>CM037884.1:28480853-28848798 GCA_021292165.1 Shinisaurus crocodilurus | reverse complement strand
CCCCCCCCCCCCGTGCCCTAAATTAATTGATGTAGAACTCTCCCAAGGAAATTTTCCTGCACAAATAAATGGAAGCTGCCCAGGAGCCCTCAGTGATGACTGACACTGACTGGGTTCACACAACACGATAAGCCACGCTGGCTTATAAGTCATGTTTGTTTTAGAGTGGCTTGTCGTGTTGTCTGAACCCCGGCCTGCCTGAGTGGCTTGTGCGTGGTTAACAAACCATGCTGCTGGGTTCACCACGCACAAGCCACTCAGGCCGGGCTCAGACAACACGACAAGCCACTGAAACAAACATGGCTTAAAGCCACCATAGCTTATCCTGTTGTGTGAACCCAGTCACACTGAAACAAAGAGCAAGAAGGACACCCCGTTCGCTTCCTCACTTTGCCCATTTGTAAGGCTGCCTCTTCCTTTCCAACCACGGATCATAGGAAGCTGAAAACCTTGGAATGTATTCGCCCTGGGGTCTAACAAGTCTCTCCTTGATGTGCACTAGATTGCTTTCCTTTCAAGCAGAACACCAATGGACTAGAAAGAAGTAGGCATCATCAACAACCATTCGGTATGATCCATGGATAGATTATAACTTTTGCATTGCCAGTAATGGATAGGTTAACTATGCCAGGCTTGGCAATTCTAACTTGCTGGCAGAAACATTCTTGCCATCATTAGCTTAGGTTGGGGTTGTTGCTGGGGATGTGCACCCCACGGACCTGTTAAATTCAGTTATGAGGGTTCAGCTGCAGTGTTTTTCAAGCTACTTCTAAGAGCCAAACTAGACAAGTTGCCATCTGCACAACTGGCAATTGCATGAATATATTTTTTAAAATAAAAAGGCGTAGAGGCTCCAATCCAGTTTGGCAACATGGGGTGGTGGGAGGGGTTAACACCCCCTTACCCAAATCAGGTTCCCCCTTACCTATTTTTTACTTTTAAAAAACCATTCACGCAATTGTTAATAGCATAATTGGCGTCTTGTCTAGTTTGATCCGTAGTCAGTTGCTTGTTCTAATGTGCTTGGACAAGAGACATTGATCCCCCTTTTCTTTTACAAGGCTCTTGGGATTAATGCCCACATGGGTGGGGCTGGAAAAAATGGTACTGACACTAGGAGCACCAAAAGCAAGTACTGGGCCTAAACAGTTTAATACTATTGTTTTTAAAAGTATGACATCTTTACTGGCCTTTTTTGGAGAGACTCCTAAATGTCTGATAAACGCTGTTCACCCATTTAAACGATTACCATAGAAAATGCAGGCTTTGAATATGCCTGGATAGTTGAAGTCCATGGTAGAAAACACAAAGTACTTTAGGGAAGGCCTTTGTAGTGGTATCAACTTTTTATAATAAGGGAGCACCAACTTGAGTTTTCCCAGCAAGTTATACTGCAAAACACTACATCTCCTTTAGAAGACCCCTGATAGTGTTGAGTATTCGCTTAGCCATTTATTATTCATTCATTTCTACTAGCCCAATTGGCCATAATATAGTTACTAGAGTTAGAAGGTACAATTTGCATATGGCAGAAATTGTAATGTTTACTGTGTTGTTAGGACCTTTCTGCCCATCTTGAATAAAGAGGCTAAAATTAGAATTTTACAATATACCTGCCTGATCGAATAGTCATTTTTGTTGTTGGTTTGAACCAGCCTTTGTTGTTAAAAACCATTAACTCCATTTTATTCAATAATTTCCAGGATCTTTCCAATGCCACCCCATTATCATTTCTAAAGCACCTTATCTATATTTATGTTCATTATAGGGGGAAAAAAGCACCTTTTTGACCACCACTTTTTAGTTTATTTATCTTATCTATATGTGAATCAGCCTGAACTGGGAAAGCTTCATTCGGACTTTCCAGTGGGGTTCTTTGATTATCCTCATACTTGGCATGTTAAATAAATATACCAAAATAAAGATCACCCTTTGTTCCTGAAACGGTCAGAACTTCATAGCCCAGCACTAACTGTACCGTTCCTGTTCTTTGACTTGAGAGCAAATTGGTGAGGTATGATGTGGTCATACCAATGTCAATTCATGGTTTCATTTAGGATTTAGCCTTTTAGAACAAATTTTCAAGGACAGTAGCAAGGAGATGAATCTCTGGCCAATAAGATAGCTGCTGTACTTAAATGCTGACCTTGCCGGTTCGATGTCTGTATTTTAAGGTTACTTTTTGAGCTCAATCCCAGTATTTACTCTGGGTAGGAACCTGATACCTTTGTTAAATATCTTCACCTCAACTACACAGATTCCTTTCCTGAGCTGGTTATAGTGGTTTAAGTGGGGCGTATTAAATGTGCATAGGATTACAGCCTTAATATTGATGGAGTTAATGAGGCAGTGGATGTAGTTATGCACATGGAATTTTAAAGGGTGTGCGGAGAAGATACTACTCTCTGCTTGTGCCAGAATCATTTAACCTTTCAGGAAAGGGATTGAGAGGGGAGAAAGCAAAACGACCAAACGTGAGCAGCTTTGATTTCTATTTGTATTTCTAATGGTCTGTTTTCTAGAAGGGTGATCTCCCCCCCCCCCCCCCGCCCCATCTCAGATTTGAATAACTCAGGTTGTTGTAAGAAACCTTGTTGAAACAAAGAACATAACTTATGTCAGTGACTTGTAAGTATTTGTAAAATTCCATAAATAAACTATATTCTGTAATGACATGAAAAGTGTTTTATTTTTGTAGCAGAAGCATGTTGGAGGAAGGGAGCTAAAGCAATGATTCTGCCTTCCTTGAAATTTGAAATGTTTCCCACCTTTATTACAAAGGGAAATATTCTGGTAGTGGCTCGCTTGAGGGAGTAGAACCTGTTACAAAGTAGCTCCGTTTGGAATGAACTGAACAGACACCATCTTGGTGTAAGGCTAATAAGCTAGATGCTCTCACCCCCAGCCTCAGCAAGGCAGGAAAAGCACTTGACAAGGGGATCAGCAAATCTGCCACATACATATGACTAGATCAAGCCATGTCAGTTTCTAATTAGACCTCCAAAAATGCATATGCTCCAAGGCCAGGGTTCAGGATAAATTAAGTAAGACCTGTGTGCATTTTATACATAGAATATATCACTCCAGAACATGGCTAACGACTTCAGTGTATATAAAAATTATACCTTGGATTGTATATGTTATATGTGGGATTCCCTTATTTATACCTGGCAAATATTTCCAGAAAAGCAATGCTTTGTTTCGTAAATTGGGGGTGGTGGTGTTCCTCTCCACCAAGATTATCTCTGAAAAGGATGCAACTTCCAATTAAAGAAGGTGGATTTGGTTTTCCAGATCTTGCTGTATATCATTGGGTTTATCTGCTGACTTGTACTGGATTTTGGTCTTGCCCGTCTGCATCAGACCTTCCGCCTTGGTTAGTTTTGGCATCTCCTTGCCTGATTCCTCTTTCTAAATGGATGGCGTTAGGTTCTAGACATACAAAAACGCATAGGGTTCCTTCCACAGTTTCTACGGTTAGAGACGTGTGGCATATAATATCACATCAATTACACTTTGATCCATTTTCTCATGCGAAATCGACTTTATGGGGCAATCCAGATCTAAAAATTGGAAGAAAATATTTTTGTGGCGGACATGGACAGATAAGGCAATTTTTACTTTGGATCAACTGGTAGGTGTCGATGATCAATTTTTGTCATTTTCTATCCTGCGGGCCAAATATGACTCGCCAGCTATGGCTGAGTGGCAATACCTGCAATATGTTAGTATTTAGGTTCGCCCAGCCACGTTTACAGCATCAGAGTCTCCATCATTATTGGAAGCACTTAATGAGGCTGGTCAGGCAAAGCGACTCACAATCCACATCTATAAATACTTGTTATTGGTGAATAAATATGATATACAGGCTTTAAACAGGAATGGAATTGGAATTGTCCCATTTTGCCTAATCAGTGGATTGCCTGCTTTGACGTCTATACCTATCGCGTCTAAGGATCTTAGGCTGCATCTTATTCAGCAAAAACCTTTGTTTCATGTCTATTGGATACCACAACCTCTCGTTAGTAAGGGATTGTCTAATTCTGCTAATTGCTGGCAGTGCAATGCAGCTAATGCTTCTTTTAAACATAGGTTTTGGCAATGTCCAGTAGTTGCTTCTTTTGGGAGGAGAATATTATACAGATAATTTTATACTGGAACAGTCTTTAATATTCACTGGTGTACATGCTCTTTGAATTATTTATCTGCTTCATGGGAAATTAACAAATGTCAGCATAAATGGATTCTCCGTGCCTTTTTGACAGTGAAAACACTGATATTACAACATTGGAAGGATAAACGCTCACCTCCTATAATGCAATGGACTGAGGACCTAGCAACGCTTTCAACATTTGAACGGGTGGCATATAGACACACCTTCAAATGGTTGCTTATTTAGATATCTGGTCTGCTTTTGTCGATTTTTGTTTATAATTGCTAGTGAATTGTATTATCATTCACACCTATGGATATATACAAATTTATGGTAAGTATATTTTTAAAAACTTTTTAAATGCTCCAATTGTTGCAACCTGACTTTCACTGAAACAGCCATCTGTGTTAAAGCTCATCTTTTGTTTAAGGAAATGGCTCTAGCTGGAAGGAAGAGCAGTTCCCGTTTAAGGTGAGCACTGCCATTCCAAGTAAAAGGAGCTAGTTTTGCCCGTTTTAACGGAATTGTCAAAGTGGTTGTTGTGACGTCAATTCTTTTGTGTCGCAAGTATAAAATGTGGAATCTTTAGTAGCAAAGGGCCACTGTTTTTCTTTAGAGAATTGGTGACCAACCATGGCTGACTGGAAACCCACTGCCATGACCTCGCCACAGCACCATGCCTAGGCTGGGAGAAGCTTGCTCCAAGGAGAGGGCTGTACTAGGGCCAATCTCCAGGGGGGGCGGCGGGAGAGGCAAACCCAGCATCCAACTACTACCAGACAAGCTGTATTGAATGGGCTCTACCGGAAGAATGGTGAGGAGGTTATTAAGGTTCAACAGGTAGAGTAGTGAACTTTCACAGCGTCCAAAAGCCAGCATAGTTTCTTGGAGCCATGCCAGGGCCTTACATATGGTCATCAGCTTGTTAGGAAGAGCACTAGAGATACCTAATTAGTCTTGAAGCTGTTTTCCCCAATTATATTCCTTAGATAAGGGCGGCTTTTGCTGTGAGAAACAAAACTGTTTGCTTTACTGAAGCAGCTTCGTGCCCCCTTGTCTCCCAGGAAGGGGAGTTAGCTTGTGGTTTACTAGCAGCCTCTGAAACGGGGAGAGAGGAACTTTATAAAATCTGTAGCTTGCTAACTTGTCCTTTGGCTTTCGGCTTAGAACGAGGAGCATGCAAGTTTCTAAGCACCCTAGTACCCCAGGGGTACTATGGAATTAACTTCCACAAGATGTAGTGATGGCCACCAGTTTGGAGGGTTTTAAAAGGGCATTGGACAAATTCACAGAGGAGAAGGCTATCAGTGGCTACTAGCGCTGATTGGCTATATACTACCCTCCAGGATCAGAAGCAGTATGCCCATGTACACCAGTTGCTGGGGAACATAGGTGGGTGCTGTTGCACTCATGTCCTGTTTGTGGGATCCCGTGGGCAGCTGGTTGGCCACTGTGTGAACAGAATACTGGACTAGATGGACCCTTGGTATGATCCAGCATAGTTGCTGTGATGTTCTGATGTTCCTAGTAGTGGTGCAAAAGTGGCAATGTTCATTAGGGTAGCTAGGAGTGGGAGGTTAAAGCCTCCTTCCCCACAGCAATCCCAAAGCTGCCTGGATCACTGCCTCCCATGTGTGTCCCCCACCCCCGTGTGTGTCTGTACACATGCATATGCTGCCACTGGGACCTCCAGCCATACACTATGTGGCCCTTGGAGCCAAAAAGATATTGCACCCCTGGTGCAGACAATGCTAGGCTAGATGGACAAGTAGTATAAGACCTGGTATGATATAGTTTCCTATGTTCCTGAGCACCAGCACCTTGAAGTCAGCTCCGAAATGGGCCAGAAACCAGTGTGCTGAAGAAAGCAATCCTGTGTTAACTGAATAAAGTGGTAGGAGTGTATCAATTTCTGAATGACCTATGATTGAGTGCCCTAAGGAAATTGGCTTTAGATGCAGTGCTATGCTTTAATCAGAAGATGGCAGTGATGCCTATGGTGATAACATTTGACTGTTGAGACTGAGAGCCTGTGTTGTTGCCACTCTTCATGTGCACCCTTGTAAAAAGTTCTGTATTCTGTATCATGAACAGATCCTGGGGCATTGCATAAAATGCCAACTGCAGCTTATTCTAAGGGTGCTTTCAGATTTCTGCTTTTCTATGTGAAACTAAGTATCTTGTCCGTAATATCCTATAAAAGGCAGCGTTCTTAAGTTATTTGTTCTTCTTTGGACCTCAGCCTTTACACTGGCGTAGATTTTGTGGTCTCCGCACATTCAGAGGATGATCTCCAAACTATCCTAAATGCTTTTGCAGAAGCATACGAAAAACTTGGTCTCTCACTTAACATTAAAAAAACCAAAGTGCTTCATCAGCAAGTGCAAGCTAACCCTTTGATGATGCATCTATCCAGCTTGGCGGGGCAATACTGGAAAATGTCGATCATTTTCTCTATCTTGGCAGCTATCTTTCTGTTACAGCTAACATTGACAGTGAAATCCAGCATCGTTTGAGCTCCGCAAGTGCCGCATTTTCTCGAATGAAACATAGAGTGTTCGAGGATCGGGATATCTGTAAGGAGACCAAAATGCTGGTTTATGAAGCCATTGTATTACCAACTTTATTGTATGCCTGCGAAACATGGACTATCTATAAACGTCACTTCCACCTCCTTGAAAGATTTCATCAACGTTGCCTCTGGAAAATCCTGCGAATTACTTGGGAAGATAGGCGAACAAATGTCAGTGTACTGGAAGAAGCAAAGACTACTAGCGTTGAAAAAATGATCCTTCAACGCCAACTTCAATGTCATGTTGTTTGAATGTCTGACTGCCGTCTCCCAAAGCAGTTACTTTATTCCCAACTCAAGGATGGAAAGCGGAATATCGGTGGTCAGTATAAAAGGTTTAAAGATGTTCTTAAGACTAATCTAAAAAATGCAATATAAACATCGAAAACTGGGAAGCTCTGGCCCATGAACGATCTAACTGGAGGTTGGCCTTTCACAAAGGTTCCATGGACTTTGAAGAAGCCCGAGTGCAAGTTGAAAGGGAGAAACGTGCTAAGCGAAAAGCACGTCAAACAAATCCTTTACAGGACCATCTTCCATCTGGTAACCTGTGTCCTCACTGTGGGAAAGCTGTGTGGATCTAGAATTGGCCTCCACAGTCACTTACGGACCCATCGCTAGAGTCTACACAATTTTTTAGAATTTCCTCCTTTTATAATTTTCTTTTTGTAATTTTATCCTGGAAGACAATCTTACTCGGTCACGAGTGATCGCCTACTATATAAAGGCAGGCTGTGTATGACATGGGCCCTTACTTAAGTTTTGTGTACACTCTATACCTCTCCACTAAGATTTTATTTATTGAGAGCTAATGGTGGGAGGTTGGTTTCTTCACATTTCAATCTCACCATTTTTAAAAGGCTTCTCTGGGCAAAGAGGCAGATATTGGAAAACCAGGACTGGCCCTATGGTAAAGAGTGACTATTGGAGTTTGTGCTTTTATTTATTTATTTATTTAATCCTGCTTTTCAGACAAATAACCTCTCCCAAAGTGGTTCACACTAATTTAAAAAAATGAGAGACAGGCCCTGCCTCAGGCTAACGATCAAAAAGATACACAAGGGAAGATGAGAGGAGGGAGAACACAGTTGAAATACGAAACTTCCTATCAGGGCAGCAGCATAATTTAGAAATAAAGCACTGAGGAAGTTATAAATGCAAGGTTTCTTCTTTTGTAGTAACAAATTCAGAGCTCTTACGAAGGTATTGTTTCTTCTCCTGCGGGCCATGCCAGCTTTTGTTAGTCCGCTGTAGGAAAAACAGCAGCAGCCTGTGGCAGCTCAACGCGTTAACGTTTACTGCTGGCGTAAGCTTTTGCTAAGCCAGAACCCACTTGGGCAGATGCCTCCTCTGTGGGGTTACTAGGAATTATCATTGATACATGGCAGTAAGAGCAGATCAACGGAAAGCCCTTTTCCAGATGGGGTAGCTGTTAGTCTGTTACAGCACAAATGGAAAAGAAGCGAGACTTTCTGCAGGGGGTAGCCACACGTTAAGTCTCTTGCAGCAAAAACACAGGTTACCAGATGGAAGATGGTCCTGTAAAGGATTCATTTGACGTGCTTTTCGCTTAGCAAGTTTCTCCCTTTCACCTTGCACTCGGGCTTCTTCAAAGTCCTGTGAATTACTTGGGAAGATAGGCGAACCTTTGTGAAAGGCCAACCTCCAGTTAGATCGTTCATGGGCCAGAGCTTCCCAGTTTTCGATGTTTATATTGCATTTTTTTAGATTAGCCTTAAGAACATCTTTAAACCTCTTATATTGACCACCGATATTCCGCTTTCCATCCTTGAGTTGGGAGTAAAGTAACTGCTTTGGGAGACGGCAGTCAGGCATTCGAGCAACATGACCGGTCCACTGAAGTTGGCGTTGGAAGGATCATTTTTTCAACGCTAGTAGTCTTTGCTTCTTCCAGTACACTGACATTTGTTCGCCTATCTTCCCAAGTAATTCACAGGATTTTCCAGAGGCAACGTTGATGAAATCTTTCAAGGAGGTGGAAGTGACCTTTATAGATAGTCCATGTTTCGCAGGCATACAATAAAGTTGGCAATACAATGGCTTCATAAACCAGTGTTTTGGTCTTCTTACAAATATCCCGATCCTCGAACACTCTATGTTTCATTGGAGAAAACACGGCACTTGCGGAGCTCAAACGATGCTGGATTTCACTGTCGATGTTAGCTGTAACAGAAAGATAACTGCCAAGATAGAGAAAATGATCGACATTTTCCAGTATTGCCCCGCCAAGCTGGATAGATGCATCATCAAAGGGTTAGCTTGCATTTGCTGATGAAGCACTTTGGTTTTTTTGATGTTAAGTGAGAGACCAAGTTTTTCGTATGCTTCTGCAAAAGCATTTAGGATAGTTTGGAGATCATCCTCTGAATGTGTGGAGACCACATTATCATCAGCATACAACGGAGGTTGTAATTACCTTACTTTTTGCTTTCAGCCTGCTGAGATTAAAAAGCTTTCCATCTGTTCGATATATAATTCCCACACCAGTGGGAAGTTTCCTCTCGACAAGATGTAAAATCATGGCGATGAAAATAGCAAATAATGTTGGGGCGATAACATCATCATCATCATCATCATCATCAGGCGATCACTCGTGACCGAGTAAGATTGTCTTCCGGGATAAAAGGAGGAAATTCTAAAGAAGATTGTGTAGACTCTAGCGATGGGTCCGTAAGTGACTGTGGAGGCCAATTCTAGATCCACACAGCTTCCCACAGTGAGGACACAGGTTACCAGATAGGAGATGGTCCTGTAAAGGATTCATTTGACGTGCTTTTCGCTTAGCACGTTTCTCCCTTTCACCTTGCACTCGGGCTTCTTCAAAGTCCATGGAACCTTTGTGAAAGGCCAACCTCCATTTAGATCGTTCATGGGCCAGAGCTTCCCAGTTTTCGATGTTTATATTGCATTTTTTTAGATTTGCCTTATGAACATCTTTAAACCTCTTATATTGACCACCGATATTCCGCTTTCCATTCTTGAGTTGGGAGTAAAGTAACTGCTTTGGGAGACGGCAGTCAGGCATTCGAACAACATGACCGGTCCACTGAAGTTGGCGTTGAAGGATCATTTTTTCAATGCTAGTAGTCTTGCTTCTTCCAGTACACTGACATTTGTTCGTCTATCTTCCCAAGTAATTCGCAGGATTTTCCGGAGGCAACGTTGATGAAACCTTTCAAGGAGGTGGAAGTGACGTTTATAGATAGTCCATGTTTCGCAGGCATACAATAAAGTTGGTAATACAATGGCTTCATAAACCAGTGTTTTGGTCTTCTTACAAATATCCCGATCCTCGAACACTCTATGTTTCATTCGAGAAAATGCAGCACTTGCGGAGCCCAAACGATGCTGGATTTCACTGTCGATGTTAGCTGTAACAGAAAGATAGCTGCCAAGATAGAGAAAATGATCGACATTTTCCAGTATTGTCCCGCCAAGCTGGATAGATGCATCATCAAAGGGTTAGCTTGCACTTGCTGATGAAGCACTTTGGTCTTTTTGATGTTAAGTGAGAGACCAAGTTTTTCGTATGCTTCTGCAAAAGCATTTAGGATAGTTTGGAGATCATCCTCTGAATGTGCGGAGACCACATTATCATCAGCATACTGAAGTTCCACAACGGAGGTTGTAATTACCTTACTTTTTGCTTTCACATAACACATCCCTGTTTAACACCTGATCCCACTTTAAATGGAGCACCATGAGAGCCGTTGTTGTCCAAAACCGTTGCCGTCATGTTGTCACTGTGGGAAGCTGTGTGGATCTAGAATTGGCCTCCACGGTCACTTACGGACTCATCGCTAGAGTCTACACAATTTTTCTTTAGAATTTCCTTTTAAAATTTCCTTTTTGTAAATTTTTATCCTGGAAGACAATCTTACTCGGTCACGAGTGATCGCCTGATGATGATGATGCAGCAAAAACAAGGAGTCTTGTGGCACCTTTAAAACTATCATTAGGGCATAAGATTTCATGGACTAGAATCCACTCACTTCGTAGCAGAATAATTTCGGGCACACTTTTGTGGAGTAGAGCCTGTTTCATCAAGTGCAATCACATGTACACACAAATAGTGAGCAATAGAACTAAAATATATATATTTAACTCATTTAATCTGCCCAATAACAAATGTTCTGTGGGAGGATTACAGTTAACAGACTAACACACAACACAAATAATTAAAAGACTGAAATACAAAACTAATCCAGTGCAGCAAGAAGTAAGGATTGCGCTATTTCTACGGAAAGCCAGCACAATTGTAGTATTTTCCTATGTCTGAAGGCCCTACAAACAGAAGGCAAAAAGAAAAAAAGGCCGGGCCACTAAGGAGAGGCGCCCCTGCTGCCCACCTGTGGTGCCAGGACTTTTTCTCTCCTGTGGAATTTAAGTGCTTCTTGAAGCCCTCTCTATGAGGGACACTATTGCACGGTGTGTGTGTGAAATGATGATGATGATAATAATAATAATGATGATGAGGGGGAGGGGGTCATAATAGAGCAGACCATTTTGCATTTGCACAGCTAGGCAGCCTTGAGAGCTCCCCCTTTTCGTCTCTTCCTCCCCCAACTCAAATCTGGCTCCAGCTGTGCGTAACCTAGCAACTCTCCCTCCCCTTCAAAATGGCGGAGGGAGAAGGAGGGGTAAAGGAGGGAACTCCATTGACCGCAGCTTGATCATGTGACGGAAGAGAGCGTACGCTGCCTCTCCCTCCCCCGCCTCCGAGGGGTTTCGTCTCCCTTTCCTCTGCACGCGCAGGCGTGACGGAGACCAATCAGAACGCGTGCGACGGCCTCTTAAGGCCGAGTAGGAAAGGTTTTGCTTAACGCATGCGTAACGGTGGAGAACGAGGGCGGGGCGGCGAGAAGAGGGTAGTTGTTGCCTGCGCCTGCGCCGTAGCAGCAAAGAGACGGCGGCCTTGACAGCTTGTGCCTTGTGTGCCGTAGAAGTGGGGGGAAGCGAGTGGCGACGCTGGCGCATGCGTGGTAGCGGGCAGGCGCGGGGGGCTCGGGTGGAGAGAGCCGCCGCTGCCGCCGCCTGGGCACTGAGAGGATTCCCCAGTTTTTGCGCCGCTGCCGCCGCCGCCGCCACCACCACCGCCACCGGCGTCTGGGCCTGCTTAGCCGCCGCTGCCGTTGGAGTCCCGGCCCCTCCCGTGGGGAGGCAGGAAGGTCCCGGGAGCCGACGGGACAGGCGGGACCATGTCCGGGCGCGCCCAGAGCGGCAAACTGTCCACGACGGAGCGCATCGTGAAGGGTGAGGGGTCTGCGGGGGCGCCCAGAGCGGCCGCGGCGGGCGGAGAAGGGAAGGGAGGGCGACTTCCGTTACCTGAGGCTAAGGCGCCGACCTGGATGTCATTCTCCTCCTCCTCCTCCATCCTCCTCCTCGGGGCTGGGGGAAGAAAGGGTACCCTTAAAGATGAGGGAGGGGCTTAATGACAGTAATAGACAATAATAAAAAATAATTAGCACCAGCTATAGGGTCCCATTTGGACTGGGCAGATGAGTAACCCTCCCCACCCCAAGCTAGTTACCCCATGATATGCAGTGAGATATATTACTTATTTTGGATGCGGTGGGTTGTTGTTGTTGTTATTATTATTATTACTACTACTACTAATATTAGCAATTATAGAATCCTATATGGTTGGGATGGAAGGGCAACCCTTTCTTCTCACCTCCTCCACCTCCAATGCTCCATTATCCTATTATATGGGATGAGTGATAATGGGGCATCTGGTTTGTTTTTGATGGGGTGGGTCTGCAGAAGCCCCCAGGCACGCAGATGTGGGGGTGGGAGGCAATCTGTGGCATCCTGTCGTTTTAGGGAGGGGTAAGTGTGGGAGAGAGCTGCTCTGGGTCTCTTGTGCGGGGTGGGGGGAGAAGGGTTTTCTCCATTTAACTCGAGGAAGAGAGAGAGAGAGATTGGCCCCGCAGCTAGGCTGTGATGAGAAACGGGGAGTTCCTTTTCTTGTGTGCAGAGGAGAAGATGGAGCTGTGACATGATGGGGCGGGGGAAGTAAGGAAACAGGACTGGGGAGCTGCATAGAGACCGGATTGAGAGTTAGCGGCGGTGACACCCTTGTGTTGTGACAGAGACATTTCAAAGGCCTGTACCTTTTGATTGAAGCTCTGAGCGACAACCCTTCCTTCTTCATGTGCTTGTGTAGTATTTGTGCAGCAGTCAGGTGGATATATAGCAAAGTATCAAAAAGCTTCACTTCAGAGGTCTTTATAATAATATAAGAATTAGTACCATGTTTGACTCTGGGTGGCAGGGGACTTCCAGCAGTAGCCAGCTATGTGCTTTGGAAGCAGGGAATGAAGGTAATGGGTTTCCCTGATGGTTTATCGCCAGTATCTGGGGTCAGCCTTTGTAAAGGGTGGCTCCATCTAGCTGTCTGTTAATATCTGATGATAGATGTATCTTTTGTAAATTTGCCCAAAAGTTATTTATAAGTGCATATTGTTAGTAAGCAAGGAACCTACCATATATGTAGATTTTGAAAGGGGAAAATAATATTGTATCTGCTAAACCAGCCTTCCCTAACCTGATTTCCTCCAGATGTTTTCATTTCATTTCATTTATTTCATTTATATACCGCCCCATAGCCGAAGCTCTCTGGGCGGTTCACAACACTCTCTACATAAAAACAACATTAAAACATACAAAACAGTTTAAAAAATTAAAAACCAAATTTAAAAACACAGTTTAAAATAACAATACAAAAGCCAATAAAACTGAGCCTACAGGTGACAATCCCCTCCGTGCTATTCCAAGCTCCTAACTAAATGCCTTGGCATAGAGGGAAGTCTTAACCTGGCGCCAAAAAGATAGTAAGGTTGGCGCCAGGCGGGTCTCAGTGGGAAGCTGATTCCATAACTGGGGGCTACCACCGAGAAGGCCCTCCTCCTCGTTGCCACCAACCGAGCCTCTCTTGGAGGTGGCAGTCGGAGGAGGGCCCCAGAGTTGGACTTCAACTCCCATTAGCCCTAGCCAGTGTGACCAATGGTCAAGAATTCTGGGAATTGTAGTTCACAAGATTTGGACTAAAATTTGGACCAGGTTGGGGAAAGCTGTGCTAAACAGAAGGCTAGGAGTCCACACACTGTGGATTGTTTCCTTCTCCATCCAGGTATGAAATCAAGTCAACCTGTTTGGCTGATCATAGCTTGGTGTGTGTGTCATTGTGCCCCTCATTCCCAAATGACTTTATGGTTTCCCCTGCTGTCTGCCTCTGTGGCCCTTATAGCCATAGTACAACTTTTTTTTATTTTTTTATTTTTGCCAACAGCTATGGCTCCTTATGAACCCTCTTGATTTTATTCAGTGTGCTTGTCTATTTAATGGTCAGGGACCACTGACCCCTTCCTCCCACCACCCCAAGTTGTGTTCCTGAAGTGGTACATGCTATTTTAAAACAGCTGGTGATACTGGAAAAAGTTAATAAGCATGAGGGCAAAATGTTAATCGAGAAGCTGTTGGATTAGTGGGAGGCTTTTACAATGTAGATTTAGCTGTCCTAATTAATCTGGTGCTATCTATCATGCCCATGTATTGGGGAAAGATCTGTTTTATACACTCATTTGTTTAAATGTTTGCTCAGCACCTAGCTGTTAAGATATGAAAGCTAAGAGAACTTGGACATATGAAATTGTTATGGCCAGCTAGTTTGGCCTTGACCTGTTCTGTTGCAGGTGTTAACTAGAACTCTGTCGATTTGTCTTGTAGGAGTTGTGGCCCATGCTTCTGCAGCTTTTTATCTGCTCCTTGTTATCGGCTCTACTAGTCTCAATCTGAACACTTGGCATTGTATTGTGTGCTATGTAACCAGGTGTTTAGATAACTTGAAAGATACTAGCTTCATGGCCTTGAGGTTTAAGTAAATTTTTATATTGACCTGATGGGGTCTTATAGTAACGCTACTATTAAGCCAAAAGGTACTGAATTTCTGGTAAAGGAGCATCCCCAAAAGAGCTCTTTTATTTTAAATCCCTCCCAGTCTCTCCTTCCCTTCTTGTTCTATGCTTATGAAGATTTTATTTTTGTACACTTCACACAGATTAGGTACCACTTAGGTGTAATCAAACAAAGCCTCCCTGCCCGTTCTTGCCACTCTTCCGGTGCAAGTTTATATGGAGAGTTGTGCTTCTGATCAGTAGGTAGTAGTAATTCTAGACTAATCTGGAGTGTAAGTACATCTGCCCTTAATGTAGATTTTGAACTCTCACTTCAACATGCATTGAAAGAATTCAGGGGTGTGTGTGAAGAAAATGTACCTTGTGCACCTCTCTGAACTCCTTGGAAGAAGGGGGATAAAACAAAATTTAACAAATATTAAGTACTAGGTCATATGGACAGCCAATACACAGACGTTCTTAACTCAGGGACTGCCTGTATAGAGGAGGATTTAGTGGGGATCCTTTGTTCAAAAGGGCAGAACTTAGGAGTTGCCTTGAGCAAATAGTTTTCTGACTGCTTATTATGGCTTAAATATGTCTACAGCAAGAAGTGGGTCTGGAATTTAAGAGAATCTCCACTGTACAGGTGTACAGTGAGGGATGGCCAAGGCAATGTTTAAGGTAGAGAAGCATCTTGATGCTGTTTCTCCCTTTCTGATGATTAGCAAAGTGATTTGGTTCACCCTCCTCCCTTCCAATATAGGCAACAGACTCTATTTGAGGTTTTTATGGATGCTTGGGCCTCCCATTTCTTTTAAACAATATGATTGCAAGGTAACTTATTGTATTTGCAGTACAGTAGTTATATTTGAGATCTGAGGAGAAATCCAAACTTTGATCACTTCTTGTACTGAAAACGTCTCCATCTTATTAAATATACAAGACAGCACTTGCTCCATAGATGTCTTTCTGTAGTGCCTTGGCAAATATTAGATCTCTTTTTAACTGTGCTATTCATAACCTTTGTTAAATCTGCTCACTCACCCACCCGATCTGCTTGGAGCCCCTCATACCAAGCATTATTCTAATGCAACTTCATACCGAGGATCAGTATCTTATTTTGCCAGTTTCTTATTTTAAAAATGGAATGACTTGCTTTGAGGAATATCTCTGAGGAAGCTCTTGGGAACTAACTCTGAGCAGAGCTGATTCCACATCCTTGATGTAATTCTTGTGAATTTGACACTAAAATGTCTGACTTGCTGAATATTGGGTAGGAGAAAGCAGCTCAAGAACAAACTTAAACGGGTTCCCTCCTCCCCCATTGGTTCCTAGTGTGAAGGGATTCAGGAGCACATCTAAATAATTTGGGTGGAACCTTAACATAGTTGCAGAAACTAGTAATAGGAAATGACTAGCCAGATGTGTAAGCTTGATTGTAATGGGAGATAAAGCCAGGTACCTCTTTATTCATTTTTTTTCAACTGTGGGGCTTTAGAATTGAATATGGAGTTTCCCTCCTCTATTAACAGCTGTCCTTCTCCTAGGTGATAAAACTATTTCTTTACATGACACTCTCAGCTCATGGTAGCCATAACATGGCGTGGCTCACCATGGATTATTTAACCAACAATGAGCCACTTTGCATATCCAACTCCCACTTGGGGGTCGTTGTGTTGTGCAAACCCAACAAGTGTGGGTTATGCACTGTCTGTTCTAGGGTTAAGCAAGGGTTGTTTAATCTTCGCATAATCCATGCTTGCTGGGTTCGCAGGACAGAACAACTCCCAAGTGGGGGTTGGATATGCAAAATGGCAGCTTCACATGGCACAGGCTCACCATGGATTAACCCATGCTGGGCTGTCAGATCGTGCGAATTGGCTCAATGTGTACTGATTTTCAGGCATAGTGGCCCTTGGAAGGTTGTTGAGTGCAGCCAGATTGACTTTCGGTGTGCCTCTGCAAACATTGACCTGGACTCAAATGTCTGAGAATCTGAGATTGTGTAAGAAGATCTTTACATATAAGGTGGGGAATAGAGCTAGTCTGTGTGCCTCAGCCTAACCTACTTTACAGGATTTTTGTACAGACAAAATGGGATCAACTCTGTATAGGCTTCCCTGAGGAAGGACAGGATTTAAATGAGGTAATAAATTAAGTAATGGGTTTTTGAGTATTTGCTGTTCAGTGATTCTGTAAAATGAATTAAACCTTGAAACTGCCAAGTCAAGAAAAAAATCAGCAAAGTATTACAGACAACGCGAGGTTGCTAGATGCTTGACAGTTTGCCCAGTTCTGCCTTCCCCAGCATGGTGCCCTGTTTTGGACTACAACTCCCAGCATTCCTGTCCATTGGCTATGCTGGCTGGCATTGATGGGAGTTGAAGTCTAACAACATCTGGAGGGCACCAGGTTAATGAGGCAGGTTTAGTTTTAGGAAGTGGATTTTCTAGTAACTTCTTGAGCCTGTTTTAAAAGGGCACTTTTGTATATGAACCCCTATGTTGATAAAACATGGAATACCATGTTATGCAAATTAGATGAGTCATAGTGTCCCTTTTTATATAAATTATATAAAAGCAGATGACAACAAAGATTTGACAAACTATCCTAATTAGAGAGATTATTTTAGCTCGAGGGCTACATTGTTGTTGTTTTAAAAGAAGAGAGACAAACTCTACGCATACTGCAGCGCCTCAGAGAAGACTTATTTTTATGTATAAAGGTCTTGGGTTGCAGCTTGTTCAGCTACAGTTTATCATTTATTTATTTATTTGATTTATACCCCACCTTTCTACCAAAAAATGGCACTCAAGCCAGCTTGTCGTTGTGTAAAATGCCTTGATTCTTTGTCATTTTTAGTAAGCTTCCTGTTAGTTAACCCATTCTGTGATTAGTGCGATTACGGTACTTTAAAAGATTTGGCTGCTGTAGGTGGCTGCCATATCCTAAATTGATATTTTAAGGCTTCTCCTCTAACAATTATGTTTTGAAGCAAAATTCTTCCAGGTGCTGCTGCTTGGCTAGTGCAGAAGGAGTTGAGTGTTACGGTAATTTGTAAACCATTCAGGCAGTCTCCCATGTAACAGCTGTAATGCAAGTGAGCTGCAGAGAGCCAGCCAGCCAGAATAGTGCTCCATAGTATAATGGGACTTATGAATTCCTGGTATAGACTGTACTGAATTGTGTAGCAACTTTGTTTCCATCTGCCTTCACTTCAAATAATCAGCAAGGGGCTCTTGTCGCTCATTGTTCATGATTGAGGGGCATGGTCTTCATGGTGGTTCTATTCATGTCCAAGTTATTAGAAATTCAAAGGAAAGGGCTGGAGTCTTTTGCTTCATAATTTAGATTGCCATGGTGCTAGACCACCCTCCCGGCAAATCTGAAGCATTTTGTCAACTACCAGAGATATGGCAGTTAGTGCAAAGTCCCTGGGAATGCGTTCATATCTCAGTGCAGATCAGAAGACCTACATTAGGCGTGCCCAAGGATTTGCATGCACCCATTAGGTTTATTTAATTCTTTGAGCAACAGATCCCTATGCCATATTGCAAGATGTCCTTGAACTTGAAACTCCTCTCAAGTTTCCAAAGCAGCATTCTATGAATGAAGCTGTTGAATCAGCAAGACCTGGGTTCAAATCCCTGCTCAGTTATGAAGCTCACTTGGGCTAGTCACTGACTTTCAGGGTACAACTAATGCGATAGTAAGGGGACACTTGCAGGAGATAATTGGTGGGTGGAAAGGAATGCTTAAGGGTTCCATGATGTCCACTGTTTCTTTCCTGAAATGTCCCAGCTAGTCTCTGAAACCAGACATTAGTGTGGCTGAGGGTAAAATGACTGGATGGGGATTTGCAGGAGTTAAGCAACCCCTCTGACCTGCCAATCCTCCCTTTAAATCTCTCCCCCTGCCCCTGGCTTTAGTTGGCTTGGCAAATGCTGGTTATAGATAACATCTAGTTCTATTCCCAGCCTAATGTTCCCCATGAGAGCCTCTTGGAAGAAGAGTGTAATAAATTGGATGTGTGGAACCAATCATACAGTTCTTTGGATCCTGTCCATAGTATCTTAGAAGGAATCCCCATGAGTCATGCCCAATGCTGTGCTCGAAAGGAGGGTAACCTGTTCTTTAAATATCCTGTGATGAAAAATCCAAACAGGTAGTAGTAATCAGAGGATGGAGGAACTGTGAAGGCCCAAAAGGTGATTTTCTTTCCCTACTTGAAGAGTAGGAATAGGAATTTCAGGCAAAGTTTGGGCGCGGGGAGAGAATCTTCTGAAACATTTACTTTTTCAAAATGAACAAAATAGTTCTTACAAGCAGTTTTTAACAGAATATTATTGTAGCCCATTCATTCTGCTGCAGACCTTGGACCCAAGATTCAAACTTAGTAATGATGATAGCATTGCTGCTGTGTTTGACTAACTTACTAAACCAGCAACACTTTTAGGACTTAATGTTGGAAAATTACTTTCAGATGTTGTAGAATACAGAATAACTTTGAGTATTTGGTCCCACTGGGAATCTACCAAGGATACTGTTTTGTACAACATAGCTTCTGGTTTCTCTTGTCTCTCAGTTGCTCTTAGATCAGTCGGGACCCACCAGTGGGTTTCAGCCAACCTTCAGGTGGGTTTCAGTGTTGCAGACTGCCCAGTGTATCTTTGCTTGGCCACCCTGTGCCGTAGCCGCACCATGCACACTGCATAGGCAGGTGTGGCAGCAGGAGCTGCTTAGAGAGCAAGGCTAATATTTTAAATATTTTTATATTTTTAATAATAATTTTTGAAAACTGGGAATCAAGAGGAAGGGCATAAAAAGGGGAAGCTGTTATAGGAGGAAGTGAATATAAAAGCAGGAGGAGGAAGGGATGAATGAAATCAGTACGTAGTTGGGGATACAACAAATTAGGGATACAAGTTAAGTATGAAAGAAGAAGGGGAGAAGAAATGACAGGGGCAAGAAGACTTTGAGAGGCATGGGGGGTGGGGAGAAACACAATATGAAATAAACAGTTTTCTTTACTTAGAGCAGGGATCCCTAACCATTTTGGGTTGGTGGGCACATTTAGAATTTTGAGAGAGTGTCATGGATCCTCTCACAAAATGTCTGCAATGGAGGGGCTTGGCCAGTCCCAAAACACTCATTCCCAGAAGACAAACTGATGAGACTAATAGAAAAACAACTAGCCCAAAAACCTAAGTACAAGGCAGAGGTGGGGGGTCTGAGCTCCAAAATACAAAACCACTCTTTTGAACCCAGAAAAAGGGCAGCACTTTGCTTTGCAGCATGGCAGTCTCCAAGTTAAAAAATAATTTCAAATAACCTTAAGAAATGACATTAAATTCAGGAGAGGCAGGGATCCTGGTAGGTGCCAAGACAGGTGTCCGTAGATCTGCTTCTGAATCAGCAAATTATTCGCAAAATGGAGAGGCTGAGCAATGATACCTCCGGAGCCAACGTCTATACTTGATTAAGGGTGCAATCCTATGCATGTTTAGACAGAAAACAGGCCTACAGCTCCCAGCATGGCCCAGCCAGGTATACTGACTGGAGCATGCTGGGAGTTGTAGCCTGTTTTCTCTCCAAACTTGCAGAGGATTGTGCCTTAAACCTGAATTATGGAACTCCTTGCTACAAGGAAATAGCTGTGACAATTTTCAAAGAGGGATTAGATATCAATATAAATTGATACCAGTAATTACCGGCTCATTATACCAAACTCCGCCTTCATCTGTCACCATTTTGTGACTGGTGGGCGTCAATTATTTTCAGTTCTCTCAAGTAGCCCCTGGGGGTAGAAAGCTTGAGAACCCCTCCCTTGGATTCCTCCATCTTCTAGATCAAATAAAATAAGCTAAATAATGTTTGAAAATATATGTACAAAATCAAGGTATTGAACTAACATGTGGAAGAGTTGAGTAACAAACTTGAGTTACGCTGGTGTAGTGGTTAGAGTATTGGACTTGTTGAGTTGTTGTGAGGATACAATAGGAACAGGGGGAATCATGTACAGTGCCCTTGGTCCCTTAGAAGAGGAGTAGGATAAAAATGTAAATAAACATATTGAGATGGAGTGGAATGTAAATAAAAATTGGTGCAGGATACCTAATCTAGTACAGTTATTGGGCTTGTTTGCACATAATGACCATGCACAATTTTAAAATTTGGGTTGTTGCGAATGAGGCAGTATGCTGGTGCACACTGCCCAATTGCTCCCACTGCAAGCAGGAGCAGCTAAACATCCCAAGGACCTTTAGTCCATGGCTTGTTTAGCGCAGGGGTGCACAACCTCTTTGGCCCCGAGGGTTGCATATGATGCTGGCTCAGGGTCGTGGGCTGCATGTACACACAGACATACATGCATGTACACACGTCAACGCATGCACACGGCAATGATCTGTATGAGTACAGACCCTTCTCTTCACCCCCTTCTCCAGTGATCCTGATGCAGATGTCTCTTTCCTTGCTGCTGGCAGCCGTGGGGAAGAGTCACCTATATGAGGATCTCTGGGGGAGGAAGCGGAGAGTACAGGTGGAGGGCTCAGTCAGGACACCCTTGGGAGGCGTCAGGAAAAGCCTTAGAGTGGGGCCTGCAGGTTATGTACCACCCGGTTTAGTGTTGCATGTGAACCAGGACCTCTGGCTTGTTTCTCGCCCAACAAGCCAAAGAAAAAAACCCTGGATTTTTGGGTTGTTTCTCTGGCTTGTCAGTGGAGAGACAAGCCAGAGGTGCTGGTTCAGACGTAACACTAAACAAGCTACGGATGGAAGGTATGTGGGTTGTTAAGCCACTCTAGCTTGCAGCGGGAAGCAATTGGGCACCGTGCAGCAGCAGCACTGCCTCATTCACAACAACCCACAATTAGAAAACAATTAGGTTGTAATTACCGCATTTTTCCGTCTATAAGACGCCCCCCACTGGGCAGTTTTGCAACCGCGCGGTTCTCTCCTTGGCTTACTTCCGTGTATAAGACGACCCTCAATTTTGGGCTAGCGATTTTAGGAAAAAGTATAGTCTTATACATGGAAAAATACTGTACGTGTGAACAAGGCCACTGTGATATTTGCTGCATATGATACTTTAGTATTGGTGAGTTCAATGTTAAAATAACTGAATATCCAAATGTATTGCTAGGCAAATACGGTACATTAAAATGATATTTATTTCTGAGCTTTTTCTTTAAAAATGAGTTTCTTCTGTTTTGGCATGATAATGCTGAGGTTACTGGCTAGAATCCAAAGAGCTACTTTAGTTGGGAATGTCCAGTGGTTGATATATATATATATATATATATATATATATATATATTCTCCTTTGGACACGAATTCTAGTGCTTTTAAAATTTTCCTCTATTTTCAAAAGAGGTTTGCTCCTGTTTGGTGGGGGAGGGGAGAGGAGGGGGATACTGCTCCAGAAACAGAAGCCCAAGACCTCCTTCAACATGCAGAACTAATTCTGTGATTCTTTGGATCCAGGCTGCTTTTTTTGAGCCCAAATAATAAAGCATGCCTTTTGTGTACTACCCTACTGATGGTTTCTATTTTCAACTTTTTATTTCATTCCTAGTTTCCCAACTGGCATAAACAAGGACATACTGAGCTAGCTTTTAAGATGCAACAGCTTGCAGCTTTGTCTATCTACCTGTATACTTTCCTGCCCCAAAAGAAATTTTAACCCCTTCTAAATCTCACTTGGAAATCAGAATTTTGCATTCTGACAGCTCAGCTGAGCTATCAGAATGCAGTTACCCCTGTACATAGGAATCTTGACTAGTTTTGCATGTTCCCGTGAGGCTAGCATCTCGGGGACACTTGCAAAACTGAGGGGACATTTGGGACACATTACCCCCCCCAAAACCAAGGATCCTGCTGCGAAAGGGGTGAACGAGCCCCACCCTTCACAAGCAAAGATCACTCTATGCTTTGGAAGACTTTGACAGGTCAGCTTCTGTCACCTGTCAAAGGGTTCCCAAGGGGGATTTAACTTATGTGCACACCCGGGGGGGGGGTACTGGACAGGATGGGTATCTGCTGGACTTTGCCAGTAGGCATCCCCCTGCCCATTACTCACCCCAGGTTCCCTGTTGCAGCTCTCGTGTAACTGTGGTTGTCTGGAGTTGCAAAAGGGCAGCAAGAAAAAAAAATTTTTTTTGCAATTGATTGCGAAAATTAGGGGGGACATTAAAAAAAAAAGCTTGGCAACCATGGGCAGCCCCTCCAAGGTTCCTCTAGTCTAGGGTACCTCAGAGGGACAGCTCATAGCTGTCAAAAGGGGGATCGGGGGGATCGCGAAAACCAGCTTGACAGCCAGCTTTCGCAATTTGGTGGGGGGAGTTTTAAAGGGAAAGCCAAGCTGTGGTGAGCCTGAAACAGCTCACGGTGGCAGGGATGGGGGAGAGCCAGTGCCAGCTGCCCCTGGGCAGTCTCTCCAAGGTACTTCTGGGGCACCTAGGAGGGACTGCTTGCAGCTTCAAGAATGGGGATTGTGAAAGGTGGCTTTACAGCCGACTTTCACAATGTCGGGGGAAAGCCAAGCTGAGGTGAGCCCCAAACAGCTCGGGGACAGGGGGGGGGGAACCTCAATGCTCCTGCGGTGTCTGCAGCAGGACCAACGGGAGGAGGGGGAAGGAGAGGGCACCCTCTTACGATGTGCCCAATTGTCTGTGAAGCACATCGGGCTGGATGGCTTATGTTGTGCGAAGCCACCCAATCTATAGTCATTGTTTGAATAGATTTGTTTTTGCTGATAGAGCTTGTTTTTTATCTGGGGAAAGAGCCTCCTTCCTTGGCTTCAAAATTTCTGGGAATTTGAGGTCTCTAATGTGAGGTGCACTGAAGCTCCCCGCCCCTCACCACCAGTCTTGTCTCTGACTGCTAGAAATGCTTTTCAGTGCACTTTAGTTTCATATCCTGAGATGTTTGGAGCCAGAAAACCAGGGGTAGCATCCAACATCGCACTACTGCTAAATGCACTTGACGTTGTACTTGCATAAACCTTCTCTAGTGCAACACCAGTAGCACTTGCCGGCTTGACAGGTTTCCCTGTAAAACTTGTCATACCAGCAAGCACCATTGGTGTTGCGCTAGAGATAGTTTATTTATTTATTATATTTATAACCCGCCTTTTTTCCTGCAAGGAACCCAAGGCGGCTTGCATAATCCTCCTCTTCCTCCTCTCCATTTTATCCTCACAACAACCCTGTGAGGTAGGTTAGGCTGAGAGTCAGTGACTGGCCTAAAGTCACCCAGGGAGTTTCATGGCCGAGCGGGGACTAGAACCCGGATCTCCCGAGTCCCAGTCCAACACTCTCACCACTATGCCACACTGGCTGTCAGTGTGAGAGTGAAAGTAATTTATCTTAGTCGTAGTGTGTAGCGATGGATACTGCCCAGAATCTGTTCTTGCACCATGAAGCTACACAGAGGAAGAATCCCTGAATTATGTCTTCAGTTTAGCTGTTCCTGGAAAACATCTTGGGCAGAAGTTGGATGTGTCTCAACAGTAACTAGTAAAGCCTGGTGACACCAAAAGAAAATGGCAAAAGGGCAAGCAGCTCTAATCTTCTGTTGACTGAAGAAAATAAGTCCATGTGACCTGTGCAACCTTCAGCTGCTGAGAAGAAAAGGACTAGGAAATGCTACCAAAGGAAGCTGGAAGTAATGTCATTTTGTTTACAAATAAACTGTTTCAGATATCTATTAAAAAAAAACAAACCCCACAACCATGGCATATGAAGTAAAGACCGCATTTATAAACTCCCAATAACAAAGGGTTATGGGTTTACCCAATATTCTAATTTATTATCAGGCAGCAAGGCTTATGGTGCTGATAAAATGGTATAGAAAGGGAACTAGATTAATGTTGGAACAAATACATTCTGAGATGTCTTTGAGATGGTTAATATGCTATCAAAAGAGGTAAGACAATGGATAGATTAGTCTGAAATCATTGTAGAACTGCCATTTTAAAGACTCGGAATATTCATCTTAGCCCAGGAATATCCCTTCTCTATTATGTAGTGAAAATTTTAAAATGTCAAGTGACGTTACAAAATAGGGAGAAGATTGTTTAAGGGGTGTGGTTAATAATACTGATGATGACTGGGGCTAACTTATGAAAAAAATACAGGGGGAAATTAAATGCAATCCTTATTTCATTTTTTTAAAATATAAGGTGCTATCTAAATACAATATCTAGGGGGGGAACTGTGAACAGTTGATATCTGAATAGTCATAAAGGGTTAGTTGAGAAAATCTACAGCATTGAGAGAAGCATGGATCAGGATTTGAAATAAAATTAATCAGCATTTACTGCATACAAGAGGACTTCAGTCTTATTTATAACATGATATTTAATGTTATACAAAGGACATAAAAAGAAATGGAGGTGGTTAGCAAAGCTGCTGTGAAAAACATGGAGACTGTTGCATAAGTTGTGGTAATTCCCAATAATAAAGCAATTCCTGAAAGAGTTGTACAGTATTACTGGATATGGACAGTCATGTGATCCTGAAACTGTACAAATAGGAAATCCAAAAAGGGCAGTAGAAGGCTGTGATATTGATCCTTATAAGAAGTTTAACTGGTATAGAAATAGATGTTGCATATATAACTTGAAAATCGGAAGACACCAGCACTGAATGAATATGGGATGGCCTCTAAGAGTGGTGAAAATGACAGATTAGGTGCAAGCACGAAAGGGGACACAAGCAGCAGATTTTTGAAAAGTTAGCGTTTTTATTCTGAATTGTCAAAACCATCCTTCGCTGACCTTGTGCCCTCCAGATGTGTTGGACTACAATTCCAATCATCCCCACCCCAGCATTTCTGCTTCTGGTGGGTGGGGATGGTGGTAGTTGTAGTCCAATGCATCTGGGTGGCACTAGGTCAGGGAAGGCTAGCCAAAATCAGCATGAGTGCTTTTTAATGATGGCCTTGAACATTTGTAATGATTTCCCATATCTATTTGCAGTATATCAATTGGCATATTAGGAGTGTAAGCCAATACAATTTTGTAATTGCCTTCTGTTTTGACACCCTGATGTGGTACAGAGCTGGTTGGGTGGCTTGATTTTTGGCTGTTTGATTAGTAATCCAAAATCACATAAATCTTGATCTTATTTATACTGGGCTAATTTGTGTATATTCACCATTCTGTATTGCACCACCACTTACAATGAAAATGAATAGTGATGAGTTATCAGATGCTTGGATTCATACTGCTTGCACAAGCATGGTGTATGTGTTTGTGTGTGTGTGTGTGTGTGTTGGCTGGACTCTGATAGCTTTGTGAACACAGCCATGTGATTACTTGGCAGTTGCTGCATGTGATAAGTGAGGCTGTATTTATTTTTAAAGATTTATAAGCTACTTTTTAGAGCGAACCCTCCCGAGGCGACTTACAAGAAAACAGAAAACCCTAAGACTGGATGGGGGGGGGGACTTGTGGCCCTGCAGATTTTTTGGCCTGCAACTCGCATCAATCCTAGCCAGCATATCCAATGGTGAGCGATAGCAAGAGTAGTAGGCAAAAACATCCGGAGGGCCACATGTTGCCCACCCCTGCCATAAATATTATAATACTAAAGATAAAAACACTGATAAGACCAAAAACAACATTTAAAACCAGATAGCGCCATGTGCTCAATGGTCCCAGTAGAGTCTAATTATAGGCCAAGGTCAACAGGTGAGTCCTTAGGGCTCACTTGAAGGCCTGTAATGATGGGGCCTGGTGTGTGATATGAACTTGGTTGATTTAAGGCCGTGTAATGAATTGTGTGAAAACTGGATTTGGTTTTTTGCTTCTCTTATATTTCTTGTGGCCATACTGCTTGCTCGAGATCACAGTTGGGCTTTTGATTCTCCTCCCACCCTGTTCCTCTAGTATGGCGTTTGCTTATGCATTTAATATCTTTTCAGTTTGGGGGAGGGGCAATGAGGCAAGAAGCCCTTCTCCTAGGGTCAAACTAGATGAGATGTCCAGAGATCTGTGATTGGTTCTCCTGTTTTTTTTAAAACAACAACATAAAAGCAACTGTGGAGACCCCCAAATTGGTTCAGGGCTATTTGCCCGCAACTGCAGGCTAAACCCTCACCTAGATCCTGCAACCCCGACCAGGTTCTGTGCTCCCTCAGCTGCTTTGAAGGTTAAAAGAAACTGTGGGAGATCCATAATTAAATCTTCTACAATCTTGTCTTGTTTGGCCCTCTTATTTATGTGTTTATTCCAAGCATTTGTACAGTAGTCTTTCATCCCCAGCCCATCTTGCATAGCCAAAGTAAGAGCAAATGCCTAGCAGGCTAAAACTTCAGAGCCCCCGTGTAATAGAAAAAGACATGTTTTCCTATATTAAGCGAAGAAAAAGTCTAGAGCAGCCTTCCCCAACCAGGTGCTCTTCTGCTGTGTTGGACGACAACACCCTGGATTCTTGACCATTGGCTATGCTGGATGGGACTGGTGGGAGTTGATGTCCAAAACATCTGGAGGGCACCAGGCTGGGGAAGGCTGTACTAGAGTGACACATAACTCTATACTTTCAGTACCCAGTTGAAAAATTGCATGTGGGTGGCAGGACTGTGCCATAAGTAGGGGGAGTCTCTGTACTCATGCATTTCTCTGGTGTAGTCCTGTTTGTCAGCCATTGATAGTTATCCAAACAGCTGTTTTCAGTTTAAAATCAGAAGCATCAGTCAGGCTGCACTGATGGGGACCCTTACTTAGGTCTTCCCTGCGCTGTGTACCCACAACCATACCATAGCTCTTGCTAACTGATTGAATTGGTTGGTCACAGTTTTCAGGCAGACCTAGATCCTTGTTTTTTGTGTGGTTCCCCCCCCCCCCAACTTTAGCATGGATTGCCTGTATTAATCATTATAGATCCTAATATAAATGCTTACAGGACTGATAACCAAGACGTGTGGTGGGAAAGAAAGTGGCGACATGATATACAGGCAATGCATGCTTTTAACAGCTTGCTTGTTTTAGTTGAAGCTTATTTTGTGACTAGATATGGAAATGCCAAGTGTTCCTTTTGTGCTCTCTACATGAAGCAGCCTGCGTGTCTGTTTTGAGTTCTGGCCCAGTTGTGCATGCAGTCTATTGTTGGAACCCCCACTATAAGTGTCCTTACAGCTTGTTGAGTCTGTGAACAGCCGTAACTAAATCTAGAGTTGCAGAATATACTCTACTTCTGCATTCTCCAACCTGGTGCCCTCCAGTTCTGTTGGACTGCACTTCCCATCGGGCTGAGGATGATGAAAATTGAAGTCCAACATATCTGGATGGGTTGAGATCAGATAAGGCTGCTCTATTCCATACCTAAAGAGGGCTTGGAGGCCTGAGTGCATGCAAGGGGCACTGTAAGCTGGATCCCATTGTTGGGCCATAAGAGGATATCTCAAGAGTTCCCTGCTTTCCAGGGAGAAAATAAGTCTTTTTCAGTGGTGCACAAAACTCCTTAAAAAGGGAGGCATGGGCTGAACTCTGTCAACATTTGCAAGTCCCCAGTTCAAAAGCAAGGGTATGCAATCCTATTTGAGTAGAGTACAAATTCTTGCTCTCATTTCACTTTAATTCCTTTCTGTTCAATAAAATGGAAGTACATTACTTATGTCCTTATGTCTATATTTGAACAATGCTAGATGTTGAATCTAGAATTGTTAAGGTCTTGTTTAAAGATTGGTGGACGCAGCAGAAATATGATTTGGCACAAGGAAAATGAAGAGCAAGCATGGAGATGTCTAGAACATAAGAGGAATCAGATAAATCTCACAGCATGGGCTCTGGGGATTCCTCTGTAGGAAGTCCAAAGGCAACATTTTGGAGAGGCAATAGAATGGGTCAGCAAACACCAAACTGAGAGTGAAGAAGCGCAGCTGGGAATATTCTAAGTCAAGGGTGACAAAGCTTTTTCAGCTGGGGCGCTGGTTCTGTTGCCCTTGTTCTAGTGGTGAGTTCTGCGCAAGCCCTGTTGAAATGAGCAGGAGGTGTGCAAGAGCACAGAAGTTCACTTGTGCAGCTCTCATTCATTTTATTGGGACTTTCTATGAGTATTTCCTGCTGGATCATTTCCCTAATCCTTTGTAGACTCTAATTCAAAATGGTGCCCATAGAGAATGCAAGACTGTCATGTCTTAGCAAGGTAGAAGTGCCTCTAAAATGCATGCAATAGGGTTGAATGGCTGCCCTATTTCACATATTTCTCTTTCATGATAAAATGAATGGTTGGCGAGCAATAAATTTTTCATGATGAATAATAGAAAATTGTGTTGATGGTTTAAAGGAGGCATCTAGTTAAATGTATTTAGAGTCCGTTCTGCGATGTCAGGCACCATAGGGTTTGGTCAGGAAATTTCATGGGGTGGGATTTAGCTTATTTTATTTATTTGTTACACCTATATGCTACCTTTCCCCCAAGGAGCCCAAGGCAGCATACATGATTTCTTCCCAGTTTTATGGCCAGCTTTATGGCTGAGTCGAAATTTGAATCCAAGTCTCCCCAGTTCTAGTCCAACACTCTAACCATTTCACTAGCTCTCTTAGTGAGCTGTGACTCAAGAGCCTCAGAGCCCCCTTCATACATAGAAGTAAACAGATGTGCAACATGAACCCCTCTGATTGGCAGACAGTATGATGCCTCTAGTTTGGCCAAGTCTGGTATATAAAAATTGGGACCTTCTGCCTACTGCACTTCAGGCTCCAGCAACTGACAGAAATGACATCCACTATCCCAGTTCTGAGGGAAGCAAGGCATCTTTTATGGTTGTCTGGCAACTATCAGGTAAGCTTCATACTGCTTCTGCATGGACCCACAAATATGTGGCGATCCTTTCCTGTTGTTGCCAACAACTTCAAAAGGCTCCCTCTTTCAGAATTAGATGAACATTTGGCCAAGAAATTAAAACACATTGTGTAGGAGTACCAGAGTCACCTAACAGCCAATGCATGTTAAAGGGCCACATCTCAGGATTGGTACCTTTCATGGCAAGTGCCAACTGCATATTGGTGGACATGTCAAAACGCAAAAATATTTGTGTATCCAGAAAGCATGATGTGTCTGCCTAAACTGGTTGCCAGTTTGAGAAAGGAGGACAGAGTTCCTGTGGTAGTAGCATAGGAGTAGATAATATAGAAACCTTGTAGTACAGTGTGGCTTTCCTCATTTTGGACATCAGCTTGTGAACTCAGTGATGTCTCTGCAGAGCAAATGGCTAAATCCCTCCCCCAATTTTATATGAATAGTGGTAACTATTCAACTGGAAGGTTGCAATTACTGTGCAATTTTTAATTTTGTAGTTACCACAGAACTAGGCTGCTTGAATGGGATCCATCAGATAAATGGACTCATATACTACCATGCATTGACAAACAGCAGAAAATATTACATATTTTGGGGATTTATGTTCCACCAGCATTGCTCCCAGGAACCCTCAAGGTGGCTTATAGCATATAACATACTTTTGAAGATTGTAACGGTAAAATATCATACATTAAGATTAAATACCCGCACACTGTTGTAAAAGTCCCCAACGGCAGCAAATTCCCAGTAAAATTTCAATAAAATCATGGGGAAAGGGGTGGAAGAGGAGGTGTTTTTTAAAGCAAAAGACACAACCCATTTCTAAATGCTCACCAAACTAGATAGTCTTCACTAACTTCCTAAAAATTAACAAGGAGCAAGCCTGCCACATCTTTCTGGGGAGGGAGTTGTTCAGTTATGGTGCCATCATGGAAGAGGTTCTAGTTATCTGTGCCAGCCTTGCTTAGAAAAGCTTGTGGTGCTGAAGCCCTTTTCATGAGGGAGCTTGTCCTGCAACCCAGTGCCACATCAATCCTACCTCCTGTCAGTGATGGCAAAAGTCAATGTGCGAGGGGCAAGAAAATGGCTGTTTATTTGTTTTTTTTATCTACTCCATATTTAGCTGCTTCTGTTCAAAGCAAGCAAGAAGGAAGGACGGCTCATGGCTTAGGAAGTGAGCCTGTAGGAAGTAGGGCAGGGTGCTGGCTTAAAATAGTCCTGAAGGCTGCCCTGTGTTTGTGATGAACTGAGCTATTTAGGTAAATCCTGGAGTCATCATGAGGGTAGAACCACATGCTAATCTAAAGATATTAGCTAGTAGACCAGTACAGTAAAGGCCCAGGTTTATCCCTGCTTTGCTTCCTGTTGAGAACTTCCCAGTCTACCCAGGAGTGTGGAGTGCTGCAAGCTATGTTTTCTAGCCATTCAGTAAGGTTAATGTCTTGAATAATAATGGCATTAGACATTTATAAAGCGGCTGAAGCAAAAGGAAAAGCCTACATAAAGGTAGCAGCCACAGCATTAGTTCATAATGCATTTCCTCTCTGCAGGGCTAGGCTGATGGGTCCAGTTTAGATTATGTGTTGTGCTATGCAAAAGGCATGGGCAAAGAGCACTGCAAGAATCTCGAAGGGGACGGGTGTGCTGTGTCTGCCGGAGCAGCCGTGGAGGTCTTTGGCAGGCATGCCAAAGCTTGGTGGGATGATATGATGAAAAGCAGGAGTGGGAGGGAATTTAATGTGGGCAGAAGATCCTGAAGGATGTGGCAGAAGTTGGGGGAGGAAGGGTAAAACACTTCTCTGCTGTTCTTAATTCTTTAACAAGTAGTGGGTGGGAGTGTTCCTTGTGCTATCTGGATTGCTCTTCTCTTTTCCAGTCACCGAAGGGTAATAATTCCCTGACATGCCTAGTAACTCTTTGTCTTCTGCTAGAAGGCTAGACTGGATCTTGATGTACTTTTGGTTCCAGCAGTGAATGCTAGTCATCTTGAAACCCGGCTTACTTAAGCAGTTATTCTGAGATAAGACTGTTAACATAGTCCCTAGTTTTCCATGTACATGTACTCCTGGTGATTCGCTGGTTTAGGTAGCATCTGTTCTACCTTCACCTTGGAGAAGTAAATGGCATGAATAGTGTTTATTTGGCACTCGCATGGTTCTTCTCCTGGCATGATCAGTGCTTCAACTAAACTTGTAATGCTGAACAGTGTGGAGCAATCCTCCCTAACCAGGATTGGGCAGTTGCCTCAGCAGATGTGAGCTCCTTCCTAGCCTCTGATAGTGCTGTTTTTGAAAATTTGATTGGATTAGCAAGTGTGAAGACCATTTGCTCCCTTTCTATTTGGTACCAACACGGGTGACTGTTGGATGCAGCTCCTCCCTACACCATGCTGCATTGATGGAGAGTGCTGAGCCAACCCTTTCTGCCTTGCTCAGTACATATTCACAAAGCATCAACAATATGTCAATTGCTGTCCAGAATGAAAGTGACATGATCCCTACTGAGGAGTCTTAACAGGCTGAACATTTCAATCTGCAGTCAAAATTGACTGGGCATTTAGAATCTTGGGTGGGTTTAGTGTTCAGCTCTTGTTCACGTTCCTTCCTTTGCTATTCTTTTTGAGGTAGAGAGTGCCCTATTACATTAAGAAACTTGATCTTGTATAGAATATGTTAAGGACTATATGTAGTACTGATAATATGCTGCCAAAGTGATAATATGAATGTATGTTTGAAGCACGTTCACCCACTTTTCCAGCTGACAAACCCTTTCACGTTGTGGAGGAGCAACTGCACCTGCTGAAGTAGTGTGAAGCAGGTGCTTTATTTAGAGGCCTGAGCACACGATTCCTCCTCCCCCCCTTATTTTTTTGATGGGGAAGAATTGCTTGAGTTCAGTCTCCACATGGATCTTCTGCTTCCTATGTTTGTTCATTCGTTTATTGCACTTTTAGACCACTCAATAACCCAAGTTCTCTGGTTGGCGTACAATACATTAAAAATATAAAATGCAATGAAACAGTGGATAAAGCAGTACATCATAAAACCAATATAAAACCAGCAGCAAGAAGCGAAAATGCTACAGCACATTAAACCGAGGTAAAACCACCAACAAAGTAAGAGTTCTAATATCTAACACTAAAAACAGTTCTTAAAGTGCCTGGGAGAATATAAAGTTCTTCACCTAGTGCCGGAAACATCATAACATATGTGCCAGGTGAGCCTCTCTGGGGACAGCGTTCCACAACCAGGGTGCCACCACTGAAAAGGCCCTCTTGTAGCCGCTAACCTCGCCTCATTTGGCGGGGTGGGGACACCTGGAGTAGGGCCTCAGGCTTCAGGGTCCTGGTACATAGATACAGGAGGTGACACTTCTTTAGGTAATCTTACCTCAAGCCATTTAGGGCTTTAAAGGTTAAACCAGCATTTTGAATTGGGCCTAGAAATGTACTGGCAGATAGTGCAGATGGCAAAGTAGTACTTATCTTGGGGCCAGGAATCTACTGGTATGTAAATGGGTTCCTGTCTTGGTATTCTTAGTTTATTGGAACGGGAATGAAATGCTGGAAATATGCAATACCTGGAAAACAAAGAGGTTTTTTTTTAAAGACTAGCTTTTCCATCCTTCCCAAGGACCTCAAGAAATGTTGTGCTTTACTTTGCCAAAAAGATGGGTAGCTAGTTTAAGAACTCTTGAGTCTTGACTATTTCACAGTCAGACAGCCTCTGAAGCCTGACACACATGATCAGTGTTCAAGGGGAAAAGAAGTTGAGATTCCTGCCTCGGATGCACTGCGTATTTAAAACAAAAACAGAAAAAAATTTAATGGAAGCACAGTGTGCCACTTGCTCCACGTAACTCTTTCTTCAAAGCTTGCCGGCTGGTCCCTGTCTTCCTGTTCACTGTTGGCACTGATCTCTGAAGTGCGTGCCATTGACCGTTGCTTTGTTTAGGTTTCTTGTACAGAACAGGTCAGCATACGCCTCTGAGCTGGCTTGGCTTTTATGACAAGTACACTATGTGCAAAATCATCTTCACTTAAAGTACCTTTTTGAAAAGTGCTCTCTCTCTTCTCCTCATTCCCCCCCCCCCTTTTCACGGCCCAGCTGCTGTAAGGGCCAAAATTACGTTTGCTAGCAGGTGGGGAAACTCGTTTATGGCAAACAAAAGACCCCACTGTTTTTATATATCTATTAATGATCTATTATTGGGCTAGCTGTCAGCTTGCTAACCTTACAAAAACAGGTGGTAAGTTTCCCTGCCTGCTGACATCTAGGAATCCCCTCGCGTCTCTGTTGGTTAGCTCCCTTTTATAAAGTAGAAGCAGCTGTTTGCAGGAGGCACTGGGCGTCGTGCCTCCCTCCCAGCCCCTCCGGCACTGACACGTTAGTTGGAGCAAACATTCAATCTGATCACACTGATGAAAAGAAGATGGCGGATCTGACAATGGTTGCACACTGTTGAGTGATTGTTTTAGAGTAGCCAGTATATTTTTAACTGCTAAAAGGTCTTGGGACCTATACTGTCTCAAGAATTATTTTAGAGCTGCGCTTCAGGTTTCCCTTGGCTTTTTCTTTGGGGCAGGTGGTAGTTTGAGATTGCAGCCAAGGCTTTTGTGGTAACATTTTCGAACATGGGTAGAACCCAGCACAAACTGACTAAAGAAGCTTTGTCCAAAATGTTCAAAATAGTATTGTTTAAGCCAGGGATAGGCAACCTTTTTGGGCCATGACACATTTGGCAATTTGAGAAACTGTCCTGGGCACCACCACAAAATGGCTGCCATGAGAGGCATGGCAAAGAACAAGTAACCTGCCCAAAAGATTGAGTACAAGGCAAAGGTGGGGTATAAGCCCCAATACAACAGCGCTGACAGAAACCTATTTCACAGCAGTCCCAGCTGCTGGTAAGAAAATGTGTTATTTAAAAAAACTTTAAGCTGATGGGCCTTTACAGTAGTAAAATACATGGTACAAAACAAAGAATAGCACATTGCAACCTCAGATTTTATGTGGAAAATGCACAAAGGAAATTGCGTCAAAGCATCTCCTGAATTAATTAATTGCATGTGTATTCTGCCTCTTCTCCAAGGAGCTCAAGGTTAAATACATGGTTCTCTCCCCATTTTATCCTCCATGCGGTAGGTTAGGCTTAGAGCTCATGGGCCTGTTTGCACATAATGACAGCCCATCGGTTTAAAAACTGATGGGTTGCCGTGCACAGTCAGGGACAAGTGGGCGTGCTGCCTGTAGCACGCATGCCACTTCTGCTTTTACTGCACAACCCATGATTGGCTCCTTTATAGGTTGTGGAGCATAATGTGCCAACCCGGACCACTGCATTGTTTAGGGGCTAAACAACCCAGCAGTTAAGCCAGCAACAAGCCATGTTAATCGCTGGGTTGTTTAGCCCCTAAACAACCCAGCAGTCCGGGTTCACGTGTCATGCTCCACAAGCTACGAAGGAGCCAATCGTGGCTTCTGCAGTAAAAGCAGAAGTGGCATGTGCACTACAGGCAGTGCACCCACTCGTCCCTGCTCATGCAAGACAACCCATAGGTTTTTTAATTGATGGGTTGTTACATTTGAACCAGGTCAGTGACTGGCCTGAGGTCACCTAGGCAGCTTCATTGCTGAGGGGGGATTTGAATCTGGGTCTTTCTGGTCCTGGTCACAGCATAGCCACTACACTGCACAGGCTGTGAACGACAAGTACTGGCAGGTGGGGGCTTCAGTTGCAGGTGTAGGTCCTCTCAGGGGGCTGCTTTCCCTTGACCTTGGTGTTCATCTGTCCCCACTTCCCAGGCCTCTTCTTCCTTCCATTCTCTCCAGTCCTTGCTAAATAATGTTATGTTCTTTGAATACATGAACCTGTACTTATGCCACAGAAAATCTAACATAGTTAACCCTCTGAAAGCTGTGCTGTTCAGAATCTGCAGTTTTTCAGATTGCAGGATGTGGGATCTACTGAAGGGGAGGGAATATTTTTGGGCGCCAAGTATTCATGGCTCTTCATCTGTCCATCAGACACGTCAGAGTCCTTTCCTCCAGAGAGCGAGGCTTGAAGTTTGTGTGTTGGGGCATGTGCTGAGGATGGAAAATGTACTTTGTACTCCTGACAAACAAGGTACCATAAATCACAAAGTGGGCACTGCAGTGTTCTTTATGGCTTTTAGTAGTATAGCTAGGACAGCATCAGTGTATATTCTTCTTTTCATTTCCCACAAGTGCAGGCAGCCTGGCTGTAGGTTTGAGGGGGGCCCTGAGCAAAGGCCCTCCAGGTACCTCCTGTGCAATTCCCCCCACCCTTAGATGCCTCTACCCTGGGCAGTTCTCCCTTGTCGTACAAACTTACCAGGTGATGGGGACAGCAAGTGACAGGAGCGAGTAGCTAGAAGATTGCTGTAGAGTTTCCAGCCTGGTGTGTCTCCTTTCAGCCTCAAGTCCTTGAAAGGAAAAAGAAAGTTATGCATTCCTAGGCAGGATCTTTCCTTTTAATATCCAGCCAGGCGACACTGCAGTGGCTGCCATTTTCTTTCCCCTAAATGTCACTGTTTGCTATATTGTGGGGTGGGGCCTGGAGGCATTGGGTGGGGAGATGGCAGCCACTGCACTGCTCTTTTCAGCATCAGTAATGATAATATAATATATGATATGATATAATATAATATATCCTGGCATCAGCCCTGATGGGCCCCCAGGCATTTGCCTGACAATGCTGGATGCTGATACCGGGCCTTCAAAAGTGTAAAGAATCTATGCCTGCATTCATTGGAAGAAATTGCTATGTAATTGGTCACTTGCTCTGGCCAAAGAATGACCTAGCGAGCCCTTGATTGACAAACTAATTTATTGATTTATTTACTACATTTATATCTGACATTTTTCCTATCATGGAACTCAAGGTGGTGTACAAGGAGTTCTCAGGTGGTCTCCCATCCACGCCTTGACCAGACCCAGACCTGCTTCACTTCAGCAAGGTGGCCGCATCATCTGTCCTCAGACCTCATCCTATCCAATTATGTGGCTGATACATACATGGCTTAGGCTCTTTTCTTCGATCCTGAAAGAGCTTTCAGCTTGATGGCTACTAGAATCACTGTGCAATGTTATGTGCGGGGAGGGGGCAACTTCACAGCTAAGCAGGACTGGGGTGGTAGGCAAATGCTTTTAAAGTTATTTGACTAAAATATTTTGATGGTATAACGGGGAGAGACATGGCAAGGAAGGCAAAGATACAGGTGGTATGTGGGTAGAAAGGAAATAAACAGTCTAGGAGCTTGGAGAGGGAGCATAGAAGCTGTGTGATGCAGTAAAATCCTTCATTGCAGGTACTGTCAGGGCTGGATCTGCTATGGTGGCACTGCAGTGCTGCTGTGATCAGGCCACCAGTGCTATTATTTTCTATTTCTAGGCTAAAGAATATTAAATTTGGTCCTAATGGGTCCCAAAAGAAAACCATTTTGAACTTTTAGAGTATGATTAAGCCAAAACAGATAGTTTGATTAGCTTCATTCACTCTTGTCATGGGACCCAGCGGAAGGCACTTCTAAGTTAAAGGTAGAGAACAAAGGAGCATGGATAGGTGGGATTCTGAATACATCCCAGAAAAGCAGAAAGCTAGCACAGAATAAGAAGTTGCTCCCCTGGACATCTGCACAGCATTTAAGAGCTACCATTTGAAGAGCCCTTAAAATAGAAAATAACAGAATTCAAGCCTGCAATAAATTCCCCAAATACAATAACCCAAAGCATTTTGTTTGAATGTGTGTACTCATAAAAATTTGGCTAAGATTTCTGTGTCTCCCCTCTTTCCTCCACCACATTAAGTTTTATTTGATTTGTATCTTGCCTTTTGCCCTGTTCCAGGCTCTCAAAGAGGTTCACCACTTCTTAAAAAATCATTAAAATGCCATGAAATTTAAAATGCATAACGACGAACAATTAAAACAGTAGAAGTAACCATAAAAAACAGCAGTAAAATCCAAGGCTCAGCAGTAAAATAAGCCCCACAGCATTGATGGAGAGTAAGGAGGAGTATGAACTCCATGCTCCTTCTCTTGATTAATCAAAATGCAGGGGAAACTGATCTGCGAAGTGGAGTGTTTTATTAAGAGGTTGAGCCTTCACTGACCAGATAAAGATAGTTTGCCTTCCACTTCTCAATCTTTGGTTCTTTTTTTCTTTTTCTGACTGGTTCTTCTCCTCCACTTGACACTTGTAATTGTAATTGGAGTTTCAAAAAACGTGCTGATTTTCACTCTTCAGTCTTATCTCAAAATTCAAATTAGAATAAAGGGCAGTACATATTGGGTTTACGACTTCATACTAGTTTGAGCTGGTGATGTATTTTACTTGCCAGAACTGTGCCCTTATTGCATGGGTGTTTGTCATGTATGTGTTGAAATATAATGTGCCCAATGCACATGCATAGTTCAGTACACTCTCGATATGGCTAATATACAAAATCCTTGTGCTTTTGTGGTCTGGGGAGGATTTCATTGTCACTTAATGTCTAGGCAGAAGAAAGACTTGGCAAGGGATTAAAACTTTCAGCCAAGGGTGTTGCTGTTGGGCAGGATTATTTATACCCAAATAAAGAGTGTTGGGGGATCTGGTTTGTAGGCGGGTCTCAATAGCTGTATCGCGGCCAACTAGAGTGGCGATGTGCCCAGCAATTCACAGCTTCAGGTGGCTTGAAACCATCAGTTGGAGGGCCTCAGAGACTGGCTTAATATTCAGATTTTTTCCAGTGTTTGCTTTCTCAGGCTTTATGGCACACACTGTTGTCAGTGTCGTTATTTTTCGCACTGCAGCTCTTAGAACTACAACTAGGTTTGTAAATAGCCATTTACCTGGTTGCCTATGATGAGTAAGTATCTGCTCTGGGTTACCAAACCTTCCTACCCCCTCCTTTTCAGGCCATCATATTGCCATAAACCGCTGCAGGCTAGTAACTTGTGGACCTGTGTTGTCACAAGGTTTAACAAATGCTAAGGGCAGGCAGTGTGTGCATGTGTGCGTACTTTCATGGCTCATTTTATGTAACAACTCTGCCCTATGATGCGTATCTGAGGTGAATGGGGTCTGCAGTGAGAAGTGAAGAAATCTAGACTGGTGCCTTCACATTATTTATTTATTTATTTATTTTATAAGCTTAGGGCAGCGTGATCAAACATGGCTGCCTGTAACCCTCCAAACTGGAAGGATTACGAGTATCCTATCGAGGTTGGGAGGATCACAGAGGTGAAGGTCGCCTCCATGCTTCTCCCACCCTGCAAAAGACTTAGACGGCCGATTTCGGCCATCTAAGTCTTTTGCACCTGCTCGCAAGGAGGACAGGCTGAGGTGCCACCGGGATACATTGTATTCTGACAGAGCTTGACTCCTCCCCTCCCTGCATCCCAGAACACCCACCCAGTGCCAGCTCTGAGGTCAGTCTTGCGACTTCAGAGCTGCATCTGGCGCAGAAAGAACCACGCTGGCTGTGAGGATGGAGGGAGGGCGCTCTGAATTTGGAGTCCTAGCTCCGACCTCAGAGTGCTTTTCCGAGGTCAGAGCTGGGACTCTGAATTATCCTGTGGCCATCAAGACAGCCTCTAGTGGCCATAGGATTGCGCCCATAGATGATTTTCAGTTAAATACATTTTCAAAGCAACTTTAAGAAATGCAAAATACACATGTTGCTCTTGTGCTGATTGATGTGAGTTAACATTGTTATTTTTCAACTACCTCAGGTAGAATGGATGGCCTCAAAAGGGTCAGAGAGGCCCTACCTCCTGGCTCGCTTGGAATCTGGTAGAACCCCTTATGACATTATTAGACATTATGTGCTAACAGTTGTTTCAGAAAGTAAAGATGTATTCTTAGGATAGGGAATCTAGCTATAAATACAACAGCAAATTAAACACAGGTTTGAATCTGATCAGCTTAAATGTTAAGGGTCAGATTGGGTTCAGCTCATTCACTCTGGCAGTGCTGAAGAACTTAGCATGGTTTCAAGTTCTGCTTTAGCTTGTAGCCCTTGCTAAATATTATGACAAGTGATCGTTTGAAGAACCAGCTGTTTGCAAGCACCTTGTTGCTGGGTCTTTTTCTGTGTTGCTACTTGTAGATTTAGACTGTAATGCTATACAGTCATGCCTTGGATTGAGAGCATAATTCGTTCCAGAAACGTGCTTGTAATCCAAAACACTCTTATATCAAAACAAAATCCCTGAAAAAAAATTTGTACAGAGATTTTTAATTTAAGCCATACTACAGTAGTTGTATTGCAATACATCGCTTGTATATCAAGTAAAAAATAAATAAATAAATATTTAAAAATTTGCTTGTCTTGCAAAATGCTCTCAAACCAAGTTACTTGCAATCCAAGGTATTACTGTACCCATTTACCTGGAAGTAAGCTCTGTTGAAGTCAGTGGGAATTACTTCTGAGCAGATATGTGTAGGATTGCAGTTAGTCTGTTTCTCTCCACCGCACCCACCCACATTTTTATGTACATTGTTTAATATATTACAAGATTCATGATACAAAATAGATCCAAGAAATAAAGAAATAACTCCCAGCAATAAAACATACTTTTTAAAAAGGTCAATAATTGTGTCCCATACAGCTTCCGTTTTAGCAACACAGTTGTAAAATCAGTAGCATGAAGTAACCTATTCTTTCAGTATAAACAGAATGAAATCTAGCTGGCTTGTCCATTTCATTCATTTTCATTCATTACATTTCTATATCGCCCAATAGCTGAAGCTCTCTGGACGGTTTACAAAAATTAAGTAAATGTAATTAATAAATAAAAATACCACAAAATGCCCAATAAAGAGGCAAGTCTTGGCTGCCCACCAAACAATGAAGGGTCCAGGCAGGTTTCCCCATAAAGGTCATTCTAGAGCAGGGCTCTCCAACCTTGGGTCTACAGCTCCCAGCATACCCAGCCATAATGGCTAATGGCAAGAGATTGTGGGAGCTGTAGTCCAGCAACATCTGGGGGCCCAAGGTTGGAGAGCCCTGTTCTAGAGCCTCATGCCAACAACAAAAAACGCCCTCATACTCACCCACGGGATAGTGGGAGGATGAAGAACAAGGCATCAGAGGTTAACAGAAGTCACTGAGGGTTCCTTGCCCACCGAATCCTGAAGCTGGCACTGACTGACAGGTCTCAACCATCATGTGGAAGTAACTTTCTTTACCACAAACAAAAACCATTTGTGCATCTGAACTCACTGCTCTAGATTAGGATGTAGTAGTCTGATGAAGTGCGCTCAACCCAACCCACCCCCTCTGTGAAGAGCTTTGTACATGTTTGGTTTTTTTTTAAAGCTTAAAACAAGAGGCATTCCCTAGTTTCTGGCAGTTTGGAGAAATAAGGTTGATGATATTGTCCAAGAATATGTCCTCAGTACAATAGTGGCAGGAAGAGAACCATGTTAAAAAAAGTCTTTCTGTTTCCCACCCCCTGATGTGTTAGTTTTTCCATAAAACTAACAAGCCCCCAAAGTTACGCCAGTGACTGGCTTAAGCCAATGATTTTGCAGCATACCAGTTCGCTGCAATAACTATTTCTAATTTCAGGGTGCTTCCAGAGAAGGCTTTTATTGTGCAGTGGCTCTGCCTCATTCATGGAATTTTACTGGGGTGTGGTGGAGGGGGTCTACATGAGGTCATCTTAAATCTGTAGCCCTCCCATCTTTTCTCAACCACTTCTTACATCTTTTTTTCTTAACAGAAAAAATATTTTAAGGAAGAAAAAGATGCCTTATCCTCCGTGGATTTGTCTAATCCCCTTTTAAAGCCATCCAAGTTGGTGGCCATGACTACATTTTGTGGTAGCAAATTCCACAGTTTAATTGTGCACTGTGTGAAGAAGTACTTCCTTTTGTCTGTCCTGTCCTGGATGTCCCACCAGTCAGCTTCATTGGATGACCCCAGACGCTTATACTATAAGAGGGAGAAAACTGCTCTCTATCCACTTTCTCCACACCATGCGCATAATCTTATAGATCTCTATCCTGTCCCCCCTTACTCACCTTACTTGAGACTAAAAAGCCCCAAACATTGTAACCTTCTAGGGGAGTTAATCCAGCCACCTGATCATGCTTGTTGCCTTTTTCTACACCGTTTCTGCTGTATAATATCCTTTTTGAGATGCAGTGACCAGAACTGTACACAGTATTCTAAGTGTGGTTGCACCATAGATTTGTATAGACGCATTACAATATTGGTCGTCTTATTTTGGTCCCTTTCCGAATTATCCCTAACATGGAATTTGCTTTTTTCACAGCTGCTTCACACTGGGTTGACATTTTCAGTGGGTGGGTTTGCACGTCACGCTATAAGCCATGGTGGCTTGGTTGTTTCACAAGCAACTGCGCCTGACATATGATCAGGCTCACTGTGGATTGTTCTCCCCCTCAGTCCTCCAGCCAGTATCCCAGGGGACTTGGCAACTGAAGCCACCTTGTCTCCTCTCCCCACTGCGATTGCGAGCCATATTTTAGCTCGCTGTGGCTTTTCTCCCCTTTACCCTTCTTTTTTCAGGAGATCACGAATAGCCAGTGACAGCCATTGCCCAAGTAGCAATTGGAGGGCCTGCCACTGGTTGGCCATCCCTTTTTAAAACAATTTTTTTGTGCTCCAAATGTTCACATTTTTTTTCTTTTTTCTTTTTTGTTTTAATTTCTGGTTGGGCTTGCACAAGTGTGTAGGTGCCCACTTCCGAATGTCTGAAATGGGAAGCCTTGCCTGGGCAATGTCCTGGGGGGTACCTGCTGTTAAAATGCAGCAGGTACCAACCCTGGACAGTGACCCAGAGAGGCTCCAAATAGGGCGAGTTTTTAAAAAAACTTTGCTTTGTCTTGACAGCTGTCAAACGGAGAGCTGTCAAGGAAAAGCTAAGCTGTGAGTGATCTTTGCTGACGAAAAGGGATAGGCGCATTCCCCCCCCTTCACAGTGAGATCCTCAGGGTTTTGAGTGTTCCCCCCCATGTCCCAGTGCCCCCAACTTTTCTACCCATTCCTGAGACTCTAGGTGCTTGGGAAGGTAGAAAAGTGCATCCCACCCCCTTTCGCTAACACTTTCCTTTGACAGCTGTCAGAAGTAGGGCTTTTTTTTAAAACCGGGATTTAGGAAGGGCAAGACAGGATACAGATTTCATATGTATGCTTCATTGTCCAAGCTACCCTGTTTTGCCCTACCAGGTCGTACCAAAGGTCTATCTAGTCCAGCCTTAAAAAGGGGGGGGGGGAGGGTTGCCAACCAGTGTGCTGCTTGGGCACTTCGGAGGGGCTGTCACTTGTGGCAGCATAAGCGAGATCGCCAAGAACAGCAAGGGTTTTTTGGGGGTTGCTCTTGGCGAGCACCTTGCTCACTGCTTCCCTTTACCCATGGTGGGATCGGTCGCCTGGGTTCAGACAACACACCAACCCATCGTGGGTAAAACAGCCCCTACCTAGAACAGCCCATGGGTTCTCAGGGTGGTTTGTTGGGGGGGGAAACAAGCCACCCTCTGGGAAGCAGTCTGGGTTCGAATGGCTACTTACCGACGATGGGTTATCGTGTCATGCAAACCAGGTCATTGAGATATTCAAATCTCTTTCCTGGTCAGTCGATGCCAACTTGGAATCCATCCATATGTGAAGTTAGAGGGGTTTTTTACCCCAGTCACTTTACACTTACGTTCACCCTGAGCATTTGATCAGACTGCGTGCTAGCTTGTCCGCAGTACTAAATTACTTTCAGTGCCTGGAATTGCAATTCCATAGCAACTCTTTGAAGGAGTCTATCCCTAGATTTCTAGTTGGTTTCACTGTATGCCCTCTTTGACATACATAGTGACACTGTCCCCAGTATGCCATTCTCAGTCCTTCCTACAGAGCAGGGGTGGGCAACTTGTGGCCTTCCAGATGTTTTGCCCTACAGCTCCCATCAGCCCTAGCCAGCAAATCCGATGCTGAGAATCAGTGAGACTTGTAGGCCAAAGCATCTGGAGGGCCACAAGTTGCCCACCCCTGCTATCGAGTTTGTATCTAGGGATAACTGTATCTTACTGGGGGGTGGGGTGGGTTCCATTCTACTAATATTCTGTTATGCCCACAATATCTATGTTCTCCTTTAAAACTGAGCATTCCAGTTCCCCCATCTTGAATCAGAGGCTTTTAGCATTGGCATATAAACACCTGTACATGGTGTTTGTCTCCAGATTTCTCCCAACAACCCTTTGGTCAGCTATCATGTCCTACTGTACATTCATTGACTAGGTTTTTCCCATTCCCATTTGGATGGTCAGAAACATTTTTACCCTCGTCCTAAACCAAATACTCCCCAACTGCTGTCAGTTTTTCCCCAAGGTTCAGTTTAAAAGCTGCTCTGCCACCTTTTTGATATTAAGAGCAAGCAGCCTGCTTATAGTCTGGTCCAAGTGGAGCATGTCCCTTTTGTTCAGGACTCGCTTGTCCCAAAATCTTCCCCAGTGCTTAGCAAATCCAAACCTCTCCTCCTAACATCACAGTCTCCTCCATGCATTGAGGACCACCTCCACCACCCAGCTCTGCCCATCTTAGCTAGCCATGCGTATGGAGCATTCTGAGAAAACTACCTTCGAAGTCTTGGATTTCAGGTTCCTACCTATCAACTTAAACTTTCCCCATGTCATTGCTGCCAACGTGCAGCATGACCACTGACTCCACCCTGGCACGATCTGCCAGGCTATCTAGATGAAATGTGACTTCTGCAATCTTTGCACCAGGTAGGCAAGTCACCATGAAGTCCACATGCCTGTCACTCACTGACCAGTCGTGTGGCTGAAATCTTTTAACTTAATGAAGAGGGAAGGAGGCTTCCCCAAGGCAAGGGGAATAATCCACACAGCTGCAATTCTTCTGCTGCCCACAGCAGCCAGTCATGTGCCTTCAGGAAGCCTACAAGTTGGGTTATAGCCCTCCCCCATGGTTTGACACTCGGCAATTGGAGTTCAGAGATATACTGTCTCCAAACATGAAATGGTGAATAGAAATGAAAATGGAGTATGGTAATGAAAGGCTTTGCTTAGCATGGGTATAAGTGTGTAGTCATGGGTAAGTCATTATCTCAGCCTAAGTTCCCTATCTGTAAAATGGGCATAATAACTCTGTCGTGGTAGTCGTGAGAATGAATGAGAGTGAAAACCATTTGTCACACAAAAAGCTCTGAAATAAATACTAGTTCATAATACAAACGTGTTAAGCTGCCATCCAATACTTGACATCCACTTGTTCTGTGTTAAATACTATTATAGCTTTGTGTATTGTTGAGACTTCTCCCTCCTGCTGAAACTGCAAGGAGCCTCTGTCATCTTTTCATTGCAGAGCAAGCTGGAGGTTTTCGGGTTACCATTTTTTAGCGAGTTTCAAACTTGTTTAAATTCTGGATAGAAGAAATCTCAAGATACAGTTCCTTTTTGGTTTGTACTAGCTGTTCTATGTGACGACTTGCAAAACTTTTTTTTTTCCCTGCAGAGAACAGCCATCTGTTCGTGCAAGCAGCTGTAGTTGCCTCACATGTAAGTCTAGGAACGGTTTTGGAAAAAGAGCTCATTGCTGCAAAAGTGCTAGGAAAAAAATGTTAATCCTATCTGACAAGGTAGATAGAATGGGGTGCAAGCAGATGTATTTGACAGATTCTTATCATCTAATGCACAACAGGATTTATTTATTTATTTATTTATTATATTTATACCCTGCCTTTTTCCTGAAAGGAATCCAAGGTGGCTTACATAATCCTCCTCCTCCTCCTCCTCCTCCTCCTCCTCCTCCTCCTCCTCTCCATTTTATCCTCACAACAACCCTGTGAGGTAGGTTAGGCTGAGAGTCAGTGACTGGCCCAAAGTCACCCAGTAAGTTTCATGGTCGAGTGGGGACTAGAACCCAGATCTCCCGAGTCCCAGTCCAACACTCTCACCACTACACCACACTGGCTCTCAGATTTTGCATTCATAGAGTAACTTCACGGAAGACACCAGGTTGGGAAAGCTGCCCTAAGTAATCTTAACTTCCTTACCTCCATAACATGTGCATACAAACCATTATATGGTGTTTCATCTGTGCTGTGTACTCCGGACTAAAAAAGGGAAAGAGTTTGAGCCAAGCGGTGATGAAAGTGAGTGCCTGTGGAGAACTGGCAAAAAAATTAGTTATCATAATAATGGTTTGTGTTTAAAAAAAATAAAAAAATAGAACCATGAAACAAGCTGTCAAAATCATAAACAATCTGACCCTCTAAAATAACAAATCTAAATAGCAATTAAAACAGTAAAAACCATAAAAATCAGCATCAAAGCCAACAGCATAATCATAAAGGATTAAAGGGAGTGTCTAGCAGGCAGGCAGGCAGGGGATATGAGAGAGGCACAGCCTACGTCACGTGAACGAAAAACATTTGTATTGTATTAAAAATGCACATCATCATTCAGAATGAAAACAGAACATTAGGGATGTGGCGGAAACAGGATGGAGTCATAAAATCCCCAGCCATTGACCGAAACAAAAAACAATGGCGAGCCAAGTTTATTATTTATTTCTTTGAAATATTGTTATGCTGCTCCTCAGCCAAAAAAGCTTCCAGAGCGGCTTCCATATAATCAATTAAACAAGACAGTCCCTGCCCGTAGGCTTACAATCTTAAAAGACACGACTCACAAAAAATAAAATAAAAACAAAATGCAAATTAAATTAATGTTGTAAAAGAATTTTGAGTCTCATTTATAAAGTACTCAGTTCAACATACAAAATGATATTTTGTTAAACATATTTACATTTTTGTAAATTTAGACACTTCATTCTAATCACAGAATTGGGGGATAAAAATTAAGCCTTGTATTACATAGATACGCATGCCATCTGTCCGTCTTTTCAGCAGTGTTTTCGTCGGCTTTCTGCACTAGGGTTGGGGGAGGAATGTGATTTCTTTGTTTGCTTGTTGTTTTTGCACCATGGGAGAAATATTTGCTGGGTTAGTAATTAGAGAAAGAAATGTTATGCATGCACTAGTGTATTATTCCATATTGGTGAAGTCGGTGTGCTGCATGTAGATGATCTGGGAGCCCAAATCGGGGTGTGTGTGCAGGGGGGTAGGAATGGGGGTAGGAATGGAAGGTACCTCCCCTTTGCAGCAGTACATTTCTGCAGAAAATATGCAGGTGTCAAATCTGCACACGTGTTCTCTCAGGTTGGCAACAGAGTAACCTGCAGCTGTGACCTGTGTCCTCTGCTCTTGGTCCCTATCCCCAAACGTGTCTTTAAAGCTGTAATTGGGGGCTTCCCTCTTCCCCAAGCCCCAGTTTCCCTACATATTTGGAATCTGGTGAAGGAAACCGAATCAGGAGGGCAGTTTGGCCGGTTATTGTTACATGTGTGCTGAATGTGTAGTTAGGCCCTTAAAGTCTGAGCGAGCAAGCCCCTGCCCGCCCCCTTCAAATTTCCTTTTTCAGATATGAAACCCCCGGAGTGGCCTTTGGCAAGCTGCAATTGCTCAGCCTCCTCCTCTTCCCTTCCTCCATTATGCAAAAGGATCATACTTACCTTACTGGGAAGGTTATTGAAAGAATTACTGAGAGAATGCATGCATGTGAAGCTTTTTGAACACACAGGCCCACATACAAGGCTGCTGAGTGGGGTGATAGAAAGATGAATAGGTTGTCATCACCTTAGAGAAAAGGCGGTGGAAGGCTGAATTGCCTCTACAGCCAGCTTTGAAACATTGTTGTAACATTTGCATGACTGCTCCTTTTGAAGGCCCTACAAAATTAATAAGCAGAGGGAAACTGATGATATTACTTGTCTGTCATCTTTTGGAGAACAAGCCTTTTGTCTAAGGAAATTACAGAAAATGAACTCTGTGTTAGTTCCAAGTTAACTCAAGCCTTAAAGCCTGTCTGTGTTTGTCAATTAATTGGTTGGCGATCAGTTTCAGTTAGGGAACAGGGAGCAAATTTGGGGTGCATATGGATGTGGGGAAGAATACATTTCTCTGCCACTCTTATGTATTGCTACTTTTGAGATTGTTGATTTTTTAATTGTATTTGTTTGGGGGGGGGTTGTGCTTTTGTAAAGATGCTCTGGAAACATTCTTTTGAAGAGCAGTGGTATGAATCTATTAAACAAAATAAAAAACTAAATCTAAGAAGGTTGAGGGCAAGTGAACCTTATACCTAGAAATTTGATGCTTGTGCTAGGAATTTGAAACATCTGTTCAGCTCTGTGCAGGACTGCTGCCAGTTTTGTTTTTTGGTGTGTGTTTTTTTAACGTGATGGATTCCAGAAATTTGTAGTTGGTACTGAAGGGTTTGAATCATTTTTTTTTAACCTTGTATATCCTTATGCTACATTTCATGTTGGCATTAGAAATATTGCATGCTGTTTCCTCAAGCTCCATCTAAATCTGAACAATTTTCAGTGTGGTCCTTAACACTGAACAGCCTCTCTCTTCTGCCTCAGTTTAGAGAAATCTGTGCTGAAATCTGTTTTAAAAACAGATTGTTTTTGTTTGGCGGGGGGCAGGGATCTCTGTTCTTAATGTTGTTTGGTGTGGGGGATCTCTGTTCTTAATGTGTCTTTCTCTCTCTCCAGCTGTCCCTTTCCCCCCTACACAGCGGCTAACCCTGAAAGAAGTTTTTGAGGATGGGAAGCCCAGGTTGGAGGTCTTAAAAAACCACTTGGTGAAAGAAGGGCGCCTGGAAGAGGATGCAGCACTGAAGATAATCAATGATGGAGCTGCCATTCTGAGGCATGAGAAGACCATGATTGAGGTTGAGGCTCCAATCACAGGTCAGAGAGCGCTTGGCTCATCTGGAATGGATGACTACCAAAACCAGCAGGTTTCTTGTTTGCATGTTCTTTCTGCTGGAGTGCGCTCAGGATCAGAAAGCTCTGTAAACTTCCAAAGGGAAGGATTTTTGTGCCTTCAAAACTGAATGCAGGAGCTGGGCGTAATGCAGCAATTTAGGCTGAGGTCAAACCATGCTCCCTGTTGGTTCTATGACCTTTCTCTTCTTAGCATGTAATCCTGTCCCTCTTTTTGCTGTCCTTCCTCCCCTAGTGTGTGGTGACATTCATGGGCAGTTCTTTGACCTGATGAAGTTGTTTGAAGTTGGAGGATCACCCAATAACACTCGCTACCTCTTCCTGGGAGACTACGTGGACAGAGGCTACTTCAGTATAGAGGTGACAATTCAACTGAGCCTTTGGGGGTTAGCGCTTTAAAGTCTAGACTAAGCCTATGGAATTTTTTCTTCTTGCCCCCCATTTTGGGGGGAGGGATGGCAGAGGGTTGACATGCAACAAGGTTTCTCTTTCAGTTAACCCATACAAATTTAAGGGTGCAATCCTATGCATGTTTAGACAGAAAAGGCCTACAACTCCCAGCATGCCCCAGCCAGCCATGCCAGCCAGCCGATGGCGTAAATCCCGCTCTGAAGACGATCGGACACAGGTCAGAGCTGCATCTTCAGCCGCTACCAGGTGGCGGTGAAGGCAGCAAAGAAGAATTTCTATGCTGCCTCCATCGCGTCTGCGGAGTGCTGCCCCAGGAGGCTGTTCCAAGTGGTCCGGAGCCTGGTCGGTCCAGTTGCTCCGGATCCGTTGGAACAGTCTAAAGCCTCCTGTGAGGCTTTAGCGAAGCACTTTGCAGATAAAATTGATCGGATTAGGAGTGGGATTCCGTGCGTTGTGGACACAGTGGGTGAACGGGAGGAGGCCAGTGGCAGTCCGGTTTTATGGAATCGGTTCCAGCTTCTTCCTTCTGGTAGAGTGGACAAGGTGCTTTCTTCTGTTAAGCTGACCACCTGCTTGCTTGATCCTTGCCCGTCCTGGCTTGTTATGAGCTGCAGGGAAAAACTGGGTGGGGAGATCAGGGCGATAGTGAATGCCTCCCTCGAGGAGGGAGTGATGCCATCAGCCCTTAAGGAGGCAGTAGTAAGACCTCTTCTAAAGAAGCCCTCCTTGGATCCCCAAGATTTGAACAACTTTCGCCCAGTCTCCAATTTGCCATTTCTGGGCAAGCTGATTGAGCGAGTGGTGGGGGCTCAGTTGAAGGTACATTTGGATGAAGCCGATTATTTAGATCCATGCCAGTCGGGCTTCAGGCCTGGACATGGGACAGAAACGGCCTTGGTCGCCTTGGTGGATGATATGAGGAGGGCATTGGATAGGGGCAAATGCTCTTTTCTAGTCCTCCTCGATCTCTCAGCGGCTTTTGATACCGTTGACCATGGTATCCTCCTGGACTGCCTGGAGGGGTTGGGCGTGGGAGGCATTGTATTGCAGTGGTTCCCGTCCTTCCTCTCTGGAAGGTACCAGAAGGTAGTTCTTGGGGAGGAGGCTTCGGACCCTCGACCACTCACTTGTGGGGTGCCGCAGGGTTCCATCCTCTCCCCGATGTTATTTAACATCTACCTGAAGCCGCTGGGAGCTATCATCAGGAGGTTTGGGGTGCGCTGTCATCAATATGTGGATGACACACAGCTCTACCTCTCCTTCAAGTCCTCACCAAGGTTGGCTGTTGAAACCCTGTCCAAGTGCCTGGAGGCAGTGGGTGGCTGGATGGGAAGGAACATGCTGAAACTGAACCCCGACAAGACCGAGGTACTTCTGGTGGGAGACAAGGGAAGGTTAGGGGATGTTGACCTGGTGCTGAATGGGGTACATCTACCCCTGAAGGACCAGGTCCGCAGCTTGGGGATCATTCTAGACTCCCAGCTGTCCATGGAGGCTCAGGTGTCAGCTGTGAGCTGGGCGGCGCTGTATCAGCTCCATCTGATGCGGCAGTTGCGCCCCTACCTTCCTAATAATCTGCTCCTATCAGTGGTTCATGCCTTGGTCTCCTCTCGCCTGGACTACTGTAATGCGCTCTACGTGGGGTTACCCTGGAAGACGGTTCGGAAGTTGCAGCTGGTACAGAATGCAGCAGCTCACCTGGTTAAAGGCTGCCGCCGGCATGATCACATCACTCCGGTGCTCAAAGAATTGCACTGGCTACCAGTTGTTTGCCGAGCCGAATTCAAGGTGTTGGCATTGACCTTTAAAACCCTGTACGGCTCCGGTCCAGTCTATCTCAAGGAGCGCCTCCAGCAACATCAAGTAGGCCGTTCAACAAGATCCGCCACGGATGCCCTTCTCCCTGTCCCATCAGCCAGAGAAACCAGGCTGGTGGGGACTAGGAGGAGGGCCTTTTCTGTGGCAGCCCCCAATTTATGGAACTCTCTCCCCAGTGACCTCCGTCATGCCCCTTCCTTGATTAGCTTCCGCCGGGCATTAAAAACATGGCTTTTCAGGCGGGAATATGGGGTGGGTTAGGATTTTTAATTGTGTTTTATACTGTGTGTGTGTGTGTGTGTCCGTCCCCGTATTTTATTGCATTGTACATCGCTCAGAGTGGCCGGATGTCTGGCCAGATGGGCGATTCATAAATATAATAAATAAATAAATAAATAAATAAATAAAAGGATTGTGCCTTAAGTCAATTAAGAATCATGGTGGTAGAGTGGTTAGATTGCCGCACTGGACATCATGGCTTGGTACCACAATACCTGAAGGAACGCATCTCCCAACTACAATCTACCCGGACACTACGCTCAACATCTGGGGCCTTCCTCCGACTGCTACCTCCGAGGGAGGCTCGGAGGGCAGCAACAAGGGGGAGGGCCTTTTCTGTGCCAGCCCCCCAACTATGGAACAAGCTCCCCACTAAGGCCTGCCTGGTGCCAATTTTGCTATCCTTTTGGCTCCAGGATAAGATTGCCCTCTATGCTGAGGCCTTTAATAGTTCCAAATAGTACATGGGGTGGTGATTATGTCAACTTTTCAGCCGGTCTAGTTTTATTCCCTTGTTCTTGGCTATTTAAGTCATTTTTAACTGTGTTTAAATGTGTAGTAGTGAATGATGTTTTCATTGTTCGCATTTTATATTGTATTTTTCTGTATTTTATAACTGTTGTAAACCACCCAGAGAGCTTCGACTATTGGGCAGTATAGAAATAAAATTAATAATCCTTGTCATCATTATCATAATCATGGGTTCAGAGCTGCCACTCTAATTCCAAATGCTACCTTGTCGTCCCCCTCCTCCACCACACACACATACACACACACACACATTTTCAAAGGGGCAACTTACCTGGCAGTTTACAAGTCTAGCTTCCTTTATGTTTATCATATTTTCTTTACTTATTTATATTAAAAATTGGTAGGCTACTAAAGTTTTTCCCCAAAGGCTAAACAGCATCCATAAAATCCAATAAAAACAGTAAACTATAGAAAATTGAATACCTTTTTGACTGCTTCTGATATAAAGCTATATACAATACCCAAACAAAATAAAATTTTATCTCTTGAATTTTATTTATTGAATATCTTAGGCATCTTTATGAATTCTAGTTGAACTAATGCATCTCTAGATTAATCTGGGCTTAGATACAATTTGAATATTTCATTGGCTGTGTGTTCGTACATAATGATAAACCAGAATTGCTGGCTTATCCTGGTTTGCTGTGAACAAGCAGCATGCTTGTGCATATACTTTATTCACTTCCACTTCATGTGAACGGGTAAAATAAACCAGAAATTGAAAGCTTCGTATGACATCCTTCTTGTGACTACTGGTTTGTTGCTCCCAAACAAGCCAGGCTTGTAAGCCAGGAATAAACCAGGGTTAGTGGGTGACTTAATAATCCTGGCTTGTTTGGGAGCAACAAACCAGGACCTAGGTCTGGACATCACCACCGTGGATTCTTTCCTTCCCCGATCATGCAAACCCAGTCAGTCATTGCACAAACTAAGTTTTTCCTTCAGACGGCAGTAGCACTATCTTCTGCTCTTACTAACAGTTGGCATTGCGAAGGGGCATGCAGGAATGGACCTTCGTTAACTTGAGTCTGAAATTGTGAAACAGAATTGCTTTGGAAAATGGTGGCAGGCAAGAAATTATGAGAGTTCTTCATTCACCAAAGATCTCGAGGATCCCAGCATGTCCCTCTTACTTTCCTTTAAGTGCCATGTGTATGTTTGCACATTCATCCTTTGCCTTTTTTATAATTTAGAGTACTACTGGGAGTGTGTGTGTCAGGGTTGCTGACATGCAGAGGTATTAGCCATTTACAGCTTGCTTTTGCCACAGACTTGAAGAACCATCTTTTTTTCCTGCAGAGCTTGACCCTAGAGGGGAAAATACATGTGGTGTATTGAATGCAGTAGGTGTTCTTCCAAACCACCCCACTGCTCTACCGGTGTTACAGCTGTCTTTGCCCTAACAGTGGTGAGTGGTAGAATGTGTTGAGAGTATTCCTCTGCATTTGGGATGTTGCTTGCTAGAGCTTGTGATTCTTTGTGGTACATTTCCCTAATGGAACTACTGTTGGAGATCGGTGATTAGAAAGTAGTGGTCTTGACCCTTAACTGCTTTTGGCTGCTAGCTTTCTGTACAGTTGTTGGTTAAGTTGAACCAGTGTGTTGCATTCATGTTGGCTAGTAAGAGGCGTGGGTAAGGGATTCTTTCCTGTTAGTAAATGTTGCAGACCCCCTAAGGGATTGTGATCTTTGGGTGAAACAGAGTTGACTAGTAGAGGAAGGTTCCCCCCCCGCCCCCGTCCCCAAATGTTACATTCTCTGCTGCGACATTTGAGTGTTTTCAAAGGGCATAATGCTACTGATGCAAGGCCTCACAGGCCCTTGTATCACAAAGGTAGAGGAATGGACGTTGGAAAGCCATTTCAATTAGTGTCAGATGTGAAAACAAAAGGGCACCAAATGGAATGAAGCCGGACCAGATCTGGAGGCGCAAGAACTGAGGAGCTGGTGCAGGTCTGTGAAAATCACAGGAGAAGGACTTTGAAGTAGTCCAGCGGAGGATTCGGTAAAGTATTTAGTGGGGTCCCACTGGCATGTTGTACAGTAATACCTTGGATTGCAAGCATAATTTGTTCCAGAACCAGTGCTTGTAATCCAAAACACTCTTATATCAAAGCGAGTCTCTGGCGGGCTGTGAGTGGGGCCGATTATGGCCTGCTATGCCTGCTCGAGGCGAGCGGTTACATCCCTACACTACTTGTATTGCAAGACGTCGCTTGTTTATCAAGTCAAAATTTATATTAAAAAATTGCTTGTCTTGCAAAATGCTCTCAGACCAAGTCACTTGCAATCCAAGGTATTACTGTATTATGGCAGCTTTTTTGACCCTCTTCCACTATGGTGGTCGAGCACCTGCTTTGCATGCAGAAGGACCCAGGTTCAGTCCCCGGCATCTTCAGGTACGGCTGGAAATATTCCTGCCTGAAACCCTGGGGAGCTGCTGCTGGCAGTCAGTGTTGACAATACAGGGCTAGATGGATCAATTGTCTGGCCCAGTATAAGTCTCAGTTTCCTTTGATCAATTCTGATACTTTTTTTGTAGCTTCTAGGGGAGTAGCTATGTTAGACTATTGCAACGGAAACATCAAAGCTTCTTGTGGCACCTGAAAGACAAACACATTTATGAAGGCATGTAGCTTTTGTAGACCCATGAATATTTTATGCATTCGTTAATTGCATAAATTAATTTGTTAGTCTGAAAGAGTGCCCCATGACTCTTTGTTTTATGTATTCTTTCGGAGGCAAATAGGCTGAAGGGTTACTAGTCAAGATATCACTCTGAAGTCTGGGATACTGAACATGAACCCAGTGGCGGGCTGCTTTGGTATTAATTCAGGAGATGCAGTGCGGCAAATTTGTGAGAGTAGAGAGGTTTGTTGTATGGCTAATAGCCATAGTCGTCTTTACTATCTTAGCTATTTCATTATTTTATTTTAACTCATTTTAACCCCTTTAGCCAGAAAGGCGCCCAGAGTGGCTTATCGGTAGTAAGGCAGTCCTAGCCCTCAAACTTTCCATCTAAAGGACAGGACACACAAGGGAAAAGGGACTGGGAGAGAGCAAGAAACAAGCAAGCTCAGGCACTAGTTCTTAAGGTTACTTCTGGGGGTTTGGGGTTTGTTTGTTTTTAATCACAAATAGTGGGTATGATAACAGTTCAGGTAACCTGATGAAATGAATGCTGCTAGGTAACATTTAAGGGAGGGCCAATGTCAGCTGGTCTCTCAGGACAGTTGATAGATTAGCCTTACCCCTCTTCTTTCCCTTTGCTCTGCAGCCTGATGGAATGGAATCTCTCTTTTGAGAGAGATTGTATTAGTCCATGACTCTTCCGGGGCTTGAGCTAATGTTTATATTTCAGTTGCATACCATTATTGCGTATTGAGGGAGCAAGGACCATTCTGCCTTGGCCATTCCCGCTACTGGTACAAATAGCACCAATGGGCAGAGACAGAGGGAGGGGCCAAGAACTCCCTCCATGTGCCCATTCCTACTGCGACCAATTGGGATCAACAACAGGCAGCAGCAAAGGGAGGGACCAGCCCTCAACTTTTTATTTTGTATTGCCTTGGTAATCCCTTTTTTGCCATTTGGCTTATGTTGAACCCAACAGCTTGCTAATTTCTTTATGACTATTTATTTGGTCCTAATAAAAGGCATGTTCCTACTGTTACTTTTGGATATTTTTTCCATACATGGTCAACATTGCTACCAGCAATTTTTAGTTTTGTAGCCCACCTTGAGCATACTAAAAGTTGGATTCGGGGTCAGCCCTGCTATCAGGGAGAGTGAAGCATCTTCCTCAGGCAGCAGATTTTGGGTGTCATGCAAGGGCCAAAATAACTTGCCTGTTTTGGGGTGCTTGATATGGGTGGGTGCTGTCTCATGCAACAGAGCTAGCCATGGTGGGATATAAAATTAATACATGGAATAATTGATTTGTGGCAATTGACTTTTATGACTAATATGCTGAAATATATGCTATATACTGAGACTCCCAACTTGTCCTTGACCAATCTTGAGCTACAGGCTCAGAAATCAGGAGCTCAAAAAATCACATAGCTTCTAGTTCTTAAAACTGCATAAAATAAATTTTAAAAAGCAGTTTGAACAGCAAAATACAAATAAAATAGTAATTTAAATAGCAGGTAGAACTAGTAAAGTAGCATATAAAAGAACCTGTTTCACTATCCAAGTGTTTGTTAAAAAGCTTGGGCAAATGAAAAGGTCTTACTGTGACACCTAAAACTCAGCAGGATGACCTCTGTGGAGGGCATTTCATAAATGGGGTGCCGGCATCAAAAAGGAGCAGCCACCTTTCTTTGGCTGCCCCCTTCACCTCTGAGGCTGAAGACACCTGGGGAAGGAGCTATGACTCTCTTAGTACCTGGGCAGTTTCATATGGGAGCAGTCTTCAGATAAATGGCCAGGAAAGGCTTTTTAGTGAAATGAGGGGTTTTTTTGGTTCAGGTGCTGACAATGTGACATGGGAAATGTCCTCACCTGTTCATTTGTTTTTGTTCCCACTGTGTGGAGCATCTTCCTTCAGAACCCAGTGAGGGAGCTTCTGAAGGGCTGGATAGAGTCCGCCGCCTCATGTGTTTTCAGGCATGTTTCTGCACCTTAGGCACATGTGGAAACTCTTTGGCGAACTTTCAGTAGTCTTATCAACATTCTTTCAGCTGCCCTCAAATCACTGAGATGTTTTGCTTGAGGAACCTCCAAGTTCACTTTTAATTTTGCTTTTGGCAAAGTCCTGTGACAACCTCTGAACATGTGAAATTCCTCTTGCCTTTCCTCAAAATTCCTCAGTCGTTTTGCCTGAAGAGGAACATTCGAGTTTGCTTCAAATTTTGTTCTAGGCCAAATTTCCATGGTGCACTAACTGTGACATCTAGAATATATATATTCATATTTATATATCTCAGGATGCAAAGAGCTGTAGGCTTCACAAAGGTGCCCTGGAGGAGATCTGCATGTTTTCTACCTCTGCATTACGTAAGTGAAGGTGGATGACTTTAAAAAGGAGCTGCTGGGCAGTGGGGAAAGGCAGAGAAAATTGTGCTGAGCTCTTGGGATGTGGGGGGCAGAGGAAAGTGTGCTGAGATGATTGCTTGAAGTGCTGCTCAGAAAATTATATGCAGTGTGGTACAAGGGAACGCATCCAAAATATTACAGGGTCATGCTGCACAAACTAGTATTTGCAACCTTGGGAATTGCTTGGAATCGCCATCCTTTGTACACTGTCAGCGTGGAGCCCTTTCATGTTATTCTTGGCCCCCTTTTCTTCAGAGCCCACAATGGGGAGAGTGAGCTGTGATACGTTTGTTCCTTTTCTGCCAAGCAGGTATTTCATCTTTCACGAAGCAGGGTGGGCTTTGATTAGTACACGCGGGGGCAGCTCCAAATGTCACTTGATAAAACAGAATTGAGAAGCTTTGCTTTGCTTTACGTTGCTTCTGCGCACAGAGATAGGCCTTTGCTTCCTGCTTCCTGCAAAATACTTCTCTCTGCCTTGAAAGGTTTGCTGCTTGGGTGTGTTTAGAACTGGCTTCTAATATTGAGAGGGAAGCCAGACGGTAGGCTTGGAACAGAGAAAATGTATTGGCAGAGATAAGGCAACATAGCCCAAGTATTTATGGTTTTTGTCAGAGCTTGTAATAACAGGCCCTAACTGGTTCAAAAAAAAAAAATCCTGGCCGGTGCAATCTCAGATATGGAAGAATCTCACTCTTGTGGGCAGGTGTGGCCTCTTATCACAGATTTTCAGGAGTTTCTATTGTACTTGGCTTCTGCTGTTGCTTTTTCCACTCTTCAACAATGAGGAGACGGCAAGCATCTGTGTGGGTCTTGGAAATCACAGTGCAAATCTGTGCATCTGGGTTGGGGATATTAGGGAGCATCTGCCAGAGCAGAAGATGTTAATGACCTTCTGACATAATGGAATAGGAGGTAATTTTTATAATTGCATCCTGATGCAGGCAGCCAGGAAGCAGAATGCAGACTTTGGGGGGTAAGGACAGCATTAACTTTGTTAGTGCAGAGGGCAGCTACCTGCATGAATGTGAACATTTATAGTAGGGTGTCATGATCTGGCATTTGAACCTGGACCAGGGAGACCCAAATTCAAATCCCTGTCAGCCGTAAAGCTCTCTTGGGTGGCTGTCACTGTCTCTTGGCTGCCCTAGCCTACCACACAGGATGGTTGTAATGATAAAGTTATAAACTGTGATAACCACATGGTACATGTGCCTTTTACCCACTGTGGCTGGTTTGCCAGCTGTGGCCGTTCATGGGCTGTGGTAGCTTGCCTCTAGTAACCTGCAGATTCGATGTGGAGCTGCCCTTAAAGATGACCCAGAAGCTTAAATTAGTGCAAAACTTGGCTGCCAGAATACCGACTGGTTCAGCCTTTGACACCAAAATGGCATTGGTCATTCTGGTGGAAGACCTATGCCAAGAGAAGGACAGAAGACTGGCCACCCTGCTAATTCTCCTGGACCTCTTAGTGGTGACTTTCAGTCCCATCAACTATGGTCTCCTTCTGGGATGGGAATTAGGGGCACATTGCTCCAGTGGTTGCCTTCCTCCTCTTGGAGAGGTTTCCAGAAGGTGGACCTGGGATGCTGTTGCTCTTCCTATGGTACTTGTGCTGTGGTATTCTGCAGGGCTCTGTTTTGACTCCCATGCCATTTAGCATCTACATGAAACTGCTAAGTGAGGTCATCAGGGGATTTGGAGTGAGATGTCATCAATAAGCTGATGACACTCAGCTCTATTTCTCTCTTCATCATGCTTTGGTGAGGCTGTGGAAATGCTGAATCAGTGTCTGAGATGAGCAATAGACTGGAATGGAGCCAGTAAACTGAAGCTCAATCCAGATGAGGCAGAGAGATTGTTCAATGATCTGGGAAGTGGTTTTCAACCTCTTCTGAATTGGGTTTCACTCCTTGTAAAGCAGGGGTGAGCAACCTGTGGCCCTCCAGATGTTGTTGGACTGCAACTCCCATCATCCCTCACCATTTATTGTGCTGGCTAGGGCTGATGGGAGTTGTAGTCCAAGAGCATCTGACAGGGCACAAGTTGCCCACCCCTGTGCTAAAGGATCAGGTTTGCAGCTTGGAGGTACTGTGGTCTTCCAGCAGCCACAGCCCATCCTGGACAGAGATTGTGTAGCAGCCACTGTTATCCATGCTCTGATAACATCCAGATTGGAGTATTACAATAGCCTGCCCAGTTCAGGGATTCTTTCTCCATGTGATTAAATAATCAACATAAACAGTAAAATCCAGCACATGTTTCTGGAATTAGAAAAGCAGGACAATAAAACCATGAACAACAGCAGAGTAGATGTATAATAGAGGTTAACTTTATTAGGAAAGATAAACACACAGCCAAGTTCTTGGTTTGGGGGATATAAAGCTAAGTGGCAAGAAAATGGGAAATATAGGACTTTAAATCTGGTAATCCCTAATAGTCTGTTGTTGGGAGTTGTGATATTGCAGTACTCAAGTAATCAATTCCATGGCACAAAGCTTCAGAAAATCTGGATAAGGGATCTCTTTGCAAATCACAAGGACTGAATGTCGCCCGCCTGTGAATGTTATTAAATCTCTCTAGCTTCTCATCCCAGCCCTCCTCCCAAAGTGAACACAGCCTGCCAAATCCTATTTATTTCCATGTTTTACCCTACCCTTCTTTCCACAGACACATTTTCAGGGATTCAGGATATCCTTTCAGGACATCTATGGAGGGTTGTTCCCCCCCCCCCCCAAGTCATTGGGAGCTATGTTGCAAGTCAGTGCCTCAGCTGTCACTGGAGTTTTTCTTTTTAAATTAGAAGAATATGTGCATTCTAAGTTTCTGCATTTATGCAAGATTTGCATACTCATTGGATATTATTTTCATATTTGGGGGCTTTTTTCCCTCTATCTTCAATTTGCGTTTTCATGGTCACATTTATTTCCTGGCTTCCATATTACTAGTTTTGAATGTAGTGCAACAGAAGCTCAGGAGAAAATCATCATCATCATCATCATCAAAATTTATTAGATGGTAAATCTGTGTCTGAGCTGTGTCACTTCACACTGGTAGTGGGGAACACACAGCTGAATGCGCTTGCATACAAAAAGTTCCCTTAACGTAAAAATCTAATCTGTAATGCTAGGCTAAAACCTTTCTCCCTGACATGCTAGTTTTCTGTGTGAATTAATTGTGTGTGTGTGCATGTGTGTTTGTAGAGAGAGGAGGAGCATTCAGTCACATGAACCCACACCTACAGTCTAAAGCAGGGCTCTCCAACCTTGGGTCCCCAGATGTTGCTGGCCTACAGCTCCAGGCATACCCAGCCAGCATGGCTCATGGCAAGGGATTCTGGGAGCTGTAGTCCAGCAACATCTGGGGACCCAAGGTTGGAGAGCCCTGGTCTAAAGGGATACAGTCCTAATACAGGTTTACCATCTCACTGAGACCCAATGTGAATAATATATTGCTGTAGTTGGTAAACTGACTGAAGTGAAAACCATGTTTTGTAATTAGGTCTTGGGGATGTTTGATAGGGTTACTTTTTGTCTGAAGTGGCTATTTGTATTCAGTGTTTGGTGCCATTACCTGAGAAATGGCTACCTTTCTATTCTGCAATGTGAACAAGACCTGGATCCAAGGATGCCTTTTCTGGACTTCACTAGAAATATTTGGTTTTATATAATGGTATCTCAGAAGTCAGTGTTGTGTCATCATATCTTGATTTATTTCCCATGCATCTAGAATGAATATTGAGTCAATTAATTATTAGACATTAACACTGGTATAACTTGTAGAGTTTTTGCACAATATTATAAACTACTTCACTGTTAAAACTTTATGGCCTCCAGTTGCACTTCCAATTAATGGGATATCTGTAAAAGTTTTTTGTTTTTTTTAAACGCTGTCTGAAAAGGGTGGATTTGCCCTGACTTGTGCTAAGGGAAATTTCACACAACCAATCTGCTTTGCTGAGAAGCAGCTCTTGTACTTCTCTCATTGTGAAGATCCCATGGATCCTGGTCTTCAGAATAGGTCAGTGTTCCACATTGTTCAGTGTGTGTAGTTCAATGAAAGGTGGGTCTCCACCATGAGGGCAATGCAATTGGGGATGGGAGAAATGTGGAAGAAATTATGCAAACTCCTCCCCTAAGGAGGTGAGGAATAAAAGCTATCCTAACCTATGAAATGCTTGTTGAAGAACAAGCTTGTTGTCTGTTTTATACTTTAATTTTTCAGATACCTGCTACTCATATCTTGATGCTAAGATATGATCTTGATACCTGGTGTAAAACAGACACTTGATTCACATTCACACATTACATTGTGTCTCGTTACATTACATTCTCATGCCAAGGAAAGATGATTACAATTTACACTCTTTTTCTCTGGAATAAGAATTAATACCTTTATCAATGTAATATCCAAAAAAGAAATTTGTGTAGGAGCACTCAGTTGAACGATGCCTTGGTTACTAGTTCTCCTAGTTTCTTCTTGATGCTGAAGAAAAGGCACTATGTTGGGGGTGGGAGCAGGTTGGTGTACATCCACCAACAATAAACCCAAAAAACTGATTTTCTGATGATTTGTTGTGCTTCAGACCTAGAGGCAAGGGCTGTTAGTGACCCCTAACTTTATGCAAGGAAATTGCATGGAAAATCCTATCTAGCACAGTTTGTTTTTTTTAAGCAAATGTCAGCGTCTTATAGATGTAGAGAAATGTTAGCAAACATGCAGGTAGCCTCTACCAAAGGCTTTCATTTTCTCAAAGGGGTGTCTCTGCATCCTGCATGGCTACTTTCCCTGATCTCCAGTCTTTGTGCTCAATTTATATATCGTCTTTTGGTCTGTGTTGATCTTCTTTGCCTTCCTGCCACCGCCCCATTTGCCAAAAGATTCCCAAGTTCTTCAAAATAGCTCAGTTGAAATACAGCATGCAAAACTGAGCATATTTCTGTCAAATAAGTAGACTTCTATATTTATTCTTAGTGCAGAATTTAAGTGTCAGACTGTGTGTGTGTGTGTGTGTTTTAATTATACAATATTATACAATGCGTGGCCAACTGAAGCACAAGCACTAGCAGCAGGAGTTTGTGGTCTACTTGGGGAGAAGGGTCCTTGGGCCTGACTTTGGCTCATACTGGCACACTTGCTAAAAATAAAGTTGACCATCCCATTTGATTCACTGAGGAAGGATTGTAGCTCAGTGGCAATTCTGTCTGTGCAGAATGTCCCAGGTTCACTCTCTGGGATCTCCTGTTAAAAGGATTGGGTAGCAGATGATGTGAAAGACCCCTCACTGCCTGAGAGAGACCCTGGTAAGCCGCTGCCAGCCAAAGGAGACACTTCTGGTTTAGATGGACAAATACTCTAACCTGGTCGATGGCCCGGTATGTTCCTACTCTGAGCTTTCCCCAGAAGTCCCTGCTGCAGTCAGGTTTTTTTCTTCTTGAAACCCACTTCCCTGAGTTTATCTCCACCCATCTTCAAGTTCTAGAGTACGATTCCCTGCCAAAGATTTTTCTCACAGGTTGTCTTCAATCTCTCTCTCTTTCTCTCATAGTGTGTTCTGTATTTATGGAGTTTAAAGATCAACCATCCCAAAACCCTTTTCCTGCTCCGAGGGAACCACGAGTGCAGGCACCTCACAGAATACTTCACCTTTAAGCAGGAATGTAAGTATGGCGGGACAGGTGGTCTTGGTGTCTGGCCAGGGCGGGCTGTGGACGTTGGTGAGGCAGCATATGTGTCCTTGCCCTCGTGTCCTCCTCCAACATGCATGGAAGGGGCGTTTTAAATCCCTTTTTATTAGAGAGGCTGTGAGCACAGTGCCTCTGTTCCGTCTCCCTGACAGTCTGACTCCATGCAAGCTGTCCCTCCCACCCCCATCAACTTAGGGACCCAACACCCTGTAATTACTGCCAAGAGCTTTCAGTTCCAGATTGTGCAGCTGGTATCGGAATTGGAGGGAGAGGGCTTCTCCTTGAATGCTGGTTAAAACTTAAATTGATAAAACCCGTCTTTAATCATTGTAGCCTGAGTGCTGATGGTACAAAGGGGATACCAGTCCCTTTGCTCTTCAGACAATTTTGGAATGCCACTGTGCAACTCATGTTTTTCTCCCATCGTTTGAATCCCCTGTCAACACTTTTTTTGGTGCTAGTTGCCTGGCTTACCAGATCAGCTTCAAGCCACTCATCTCTTTACATTTAAGGCTCTCTCCATCACAGCTGAATCTCTCTGTCTGTCCTCTGCTCTGCACAAATTCATCTGCAAACTGTTTTGTGCCTCCTTGTCTTGTTGCTTGCCTGCGTAGTGAGGAATTGCACCTCGGACCACTCCTGCCTTGGAATGCAGGCTCCAGTAAGACCATTTGGTCTCCCCTGGTCCATTTAGCTCCAACCTCCCATCAACCCATGTAAAAGGAATCGGGAAGAGGCTGCTAGCAGCAGGCTAGTCCGCAGTTCAAAGGTCCTTGCTTTCTACTGTATTTTCTCTGCCCTGCCTTCACTCTCCTTAAACCAGTGTTCCCCAACCTTGGGTCCCGAGATGTTTTTGGCCTACAACTCCCAGCATGCTGGTAGTTGTAGGCCAAAAACTTCTTGGGACCCAAGCTTGGAGAACACTGCCTTAAACCATGCCTGGTCTGAGTTTGTTTTTAGCTTTCCCTTGATCCAGGTATGCTCCCTACATTATAGCTTGTCCCTTTCCAAAAGCCCCAAATACAGTGGCCACCGGTACAAGAGGGCTTCATCTCTATAACTCAAGCCCATTCAAGATGAGTTCTGGAAATGAAGATTGTAAATATACCATATTCTCACTGTAATCCTTCAGAAGCATAATGTTAAAGCAGCAATGCAATTTCCAAGATGTTGATGTGATAACGGGAAGATGCAAGGCCTAAGTGTGTATTTTCAATCTTTGTTACTCCTCTGGAGCATGAGCAAACTTTAGCCCTTCCTATGTCTATGCATTCTGCATTTCATGATAAATGTTAAAAGATTCTCATACACCTGGTGAGTTATGAAAAAATGACACAAACCATGTAATCTAACTTAGGGAAGGCCTATAGAATCCAGAATGACTTCTGGAGACTTGCAATACGTAGGACTTTTCTACAGGAAAACTGCTTAGGGCAGTGGTTATCAAACAGCTCTTTGGAGGCTTTCAGACAGTTCCTTGGCATTCCTCACTGAGAAAATCAGTAAGGATGAACAACTTTCCATGGAAGACTGCTTGCTTCCAATCTTCTGCAATGTGTAGCTGCAGGGGAATATTGAGTGTGTTCTAGCATACACTCCCAGTTCACACAGCAAGGCCTAGCATGCCCAGCTACTACCCTGTGTGAACTGCATGTGCAACCTAGAACATACTCAAAAATCTCCTGGGATCCACAGGGGATCTACAGAAGATGTACCAGGATTCCTCAGCAGACAAGTCAGCATGGAAAGTTCCTGAAGATAGAAAAGGTGAAAAATCCTGGTTCAGAGAAAGGAAGGGGAAGGCAAGTCACATTTCTAAGCCCTCTTGAATCATAGCCTTCTGGGTGCCTTTCTCTTTGCTTGCTGAAGTCATTGTATTTGCCAGAACCTTGTGGACAGTTGGTTGAAAGAAGGCCCGCAATGAGCCTGTACTGTGTAGTTGATATATAACAGCTGCACCCTCTTTCTCGCCTCTGCTTCGTGTAGGTCGAATCAAGTACTCGGAACGGGTGTATGATGCATGCATGGATACGTTTGACTGTCTTCCTCTTGCTGCCCTTTTGAACCAGCAGTTTCTGTGTGTACATGGAGGGCTGTCTCCTGAAATCACATGTCTAGATGACATTAGGAAAGTAAGTGATCTCTCTCTTCCCTCCCTACCCCCACTCTGTAAGACAGCACCAGTATCCTGGCATCTGTTGGGATTTAGTTGTAGACTTACCTGGCCACTTTCTGACAAGCTCCCATTCCAGGAGGGCTGGTTTTATCCCCTTTTGAGTCTACTTATGATTTGGTAAAGGAGCTGACAAAGTAGGATAAAGCACAATAACTTCCCTCTTATCCAGTTTTAAGTTCCATAAGGTTGATCAGTTGTCCTTCAAAGATAAATTGAGTAGTTGAAAAAAGGGATGTGTTGTCCTTAATCCTTATGGAGAAACCATTAAAATGAGTAACAACTTTTACTCATCTCTTGTGTTTAAAATGTGGGTTTCCACTGCTTAGGTCTCCCTGCCATGAAAGTCAGTATTCATATAGCCTGTGGCATGGCTAGTTGAAGAATGTATTAAATATTTGTTTCTGAGAGGCCACATCGTGGACTGTGTCTGCCTATTAGAGATTAATTGGATTTTTAAAAAATCCATAAACAGAACCTCTTGCTATACTTTAATAAAATGTTCCCTCCATCCAATAGGTTTATATCTGTAATTGACTTTTTGTTCATGTGCCTTCCAGTTAGACAGGTTTAAGGAGCCCCCAGCCTTTGGTCCAATGTGTGACCTGCTGTGGTCTGATCCATCAGAAGATTATGGCAATGAGAAGACACTGGAACACTTTACCCACAACACTGTTCGAGGTTGCTCCTATTTCTACAGGTGAGAAACATTTCAGACAAAAATCTTTAGTCAAATGAATGGTGTGACGGCCAAGCTGTTCTGTTCCATTCCTCCTCCTTCCTGAGCCTTCAGCAGGTTTCTGTTTTTAGCAGACTTGTAGCTATTCCTCTCTGAAAAGTACCACTTGGCTCACCACTGAATCCCCGGTGTATTGTCCCTCGTAAAACTGAAAGACTTCCAATGTCATTTGCTGCTTTCTGAGATGTTTCATAAGATCTAGGAGCAGCTGGAGGATTTCAGAAAGGATAAAGCAAGTTTACTTGGGCTGACCAGGACTTTAAAACCTGGCAAGTGGCAGGAAATTTAGCACAGGAATGTCTCCTGAATTCAGTTTCAAGTGCTTCACAAGTCCTTCTAAAAGCTTACATGGGTGACTTCAAGGTTAGGGAAAACCCCATGTTTCCATAAATGTTAGCTTGATTTGTGGGTGCTTGGCAGCCCTAAACAGTGATCAAAAGTTGTTCTTGTAGCCAACAGCTCCTTTGATCCCAAGAGCTGCTCCATCCCTTGCAGAGAAAGTGAGAGCAAGAGACCAGCAGTGTGGTGTAGCAGATAGAATGTTGGACTTGGGCGGGCAGAAGAAGATTCAAGTCCCCACTTCAGCCATCAAGATAACAGGGTGACCCAGAGCCGAATCTCACACTCCCAAGCTAACTGGTCTTGCAGGGATGTTCGGATACATTGATATAACCTCACATATACCATTGACTACCTTGGAGGAAAGATGGAAAACAAATGTGGCGATTGCCTTCAGAACATGTTTTTAAAACCTTCTTTTTCAGTTACCCCGCGATTTGTGAATTTTTGCAAAACAATAATTTGTTATCCGTGATCCGAGCACATGAAGCCCAGGATGCCGGGTAGGTTCCGAGTCACTTTAGCTCTGTGTTCAATGGCTTTTCTTGTCTTGTGTGTTTTGCAAGATCAGCCTGCTTACCCTCTGCCACTTTTCCAGGTACCGAATGTACAGAAAGAGCCAGACTACAGGTTTTCCATCCCTAATCACAATCTTTTCTGCACCAAATTATCTAGATGTCTATAACAACAAGGGTAAGACTTCAATTGTGTATCATGGATGCCAGCCCTGGGCTATTACTGATCCTCCCTGATTCCTTTGATGTGGCTTTCCCCCTTAGTAGGAGCTCTTGCTCATCTCATAAGTTTTTTTCGTAATATTTTACTTCCTTAAAACGGGTAGTTTGTGCTCGGCCTTTCTGCTTGGAATTTTTTGACCCCCAGATTGGCAGAGCCAACTCACTGGGTGACTTTGGGCCAGTCAGTAACTCGCAGCCTAACCTACCTTACAGGGTTGTTGTGAGGATAAGATGGAGAGGAGGAGGAGGATTATGTAAGCCGCCTTGGGTTCCTTTCAGGAAAAAAGGCGGGGTATAAATATAATAAATAAATAAAAAATAACCCCATATAAAGGCGAGGGGGTACAAAGCACACGTCACCTAGGGTTCTCTGCTCCTCTTTCCCTTCCCCCCCAACTGCTGAAATACCAGCCCAGTCTGAAGGCTCTTGCAGAAGTGTGTGGAGAGAAGTGAAGAGAACTAGAGGTGATTGTGCAATGTCCTTCTGTCTTAACTCTGATTTGAAAAGATAAAGGGTTTTCCCTCCGCTTATCCCTACCTCTTTTGGAGAATCGGGCTTCCCTCTGCTGCCTTTTTTCTCAGTTCAGCAGTGTCTTAGCTCTGTGACTCTTGGTTGGGGCAATATTTGTGAGCCAACAATATTATATTGGCTGGCACTTTTCTGTTGTTCTGGACCACCTGAGTCTGATAGTTTGATATGGCCCAGTTCTGTTAGCCAGATTCAGAAGTTATTTCATCAGCGAGAAAGAGAGAGCGAGATTGATGGGACTTGAAGCAGAGAGGTCTGTGTTCAAATCAGCGGAATGTTCACTGAGTGACCTTACCTCACAGGGTTGTTGTGTGGATACAATGTAACCCTGAGCTTATTGGAGGCAGGGTGGAATACAGCAATGTGATACAATAACAATAAGATGGACCCTTAGCTGCCAGGGTTTAATAAGAATCAGTTGTATGCAATTCCTGTGAAACTTGTATGTTTAAAATAGTGCTTGTCTCAAAGTAGTTACTGGCCTGGTTTGGATCTCTAAATCAGGAGTGTACAACTTGGGGCCCTCCTGAAGTTTTGGCCTACAACTCCCATCATCCCTCACTATTGGCTATGCTGGCTAGGGCTGATAGGGCGGCCAAAACATCTGGAGAGCCCCAAGTTGCTCATCCCTGTTCTAAACCATAGTTTAGTGTTATGTGCACGAGTCTGTTCCCCACTCCCCTCTCCTCCGGTACAGTCACAAAGAGGAGGTAGGAAGCATTTGCTTGTGTTTTCAACTAACTGCAGCTTGTCATTATGTCTGTACGAACTGTGGTTAGTTTTAGCTATGGTTTGTCCGAATAAGCCAGGCTTGTAAATCATGATTTGAAGTTGTCTTGTATGGACAAAGCATAGTTCAAACTAGCCACGGTTTGTTCTGGTTCAGACATAATGGCAAACTGTGTTGAAAACTGATGGTTGGAGAGTGGAGAGCCTCATTCACATAGCATTAAAGCATAGTTTTGTGTTATGTCCAAATGCAGCTAATCTGCCTCTTTTCAACATGCAAAGTCTATGGGGTGAAAATAAATTTCACCTGATATCTTTTTTCATTATTTATTTGCAAATATAACAGAAAAGAAAGGGGGAGAACAAGCCATGAAATAAAGAAAAAATGGGTATTTGACATTCCTCCTTGCCTCTCATATGTGGGGTGTTCAATTTTAGGAGGGGCTACTTTATACAGCAGCATAACTGCATTTTCAGAGCTGTATGAACCTGGAAGAAAGAGGCGTGATCAGCACGCTTGTAATCTCTCTCTCTCTCTCTCTCTCTCTCTCTCTCTCTCTCGTTTTCTTTTAGCTGCTGTGCTGAAATACGAAAACAATGTCATGAACATCAGGCAGTTCAACTGTTCTCCACACCCCTACTGGCTTCCAAATTTCATGGATGTTTTCACGTGGTCTTTGCCTTTTGTAGGGGAAAAGGGTAAGACGGAGACTGCCATATAAAAATCTTGATAGGAAAAACAGTTAACCAAGTAGTGGCAAATAGATCCTCCTGGAGCAATAGCATTGACTGTCTGGTCTGGATGTAGCCCCTGAACTGTGTATTGCTGCCCTAAAGGGGAGCTGTTTGTGTATTCTGTGAGCTTGCTCACTGCTGAAGCAAAGAATCTAGAAACTTGCGCAGAATTTCTCCATCAGAGAAATTCAACTTCTTGTTTAAAAAAAAAAAAAGCAAGTTACTGGCCATTCTTGTTAAAGTGGTAAATTAAAAAATGCTATCTCTGTAGTCTCAAAAATTGCTGTGTATCTTTATTTACAGCATTTATATACCACTTTGCAGCTAAAGTATCAAAACAATAAAACCTCAGAAAATCAGCCCATAAAACACAAAAGGAATAATTCCATGACTACTACATGTTCCCTTGCTATCTAATCTCCGTTGATCTTCCCTGCTTCCATTCCCTTTCATACTTGCCTACCACTTCCCAACTTCGTCAGAAAATTGTGAATTCTTTGACAATGTGGATTTGGGAAGCAGCATAAACTTTTACATAAAGCCAAGCTTATGTAGATTTATTTAATTCTCATTACTGGATATGCATTTCCCCAGCATGTAATTTCAGTGTTAGAGAGCCTGGGTGAACATCTGGAGCTCCATCTGTTAAAGTAGGTTGTGGGAGTCCCATATATTGATGAGCATGTGGAATTGTGCCCTTGGTGTATTAAGGTAGAGGTTTTGAGTTTGGAAGCCTTCTCTGTTCTCTGGGACACATTAAAGCTGCTCTTTGACTTGACTTGTTCTTTCCCCTGCGCTGCTGCTGCTTCTTGTTTGGGTAATCCCCTGAGGAAAGCCAGCATGATCCAGCAGAGACTAATTCAGCTTTGGACCCAGGAGGCTTGGTTTAAACCCCTACCTCTATCCTTTAGCCATCTTGCTCCCTCTCAGCCTCAGTTCCCCAGCTGTGAAAGAGGGATAGCACTTTCCCAGATTCCAAGGGACCTGAAGATAAATAACGATTGCAAAGCCACAACTGGCTGTCATTCTCAATATCCTCACAACTTTCCAGATTCCTCCTAAAATATACATGGTTTCGCTAATGATCCAACTGAGCACAAAGCCGGAAGCTGCTCAAGAGAGCATGGCATGCACAGCAAACAAGTCCAGGAAGTTGCTACTGCAGGAATCTTCTCTCACACCTCAGATCATAGAGTGCCCCCCTGTTCAAGAGATACTTCAAAATGCTACACCGGAGTTGTACCAGGGCCTGCAGCTGAACTTCAGATCAGAAAAATTAGATCTTTGTACAGTGCCTAGCTAATTTAAAGACACTTTGTGAATAAAGCATTGGAAGATCTTTCTGTCTGTGGTGGCTGTGGTTAGAAAAAAGAACCCCATCAGTGATGCTTTGCAAAGTAATATACCACTTAAAGTGCATCTCAAACATTTACAATCTAAATTCTAACAGAGAGAGATGGTACAGGGAGGAAGGAGAGATGCGTAGAAAATGGGATGAATGTGCATGAATTCAGTTGTGCATGGTACACATTGTTTCAGATGAGTATGAGAACTAGTGGGTGTTCTAGCATTTGTTAGGTTTTATCTCAATTAAATTTCATTTTAAATTAATGTTTTATGCGTGTGCGGTAGCACGTTACCCAGCCTGGGCCTTAGTAGTTTATACGTAAAAATAGATTTTACAATATTGTGAAATAAATAAATAATATTGCTTGCACGTAATGCTATGGCATAATTGAGCACTGTGTGCAGTAGCAAAAGGGAGCCCTTTCTACATGTGCTTGGCTCATGCGTACCACCATCCCCTCCTCCATGTGACTGCAAGAAGGAATAAGCCCAAATTCAGTTTTGCTTTAGCAGACTCCTGGCTTGTTACGTGCAAACCAGGAATTGTGGTTTAAAATAAACTCTTAATTTGTTTAACAAGCCAGCAAAACAAGCAGGGTTTGTGTTGGCTTTTTTTTAGCAATTGACTAGAGCGTCTTTAAACCACAATTCCTGGTCCATGTGTAATACCAAGTCAGAAATCTACTAAAGTGAAACTGAATCCTGGTTTATTCCTTCTACAGGTGGCACAGGTGGAGGAGGGAAGGGGGAAGCATGTGTGCCTGAGGCTTCATGCAGGCTCCTTTCTGCTCATGCATGTAGCGTTAAACCGTGGTTTAACTTTACATGCAAATGCTCCATGTATGTATTGATACATCAGCTTGGTTCAAATGTTGTTTTTTGCTATATGAGCAATCTTACTCATGTGCTCCTTTCTCCCCTATTGTGCTTCAAATCAGTGAGTTCTTCTTTAGCGCAAACCATTGTTGGCTGTTACATCTGAACGGGCAAACTGTGGCTTGTGTTTTCTCTCCAAACCAGGATTGCAAACCACAGTTGGAAGCTGGCTTGCCAACCTGATTTGGAAGGCAAATGCAGTCCAGATGCAGTGGTGAACTCTGATTTCTGGTAAAGAGGAAGCCACTCCTTCTCTTTAGCAGAATTGGAGCATGTTGGCAACATGTGAAGACAAGGTTTGTTCACATAGCTCCAAAACATGGTATAACATTACATGTGAACTACCCCATTCACATGCAATGCAGTTTTCGCATACACAGCCTGCTCTTTAATCAATTTGCCCATTTCTCACTACTTCCTGCAGTTACAGAGATGCTGGTTAACATCCTCAACATCTGCTCTGACGATGAGCTCATTTCAGATGGAGATGAAACATTGGACTGGTAACAAAACCTTTTTATGTTTTCAGGGTGGGTTAGATTCGGATGCTTTCAACAAAATCCGGAGAGTACTGGATGTGCAGTCTTGTACTTAGCACCTTTTTGTTGCCATCTTTTTCATTCATAGTTTAAGTGCGTGTCTTTGGCTGTTTTACAGGCTATTATTTCTCTAGAGCAACAAGAGCCACGCTGCCCCTCTCCTTGCCTATCACCATGACAATATCCTTGTTCCACCATCAGTAGTCTGATATTTATACAGATGTAAGGAAGGGGGAAGGGAGAGTTAGAAAGAGGAAGCCTGACTGGGGTGGAGAGCCTGCTTGATCAGTTTTCCTTATTTGTAACTGCTGCTACTCCCTACTCCCAGTACAAGGTGTGAAATCGCCTAGACCAGATATGAATCAACTTCTGGTCCAATCAATTTCACCTAAGGGAAAATGTCCTCTCTGTTTTATTTTTTTTTACTACATGAGCACCCATCTTTCATATGCTTTTAAAAAGCCCTTGGTTCCATAAGTATTCTGGACAAGGGGCTGGGGGAGTGGAGAAGTTTATCATCATCTAGGGCACTATCCTATAAGTGCCTCTTAAATCAGAACAAAATGTACATACAGTCATGCCTTGGATTGAGAGCATAATTCGTTCTGGAAACGTGCTTGTAAACACTCTTATATCAAAACGAAATCCCGCAAAAAAAAATTGTACAGAGATTTTTAATTTAAGCTGTACTACAGTACTTGTATTGCAAGACGTCACTTGTATATCAAGTAAAAAAAAATTAAATATTTAAAAATTTGCTTGTCTTGCAAAATGCTCTCAAACCAAGTTACTTGCAATCCAAGGTATTACTGTATGTCTGTTGCAGCATTACTGGTCATGCTTCTGGGGGCTTGTTTTGGCTTTCCCGGAGTACAGCTTGAAACCCTTAAAAGAACCCACAAAATGAGAGAATATTGTGGGGGCATAAAAGTTGAATGACAGCTCTACTCTGCTGTCCCAAGTCACTGAAAGTGTATTGTCTGTACAAAATTTCTGTGAAACTAGCAACAGCTAAGTGTGAAGGGAGTTGTCTTTAGGGTAACAAAGTTCCTTATCAGCTGAAGCTGAAAACCAATGTTCTGGTATTGCCAAAATAATAATGATTTTTTTTGTGTGTGTCTTCCTAGCATAAACACCAGTAATTGATGAAAAAAAATGTTTGGCATTTTGCACTGCTAGATGAAAGCTTTTTAATCATTGATAGTTGAATTGGCCATTCTATGCCTTTTGCATAATTTTCAGTAACAGAACCAACCTCCTCCTTTTGGCCCATATTAGCAGTTTTTACATGATGCATCAGGGAGGCAGAAGGCAAGTTGATTCTCCATCCAAAGTTTGGCAGCCAGAAGTAAATAGTAGTAATAGTAAAAGAAAGGAAAATGTAGCCAAGTGAGCATGACACAAGTGCAGAAGAGAGCTGCCAACTGGTCCCTCTTGTCCCGTTGCCTTTGAAAGAAAATGTTCTTCCCTCCCTCCCATGGAAATTAAATTTCTTTCTTCTATCTCTATCTTCATCTCCTTGTTTACTTGGTGTCTCTTCTCCCTGAAGATAACTACATTTCAAGCTATCCGAAAGGTACCCAGCTAGAATTTGCTAAAAGCTTAATTCTCACTGCCTGTGCCACCAGATTTCCTTGAAGTGGATTTTGAATAGCTGACTAGTTGGACAGTCTCGCCATTTCCCCCTTCTCCCCCTTCAGTTTTAACATGAACGTGGTGCGTTTGGTTTGGTTTCTTTTTTTTAACCTTATTGTGTTCCACCAGGAACTTGAACGATGGGGGTGGTGGGGTCACGTTTCTCTTGACTTTTGAATGGAGCCACCTTTTGCATGGCTGATCCACTGGTGCATGTCAGATCTCCAGTTTGGCTTGTCCTGATCTTATTGTGTAGCTGGACCATTGATGTATTTGTCATTCAGTTTACAGTTGAGCCCCTCAAAACTCCATGCTTTTCAGTCCATGTTTGGTCTGTGTAATAAAAGGGAGCATACCTATCCCTAGCAATGAAACCTCAAGCGAAGCCACATGGTTCCTTTGTCTGCATCTGTGCCAAAGGTGGTGCTTGTGTGGCCGCTCTCCCTTCTGCAAGCACAGCCCAGCATCCTGATGTCTTCACCCTCACTTGGTCTTGTCGATGTGTTCTTGCCTTGCAAAACTGTGTCTCTATGGCTGAGTCATTCATGTTACATCCCATGTGTAGCGTGGTCAAACCCATTTGAGGGGCAAAGAGGTCGTCTTACTACTTCTGGTGGTCCTACTCCCACCCCACCCCCCATTTATATTTCTTGTCTGTGTGTCATTCTATCCATTACCTGCTCCTCCTTCCATTCTGATCATTACCCTTCCACGACTGTGACTGATGGAATTTAGCTGTAAAGTTGTAATCCAATTTCTTTTTCCTAGAGTCAAGCAGATGCTTCCTACTGGCATCGCCTGAGCCTTAAGGGTTTTCTTGCCTTGCCCTTTTAAACCTTTTTGATTTTTCTTTCCTAAGGAGGCACAAATGCCCGGAAAGAGATCATCAGGAATAAGATCAGGGCCATTGGGAAGATGGCACGAGTCTTTTCAGTTCTTCGGTAAGTTTGCTTGCTCTTGAGAATCTTGGCTAGAAAGAGAAGAGAAGAGAAAGTAGCATCCTTTTTCCAGGCTGCCCTGGTTGTACCAGTAACGGGCAAAGAAGCTCCCTGTGGGCCACACTTAGGGAAAGGAATGGTCAAAAGACTTGAACGTGTGTACACTGAATGTTTAAAAGCCCATTATCACATAGGCAGGACCATGGGTCTTTCCCCTGGAATCAGCACTCTTCCGGCATAAGCACAGAAGAGCCATGCTGAATCAGACCAAAGGCCTATCTAGTCAGCATTCTGTTCACACAGTGGCCAACTAGCTGCCTGAGGGAAGATTACAAGTAGAACATGAGTGCAATAGCACCCTCCCATTCATTTCCCCCAGCAACTGGTATACAGAGGCACACTGCCTCCAGTACTGGAGGTAATATATAGCCATCATGACTAGTAGCCATTGTTGGCTACAAGTAGCAAGGTGCCAGTGGGAAAGGCCCACAGAATCAGCCCCACCCAGGTGGTCGCAGGTTTTTAAATATTACATCTATGCCATGGGCGAACCTATGGAAAAGAGACTTCTGCAGTGGGGCTGTAAGATGTAAAGGGGCACCAGAGTCTGTCTGCCTGATTTGGTACATTTATATCCCACCTTTCTTCCATCATGGAATTCCCAGGCAGTCTCCCATCCAGACACTGACCAGACCCAGGCTTGCTTAGCTCCATATACTTCTGTTAAAGGGTGGCCCCTCCGAATCACGGATGTGGTGCATTTGATAGATAAGGCAACAAGCCACTCGCTTGGGTTTTGCCCCTGCCCCTTGGTAAGATACCACTGGTCTCCACAGTGAAGGCACCAGTCCACAGTTCTCAGATGATATGGTTGGTCTTGTCTAGGAGGTAATTAGCAATTGTAAGGGAATGCATGGATTTCATGGGCGTCTCTTTGACTTCACTCTCTCTTGACTGGGCCAGGAGCTCAGTGCTGTTCAGGTTTTGTTCTGTTCAGGAAGTCCTCAAACCAAGTTTGAAGAGCTGGTGCAAGGTAGCGGCTTGGTTTCAGCCAGGAAGCCCCTGATTTGGGTGGCCTCATATAACTCACTTGAAATGTGATATATATATATATATATATATATATATATATATGCCCTGAAAGGCGGCCTAGAAATATTGTAAATAAATAAATAAATAATAAAAGAAAGAATATGCTGAATATTGTTCTTTCTTTTATTATTTATTTATTTACAATATTTCTAGGCCGCCTTTCAGGGCAGGAACCATCCCAAGGCAGCTTGCAACAATAAAATAGGCCGATACAATTTCACGAGAACAGCTTTCTAAACAACAACAACAACAACACCAAACACACACACGATATCAGGGAAAGGTCAGAGTAAACAAGTAGGTTTTCAGGGGCTTCCTAAAAGCCTGCCATGTTGAGGCCTGACAGACCCTCGATGGCAACTCTTTCCAGAGGTATGGGGCCACTATGGAAAAGGCCCTCTCGCGTGCCCACTTAACAGCCCTCAAAGGTGGGCAAGTGAGAAGGGCCTCTGTTGCTGTTCTTAAAGTTCGGGCAGGCTGATATGGCTGAAGGCAGCGTTATATTTGAGGCTCCTTGCCCCAAATTACCCTTAAGGCGATCACTGTGCACAAACGTTAGCTGCAACTTTTTTAAAATTCCTTTTTCTTCGGGTGCGTGAACTCTGTTCTCAATTTCACGCACTCTTAAGGGCTGTTATACTCCCTACATAGGACAGAACGTACATCAAACTATGTGTCCTTCTAGCCCAGTATCGTCTACTGTGACTGGCAGTTGCTCTCCTGGATCTTGGGCAGAGGACAGTCTCACACCAACCGCTACCTGATCCTTTTAATTGGAAATGAAGGATTGAACCAGGAACCTTCCATGTGCAAAGTGTGCCCTGAGCTGTCGACGGGCTATGGTACAAGCAAACCTGGCTAATAAACATATGCTCGACAGGGAACTGAAGCCAATCCCAGCTCTGAGGGTACCTGTAGGGCTCATATGTTTGCAAACATGACTGTTGCGGGCACATTTTAAACATTTAGCTGTTCACTCAAAAAATCTGAAGTGTGCACTTTAGGAAGCACAGTCCTAAGCTGCTGATGTGTCTTTGTGTGCTCGGGTGTAAATTGGCCGTTTTTCCTCTTTTCAGAGAGGAGAGCGAGAGCGTGCTGACGCTCAAAGGCCTGACTCCCACAGGTACTCTGCCCCTGGGAGTCCTCTCAGGGGGGAAACAGACTCTACAGACCGGTAAGTATGTGAGAAGCCAAGCCCTGTGCCTCAAATATTTTTGTGCGTGATAAGAAGATGAGGATTTGTGTGAATTTGGCCTTAAGAGACACTCCAGGGGTTTTTTTAGGAAGAGCTGAGGTTTCCCAGTGCCACATTTTCCTTTCCTTCACATTGTCGTTCTGCCGCAAAAAAAGATGGACCCCGGATGTCCCCACAACTCTGACAGTGACATCCCAGGCCTCTGTCTCTGAAGCTCCCAAAGTGGCACTGAAGGAAGCGTGGGAGAAAATAATTAAGAAGGAGAAGTTGAAGCCGCTTGGGCTGATTTAGTAAAAACCTGGCAAGGGGAAAGATCTTGCCCAAGGCATTTATATAATGTTGTCATAGCTAGTGATCTTGCTGGGAAGAGAGGCTTGAAGCATGTGTAGCATTCCTGGGGTCTGTTCTTTGTAGCAGCTCTTCATATTTCATCCTTTTAACAGCAGTTGCCCTTTAGACTTCTGCGGCTGTGTAAGAGTGTACGTGAATACCATCAGTCTGCTTTTTTTGTTCCCTCCTGTACTAAGTCCATCTGTTCTCAGTGCTAACACTGAGAACTAACAGCTGAGGGTTTTGAGATTCTCTTTCCGAGTACTGAGATTCCGAGATTCTCTTTCCGAGTACAGCTGAATGTTTTTAGCATTAATATTTGTGCTGGTCTCCAGCCTGAACTACTTGTGTGTCCTGAGTGTTTCTCAGCCAAGTTATGCTGGAGAGCAGAGAGCAATGTTTAGGGTGTGTCCAGACCCACCCACTCCTTGCATTTTATGTCATTTCACTATTGTCCTTCATGGATCCGAAGCTAATCTTCATACATTTCTCATATGCAACCCCTTCTTTCCAGGATTGAAGGCTTGGTGAAGGAAAAACAAATAATGAAAACGTAACCTTTACACGGTTGCACTCACGCGTCTTAACAGCTGTGTACCAGATGTGAAACTGTTAAGCATTTACTAGTTGTAGAATATTCTTTCCTATCCTCCAGGATTGTTCCGTAGCCAGGTTTAGCACCTACTAAAAGAGATAAGCTGATTAAATTTACCGTAGTTGTGATGGATGTGTGCAATGCCGTGAGTTCACCATTTTTCAAAAGCAAGGAAGAACCTCAGTAATACAGGAAAGGGGTTTGAACAATGTTGGGGAGAGTAGGCAGCACAAGACTTCTGTCCAGATCAAATACTCAAGAGTTTCAGCACCCAAGACCACAATCTGTCTTGAAAAGGCAACACGAGGGATGCGGGGCAGGATTTCAGCCTGTGCCACCATCCAGCGCTGGCCAAAGGAAGGAATTGCAGGGGGACCAGCCATGCCAGGAAGCCTTTTTTTTTGTACCAGGAGGACAGAGCAAGACAGGTGCTTCTCCTTGACCCCTATAAAGGCTTCCGGGTCAGGCTTGCTCACAAGCTTGACCATTCAGGGATTCGGCTCTTGCTTCTCCCTCCCTGTGCTGTCTCTGGGCTACTGCTTGCTTGCTGTTGCTTGGCCCCAACCTGCCCTGAACTCTGCAGGATTCAAGGCTGACACGAACACATATACCTCTTGAATGAGGTGTAAGTCTTTGTGCACAAAAATGTGTAGTGTGGTGATTTACCATGGTTAGCAGTGTGGAATGCCCCCCTGCCTTGTGTGAAGATCAGTAGCAGATCAGCAAACAGGCCCCCAAAACCTGCCAGTCTGGATGCACCATTAGGGAGTTCCTCTTCATACACCATGATTTTCCTATTCAGGCTTCACTTCTGCATACAAAAAAGCAGGAGAAAACGTGATGGAATTTTAAGCTACAGCTGAAAAGCATTTATTGCCCCAAATCCTCTGAAATACATGGTGGCAAATATTCACTGAATATTTCAGAGCCTCATTTCACGGTTGGAATGCAGTAGTATTTACTTACTTTCTACCCTGAAAGGATCCTGAAGGCAACTTACATAAAACAAGTAAATGCAATTAAACTCTTTAAGCTATTAAAACCATTCAACAAAGCATAAACCCACCTGCATATTCCCTCATTTTAAAGAAGGTTGTTCCCTTCCGGTAGGATTTGGTCTTTGACAGTTGACAGCTTATGTTCTTTTGTATTTGCTGCCTGCCAAAATCAGAGCAATCAAGAAATGTCTATAAATCTAAAATGCTCATATTTCATAATTTTGAAGTGAGATTGCATTTTCAGAACCTGATGAAATTTGAAATGTTGGTAAATTGTGGATGTGTTCAATTTTTTAAAGAACATAAGAACAAATGTTAGATCAGACCAGAGGCCGATCTAGTCCAGCATTCTGTTCCCACTGTGGCTGAGCAGATGCCTGCTTGGAAGCCCACAAGTAGGACATTAGTGCAGACAGCACCCTCCCGCTCATGGTCCCTAGCATCTGGCACGGAGGGACATACTGCCTATGAAACTGGAGATAATATATAGCCATCATGATTCATAGCCATTGATAGCCTGATCCTCCATGGATGTGACTGATTCCCTTTTAAAGCTGTTTAAGTTGGTGGCCATCACTACATCTTGTGGTAGTGAATTCCACAGTTCGACTGTGCACTGTTAAGCTGTACAGTCATGCCTTGGATTGAGAGCATAATTCATTCCGGAAACGTGCTTGTAATCCAAAACACTCTTATATCAAAACGAAATCCCCCCCCAAAAAAAATTTGTACAGAGATTTTTAATTTAAGCCGTACTACAGTACTTGTATTGCAAGACATCGCTTGTATATCAAGTAATAAATAAATATTTAAAAATTTGCGTGTCTTGCAAAACACTCTCAAACCAAGTTACTTGCAATCCAAGGTATTACTGTACTTCCTTTTGTCTGACCTGAGCCTCCCACCATTCAGTTTCATTGGATAACTACAGATTCTAGCATTAAGCGAATTAAAGTTCTCCCTATCCATTTTCTCCATATCATGCATATTTTTATGCATTGCTGTCATGTCCCCCCCTGCTCCTCCTACTCAACTTTTTTCTAAGCTGAAAGTCCCGAACATGGTAAACCTCCCTCATAGGGGAGTTGCTCCAGCCCCTTGATCATTTTGAGTGCCCTCTTTTGTACCTTTTCAGCTCTACAAAATCCTTTTTGAGAAGCAGTGATCTGGCCCATATACAGTATTGTGGTCACACGTTTGGTTTGTCTAAGGCAGTGTTCTCCAACCTTGGGTCCCCAGATGTTTTTGGCCTACAACTCCCAGCATGCCCCAGCCAGCATTGGTGGGAGTTGTAGGCCAAAAACATCTGGGGACCCAAGGTTGGAGAACACTGGTCTAAGGGAATTATGATATTGGCAGTTTTATTTCATTTTCCGTTCCTAACAATCCCCAGTATGGAATTCGCCTTTTACACAGCAGCTGCCCGCTGGGTTGATGTTTTAATTGCGCTGTCCACTGGATCCCCAAGATCCAAACACGTACTTTCACCAAGTGTGCACACAACGAAATATGCACATGTGTTCTTCTGTAACGCTGTGCATGCTTCTTCCTGAATCAAAGCAGTACTGGAATATCAAGTGGAGTGGTCCTGAAAAGTATCAAATTCCGTTAATCTGCTGAGGACAGCACCAATCAAACTTGCAGTAAGCCATTGTAGGTCAGCTTCGTGGGGAATCGTGACTGGCTGCGGGTCAGGAAATGAGTTATGGTAACATGTGTCTCTCGAGGGAACCCTGTAATCTAGTGTGTTAATCCTTTTCTGCTGCCAGCATTTGAGGTTGGCATTGAACCAGCCCAGTTTCCTTTCCCATTGGTATTGGATGACTTCCTGGTGTACCGCAAGGAGGTTTGCTCTGGCACTTGCTCCCCTTGATTCAATTTCTCGCATGTGTGTGAGGGAAGAATATTCTAGCAGAGGCTTACACGGCCGAAGGGAGTGGTAGTTTTCCAAGTTTGTGGAGCTTTCTTTCTCAGGGGGAGGGCGAACTTCATTTTTCAGGCAGTTCAGCATCTTTTCTGTAATGGGACAAGAAATCAGCAGATGGCGAAGTAGGTGGCAAGAGCTCCTTTTGCACCTGCTTGCTTGAGCTTTGCAATAGGTCAGGCTTAGAACACCAAATTCTTCAGAGACTGACTAGATGTCTAATAACTTGGGAAGCTGTTGCTGCATCAGGTTTTCCATCTTCCTATAAACACCTCACCACCAGGTCATGCATAAGCATCTCAAAGCTTTCACGAATGGTGCAGTGAACTAAAATAAAGCACTGTGTTCTGCTTTGTACTGAGCTTTGTATCTTTACCGTTTCTCTTTGAGCTTCAGTTAAAAACAGCAAAGACCAGCTAGAACACCTTCTCCTGTTGCTTTCCTCTTGTTTCTCTATCACAGTGAAACTTCACACAAAGTTTGTCTTCTGCATGAAATTCATCCTCCAGCCGGTCCTTAACTTTGCAGCTCCCTGCCTCTGGCCTCATTGCCATCCCCCTTGTGCCGTTCCCTAAGCATGAGCTCTCTTCATCCTATGTCCCATTCCCAGTTGTGCGTCTCCTTTCATACTGCTTTTTTGTAAGAGCTTCTGATCCTTCTGCTTATATTGGCTCCCCTTCCAAAATAGTCTCTCATCCCCACTGTAGTGCAAAGGTGTTTTCTTTCGCGCCCGTCTCATGACAGTCCTGTGGGGTAGAACAGGAGCATTCCCACGTCTGATGGAAGCCCGAGGCTGAGAGGGCTTCCAGATCCAATGCACTGTTCAAGAAGGAATTCAGTCTCCCTATATGCAGTCTTGCTGCAGGAAGAAGGGATTTGCTTCCTTTATCATTAATCTCTGGGCTCTATGATCTTTAAAAAATGTGTGTGCTCTAGGAGTAGGCTAGTGTTGTAATCCAGCTTCACCCCTACCATAGAACATGGGGTCCAAGGTTTCTGTGTTATGCCCTAAGACAGGGTGGGGAGCTCCTGGGACACCCGCTAGGAGCTGGATGATGTCAGGGGATGTCCCCCCCACATCATCGAAGTCTCTTCCCCTTGTCAGTGATCGAAGATGAGCGTGGACTTTCCCTTGCCAGCACTAGCTTCCGAAGCCCTTCTCGTACCTCTGATAAGTGATCGGCTTGCTAGTGTTAGGCTTCCCTGGTGCTGACATGGGGGAGGGGGCTTGCCTGTCCCAGGAAGCTTTGTGGGTTGGATTGGGGACCCCAGCCAACCAGATTAGGTCTGTGGGCCAGACATTCCCCTATCCTAAGAAATGAAGATCCTCTCACCAAGGATGCTCTGCTCAGGTATAGAGGCGGCTTACCTTCAACAGATCCAGCACTGAGGAGGAGTTCACATCAACCGTATATACCATGCCAGAGATTTCAAGCTGATTTCCAACAGCCAGAAATAATATTTGATGCCAGCATAGCCCTTGAAGGTAGTTTCTGGATATGCCACCTCTTGTATGCAATCTGGCATAGAAGCTGTGTACTAGTTAAGTATCCGAGAAGTCTTGAGGATGATCAAACACAGACCTAACGGAGTATGATGCTCTGCAGATAACAGAGTATCCCCAAGGAAGGATAGGAGTATCTCAGACTTGAACAGCTTCTGGTTCATGACTCCCTTGTCATGCTTATGCAAACTGGAGTGATCCACAGCTGGATCCTTCCGGAAGGGCTCAGTCCTTCACCCTGCTCCATTTGATGGAGTGCAGCTGCAACTTTGATTTCCCAACTAAGTTCCATATATTTGCCCCTTCATCCCACTCCCTATAGCACTGGATCCAGAACACAGTTCCTGAATGTTTTTACATCTGAGGTAGACTCTCTCTGTTTGAATTACGTTATAGAGTACAGGTTTGAGCAAAAGCCAACCTGGAGGCGTGGTCCTTGTGGCCATGGGTCCTACACTTATTTTTGTGCATGTAGCGATTGTTTGTTGTTTGTTTGTTATACTTATACCCTGCCTTTTTTCCTGCAAGGAACCCAAGGCAGCCTTTTAAATGTGGCCCCGTGACACCAACCACCACATGGATAGAGCAGTCCAGCAAAAGTTGGTGGGCCGCAGGCATAAGACTATAAGAACTGCCCTGTTTGATCAGACCCAGCAATCCATCTAGTCAGGCATTTTGTTTCCATCAGCAGCCAGCCAGATACCGCCTAGAAGCTCAGAGGCAGGGTGTGAGGGTGACAGCCCTCACTAGTGGTCGGCTCCATACTCTGTGCGCAAATATATTCAGAGGGACATGGAAGTTTAATTTAGCTAGCATGGCTAATGGCAAATCACAGTGCTCTGATTGACTCAGTTTGGATCACAGCAGCCCAAGATGCAGGAATGGCCCTCAGAAGTTGCCCAGATATTTATCTATTTTATTTATTTTAAAAGTTAACTCGTATGTGTTAGCTGTTTGCCTTCTTGGGAACCCAACTGTAAAGGCATAATAGATACTTTCTGATGGCAAAAGCCAAGAATGTTTGTTCGTACTCAAGATAGCTTGCTGCTCCATAGTAATACCCTTTGGGGAAGTGGGATTGTTCCAGTGTTTAACTTGCCCTGTTTGAGTATGGGCCCAAGGAGTGGAGTGGACCAAGCCGGATCCATGCTGCCCAGGCTCTCCTTCATTTGTAGAAGAGCACCTGAGCTGTAACTGCTGCGTACCATCGCCACCCTCGCTCCGTTACTTCCCCACATGCCAAGGCCAGGATGAAGACTGACCATAAGCAAGCCTCCTTTCTCTTAGAAACTTTTCTGGAAAACTGTTGCTTAGCTCCAGCAACCTGCTGTTGACTGCAGCTGTGGCTGCCTATTAAGTGTGAGGTGACGAGGGTATGTTGCTCCCCAGTCCAAGCACTTGAGAAAGAAACTACCTCCAAGACCGCTATTGGGCGCCTCTGGTCTTGAAAGGCCAGCTCCGTCATTCTCTGCGCTGTTTTCACGGGTCTTGGCGCAACTACCTTTAGCAGCCCATCTGCGTCAGAGGAGCAAAGCTCCCTGCTGTCTCTCTGCCCCATTGTTGTCCTCCTCTGCTGGCTGGTCATCTTCAGAATCCTCCTCTGCTGGGATTTGGGAGGGTGGTAGGTCTCAAATGGCCGTGGTGATGTTACGTTCACTCACTCTTTTCTGTCTTCATTTTTGCATGCCACTGTTCCTTCTGTATTACAGCCACAGTAGAAGCGGTAGAGGCACGGGAAGGTATGGCTAGAATCGTGCGAGAACCCGATGGTTTTGTGTGTTTGCTAATCTCCCCCCCCCCCAAGAGCTTTATTGTCCGCAGTACAAAAGCCTTTTATTCTTGCATCACCAGAAGTGGAGGGGGAGCTGAAAGGGAAGGAGCACTGGCCTAGTGCACACCCTCCACCCCTGGGGTCCATCCAGGCAAGAGCTCCTCAAAGGCATCCTTGCTACTCTCCACTCCTTTACTGTTGCTCCTTACTGTGGCTTTTCCTTTTATGTGGGCGAAGCCTACCGTTCTCTGTTGGCTTCAGGGCCGCTGTGTGGAGTTGGATCCATCCCTCGAGACTTCTGGGAGTGCCGCATTGTTGCAGCTGAACTGGGGCTGGCTCAGTCCAAGCAGACGTGTCAGCTGCCTCTGGTGGCACAATGCAAAGGGCACCTCCCATGCTAGAAGCATCATGCAAGTCTCCATTTTGTCTTTATCTGGAATGGCCTCCATGAAATGTATATATGGAGCTGCCTCAAACGATCAGACTGTTTAGTCCATCTAGCCCACTATTATCTCCTCAAACTGGCAAAAGCTCTCCTACCCCAGCCCTTTTTCACTGCGGAGATGCCAGCAGTTGAGCCTGCACTGTACCACTGGGCTATATCCAGCTCTCAGCAGGCACTAGAAGTGTGCTCCAGAATTTATGCCCTCCACACCATCTGCCCTGCATAGGGCAACAAAAAGGCTTGAGCCAGCCTTGAACCAGATCACAGGCTGTGCCTCTTGGTTCTCTTCTTGCCAAGCATCATGCTGTTCAAGACACTCCAAGTAAGTGGAGCACGCATTCAAAATAAATATAGAAAGCCTCTGTCCTGGTCTCCTGCTTTCCAGTGTTGATGGGCTTGTTAAAGCTGTAATAGGGGATTAACCAAATTGTTCTGCTTCTCGTTTGCCACAATCATGTGGCAAGGGTCTCTGGGCAAAATTGGTGCCTGGAGATCAGTCTTCAGAGGAATTTATACTTGGCAGCAACATTAACCATTCTAAATCCTGCTAGCACTTCTGCAGAAGGCGATTTTGTGTTCAGCCTGGAAGTGATGGAGAGCACAAGGCTGTATTTAATGGGTGACGGGCTTTGCCATAGCTGAAGCTTTCCCCTGCATTCAGTTCCTGGTCATGCAAGATTTTTAAAAAACAAAACAAACACTGCTTTTTTGATCCAAAGATAAGTTCATTCTCCCTTTTTGTGGTGTGTTTTGTGCGTTTGTGGTGTTGTGCTGAAGTACGTGACTTTGATTTAGTCCTCACTATTATTTTGGTTTTATGTTTTTCAGCTTTCAAAAGTATGCTGCTGTTTCACTGCACTAATGCCTTGATTATTGAGCACTTGTCTGACTTGCCAACTTGTTTCTCCCAAGATTAGATGTGGAGCTGTACTGAGTGAAAGCCAATACTAGCAAGACTCCCTTACACGAGTAATTCTGCCTAGGAATTATTTAGGCTGGAGACAGACAATCGGTTTTAAGAGAGTTCAAAACAGTTTGAGAGGGTCTGCTTTCTCATAGTGTGTACATGTATGTCTCTCTCTCCCCCCCCCCCCCGGTCACTTCTGGTCAAACAGATATGGGAGGCTTTCAAAGCAGTTCAAAAACCAATTAAATCAGTTTGACAAAAGACCAAAGTGGGATGAACATACACACCACAAGCAGAAATCCCTCTTTCAAAACCTCTTCAACTCTGGAGGGAAAAAACAAAACAATTTCCAGCCTTTTTTTTAAAGAGCCGTCTTTTCACATCAGCAGTGTAATAGCTTTCAGTGCCAAATGGTAAAAAAACAAACAAACCCCCGACTCCCTCCCAAAGTCAGACACATGCTCTGTAGCCACAATCCTGCTTTGTAGCAGAGTGGCGTGTGTACACACGGTCCATCAAACCCGGCTTGGAAATGCCTCCAATTCCTTTTCCTCCCTTTCCTCCCTCACTTTAGCCATCCGTGGATTCTCGCCACAGCACAAGATCCGCAGCTTCGAAGAAGCCAGGGGGCTGGACCGCGTTAACGAGCGCATGCCACCACGCAAGGATTCAAAGCACCCGGATGGGCCGGTGAACTTAACCTCAACAAACTCTGCGGAAAAGAACGGGACAGGGAAGAAAGCCCAGTAACAGTTCGAGCCGCCCAGTCTGTATCACTAAAGGATCCAAAACTTAATGAATTCTATTTATTTATTATGAAGTGGGGGGAGGGGGGAAGAAACCAACTTAGCCTGGAGGCACGTCCATAATCCAGTTTGCATCCATTCTGTAAGAGAGGTGACCATTTTGTAAGTTTTTTAAATTTTATGTTCAATATATAAAAAGTCATCTTTTTTTTTTTTTAATTTAGGAATGGGTCTAAATACTAGTGCATATATAAAGTGTTGTTCTGTACAGATGGCCAATCCCTGCCAAGAGGGAAAGAGCCTGCGTTGGGGGAGGGAAGCAGAAACAGCCCCGGGTGACTCTTCTGTCTGAGTCATTGGAACCGTTCTAAGCTATCCTCGTTTTAAAAGGTGGCATCTTTGATTTGAAAACAACGTTCTCCTCCTCCCAGCTTCTGCTGTTTTTTCTTCTATTCCTCACAGCATCTGATGCTCCAGCAGTTGACTTCCATTAAAGGCATGTTGCATAGGGCAATTGGTAAACTCTCTCCTTTTTGGGACCCTGTGTCAGAGGCAAATGTTGAAATCCAGCTCCAGATAAGTTGCTGGAACTGGGGCATGAAACTCTCCCTTCTCCTCTCTCTGCCCCCTCAAATGTTCCCATCGCTTTTTCCTTCAGGAATCCGGTTTCAGTGGAGAAATAAAAATCTCTTGGAATAAACCAGTAGGTGGGCTTTGATGAATGTGATCCTGCTGTCTCCGTTCATCTGAAAGTATCTCTCTCTCGAGTCCCCCCCAGCTGGCTGTTTGTATTTTCCAAGAACATAACCATACATGCATCGGCATCACACAGGTGGGATTTATGTTGGCTTCTCTGACACGAAAGCAACCTCCGCAGATTGTCATGGAGTCGTGATCTTAATGTGAAAAGCTGTATGAGATTAATATTTTGGTAAAGAGGCCCTCACCCTTCTTCCCACATCCCTGCGGGCCTTCCCAAACACTGCACTACAATGACTCCATAGTGTGAGCCCCAGCACAAAATATCTCTGCTATTTGTCCACACCACCTGCATTCTCAGTTCAGTGTTTAGAATGGCGAGTGGCGTGGAGAATGTGAACTGTAAGAAGAAGGTAACAGTTTTGTGTGGAGTTCTGCACTAATAGAACTACTTCCCTTGTCTGGGTTGTATCACCCGCATCGCCCAGCCTTGGGATATCATACGTACGCTATGTGGAGAGGTGGGAAACCCACTTAGGCCACGGCCCGATGCAAGTTTAGACAGAAAAACATCCTACAACTCCCCGCATTTCCCCAGCCAGCCATGCTGGCTGGAGCATGCTGGGAGCTTAGGACTTTTCTCTCTCTAACCTTGCATCGAATTGATCCTTTAGGCTGTGAATGGGTGCTGGGTTGGGGGGGTCTCCATTGAACTCGGGGAGCATCACCAGACTTAACAGGGCCCCCAAGCTTGGCTTCTGTATGTAACTGACAAAGCTCTCTCGGGCTGAATATAAAAGGCTTCTCAGTAACCTCAAGGACAAAGTCAACCAGTGTGAGCTGGCGATTCTCCAGCCTCTTGGGAGAATTACCTTTCTTACGGTGCTGGGGTCGTTGGCATTTTGACCAGCAAGCGTGGGCTGAATTCCCATGATCCCATGATCAAAGCATCTTCCAACAGCATTTGGCTCAAGGGCCCCGGGAGCCTGCAATCACGCCGGTTTCTGCTCAGCAAGTCTGCCTCTCCCTGCGGGTTGGACCTGGAAAGCCAGCTGACTGTTATTGCGATGAAGCAAGAGCCACCCCTGCTTCCTTCTCTCTCACTACCCCAGACTCGTAAAAGCGACAGCTGCGAGTTGCTTCACACTATATGTGGAAAGGGTGTTTGTGGGCAGGCACAGATCCCTTAATACTCCGTGGATCTGTGCCCAGAAGTCCTGTTAGGCCAGGGCTCCCTGGCAAGTGTCTACTGTGTGCTTAGGGATGCCCATCTGCTCTTCAGATTTTGTGTTTACTGTAGGAAATGCTGGTGTGCTCATGGCAAACGCAGTTGCTACGTAAATTGTGCAGTGGCTCTGAGTTTCCAGGGTTGCATCTGGCAACGCTAAGTGTGCCTCTTCCTCAGAGGATAGAAGACTTTGAAGGGGGGTAACAAAGGCAAGATTGCTCAGTTGACGGAATATCTCAGTCTTGTTGTTTGCCAAGTATTTTAAAAACCACCATGGGCTTCACAAATACAGGAAACCTTTTTACTGCAGGCTTAAATAAGAGCCCGCAATTGTCCTTGGGGTGACCTGGGAGTAGTGGTGGTGATGTGCCCGTTCTATAAGGAAGGCAAGTATTTTTTCTTGGCAAGAAGAAGGCCACAGGTGGGTAGACGTTGCAGGTGGAAAGCTAGAGGGGTAAAGCTTAGGAGAGCTGTGATGACCAATTCTCTCTAAACATACGAGTGAATGGCCAGATGGCCCTGCACAGGGAACCCTCTGAAGAATTGAGGGGAGGGAATTTAGGAGTAGCAACAGTGATTGGTCAGCAGCTGGAGCCAGAGGTCTTTGTTCTGTGAAGGATATTTGTTTCGAGTCTTGAGTTGGAAGCAGAGAGATGGTGTTATTATGATGTGCCAAAGAACAGCAACTGAACAGATGTGTTGTGCATTGAAGATGGAATAATAAGCCTCTTAAGTTTTCCTTATTCTAACTTTGATAGAAACCAGGCCATCGTGGTGTTGGTGTTGTCGTTTTTAATCCAGACTTGGTCATTTGTTGGAAAGAGGTGCAGGTGCCCTCCCCTCGGAATTACCTCACTTACTTCAGCCATAGCTGGCTCCGGTTGTGGTATGCTTGCATCAGTCTTCCACAGGCAGTTCCTTCTTCCACCCTCTTGCGGCATGATCACCTGGAACCATCAGGCACTGTGGGGCTGTCCTCCAGAAGGATCCCTCTCCATCTCTGTGTGGCTGCCCTCTTCTCCCTTTTGGGCTAAGACTTTGGGCTGTTCAGAAAACCTTTCTGTTCAGAATTATGACATCGGTTGGTTTGTCTGCATTTCAGAGCAGAGGCAATTTGGGGGTTATGTACTCATTGCCACCCTTTTTTACATGAACTGCTGCTATGAAACAGTGTGAGTTTTATTTGTGTTAAACTGTGCATGCCCCTTACGGCTTCTGTTGGGGCTAACAGTGCCACCTCCTTTCACAGAAGAGCAGGGATTGCTGTCCTTCAAGAGATCTCACCATTGCACTAGGATGGCAGCCAATCTGGCCTCAGTTGGAGAGCCTCCAGTTGGAGAGATGCAAACTCTTATGGATCACACAGAGTGGAAGGAACTCGCATCTTCATTGCATGTGCTTTGGGTGACATGGCTGCAGTCTCTGTGCCTACCCTCATGATGCTCCTGGGAATGGATAAAAACGTTCGCCTGGGTGGTTGGGCTTCCTTGTACATTTACATAACATGCAAATGATGGCCCTCCCGGGCAGGGGGGGGGATTACATGTTATGCAAATACGTATGGAAACCCGACCATGTATTGGGCAGAAGTCTTCATATATCCCAAGGAACCACATAGAAGCTGCCACAGGGCCCGTGGCAACCATATCACCTGAATGCCACAAAACTCTGGATCTTCTCGCGTCTCATTTTTCTCTTGGTGGGAAGATTCTGTCAACTTCTCCTTGTTCATCACTTTTTGGAGACATTAATTCTTGGCAATGGTGTACACCCCCCTCTTTGCCTACTAGAGGGTTGTAACTGCACATCGCCTGCTTTTTTTTTTAAATAGAAAATACTTTTGGGCCCGGAAATACCATGCTCTTGGCTTATCCTTGCAGACTAGCTAGGTACATCCTCCATCTCCTCCATTTCTTTGCCCCCCCCCCCATTTTGCTTTTTCTCCTCTCAAGCAAAACGGTGACCTTAAGGCCACTGCTGCTTGCTAGCTAGCAGAGCTTTCCAGGTGTGGTGGTTTTTGCCCTGCAGATCTAGAATGATTCATCTTACCTGGTGCCCCCCACGCCCACAAAATAGGCTCACACATGCTTAGATGTCATCACATTGGAGAGACTGGGGCAGCGCGAGTCGCATGACTGTTTCCGAAATGGCAGTGCCAAGCCGCCCCCGGTGTAGTCATAGGCAGTCTCTGTTGGGGCAGCTGTTCAAAGGAGGCTGTCAGTTCTGAAGCCGGAGAGGACCCTTCACTTCCACAGGCAGGAACTCTGGACTCTTCTCTTTTCTTTCTGGATCACTCTGACACCCTGAAGAAGAAAAGGATCCCGCGTTCCACATAGGAAGCCCATATAACTCACTGGCTGTCAGGCTAAGCTTACGTTCTGGTTGCTAAGGGAACGCTGGCATGGGGGGGGGGGCTCTTGTTTCCTCAGCACAGCATGCAGTGTTCTGTGGGGCGTGGGGGGTGAGCAGTGGCAGGGTTTGGGGGAGAGTGGGCGTCAATCCCCCCCCCCCCATTAGCTAATGCTCATTCTGTAACGCACTCTCAGTTGCCTTCCTCTCTTTTCACAGAGAGGGTGAGTGAAATTCCGGGTAAACAGAGAGGTGTGCGACAAGGAGCAGACCTTGGTCTGGAAGAGGAGCAAACTCTTGCTAGCTACAGTTCTCCCTTTGAGTTCCCTGCTATTTATTTATTTATTTTAATCCTTTTGCCATCTTAGCAAACAGTTGGAAATGCAGAGTTGAAATCAGCTTCCTGTATTCAGCGCTGAAGCCTTATGCTTGCCCACTTTTCTTTTGACCTGGGACAGAGAGATGCTCGCCCTTTCTGGCGTGAAGTTGACACCAGCTTCTCTTAAGGCCATTGTAACATTTCTTGGTCTCTTAAGCAAAATTTTTGAAGCTGGGGGGAGAGAAGCCTGGTGCGCGTTAATCGTGGTGAAGGCTGGGGCCAACTTATGCCTTAACTATGGTGAAGCGCCGTGCGCGCGCGCGCATAGAATTCGCACAAGAGGGGGCAAGGGGTGGGGGAAGGGGGCATGCGTTCCTTAGCTGCTCCTGACCTCTTAACCATAGGGAGTGTTTGCACATAGCAGCAGCCCTCAGAGCAACGGGTCTGGTCAGAAGATGACCGCCTACGGAGCATCCGCTAACCACATTAAAAAGTGACATGTGGCACATGAGTGCTGCTGTCCCATGTTATACCTGTAAAGGGGAGAATTTGATGTTCAAACCAGTGATGGGTTGGAGGGGGGCTTAAATATTGCAGACAAGTACTGGGGAAATGCACTTGGGCTTGGCACCCAATCCCACCTTCCTTGGAGCTGTGAATGCCTGGAAAGGTCTCGCTTCTACTCCTCCTCCCACCCCTCCCACTCCATTCTCCTCTGTCGTGCCGTTGTTTTTAATTCCAGGGACAATCTTGAGCAATGAAAGCAGCGAAAAGAAAAAGCCAAGAAAGCAGCCCGCCAGTCTTACCGGGTTCCAGAGTATTAACGGCTGTGTGCACTGCCCCCTTAACTGTGAGGTTGCCTATAAGCAACCTTTTCTTCTTTTTATTTTTATTTTTATCTTGCATGATAAAAAAGCAAGGTGCATGTCACAAGGAGGGGAGTCCACAATGGGTCTTCCAAACTTCAGGAACAAAGGTGCTTTCACCTCCTTGAAGAGAACCCGTCCCACCGTGGTGCCACAGCCCACTCACCTCTCCCTGACTTGGCTAATCTAGCTCGATTCTGCAACCTATCCGGAGCACCTGGCCAGCTCTGCCCATCCCAAACAAGGTGGAATCGCAGACCCCCCGGGAATGTGTGGTGAGGACTGAGGTTCTTGATTCTGAAGTCATGTTTGCCCATTGCCTGGAGACTGCCTCCTTTCTTTTTCTTGCTCTTTTTTTTTTTTTTTAGTTATGTTTAAAGAAGAATGGTGAAAAATGTTATTTATTGGCAGAAATTATTTAATATAATTTCTCTTTTGTGAACAAGGAATGAATTTGTTAGAACTGTCTTAATGTAAATTGGAAAGTCATCTTTAAGAGAAAAAAAAAGTTAAAAATTAAATGACAGTGGTTTGGCTCCAGTGTCATTTTTGGGAGTGCTCACGTGACAGCTCTGTTCAGATGTTCGCAAAGAAGAGTTAAGCCCCTTTTCTGTTACTCACTTTTCCAGGTTGACAGATTCTTAAATGGCACAAGGCCGACTGTCCCTCCTGTTCGTGTTGTGACTCCCAGGCAAAGAGAATTTCATGAGGAAAGAGGCAAAGGTTCCCAAAATAGCAAAGTGCTGTATTGAATAAAGTGGGGGATTTCAGTTGGAACACCTGCTGAAGAACACCAAATACCCAAGCTGTGGTTTGGTTTGTTTGAAGCCTCAATGGGGACACATTTGTAAGAATTAGTGGGAACTCACTACAGATACAGTCATGCCTTGGATTGAGAGCATAATTCGTTCTGGAAACGTGCTTGTAATCCAAAACGCTCTTAGATCAAAACGAAATCCCCCCCAAAAAAAATTTGTACAGAGATTTTTAATTTAAGCCGTACTACAGTACTTGTATTGCAAGACGTCGCTTGTATATCAAGTCAAAAAAATTTAAATAAATATTTAAAAATTTGCTTGTCTTGCAAAACGCTCTCAAACCAAGTTACTTGCAATCCAAGGTATGACTGTAATTGAAAATTGCCGCCTTCTCTTCATCAAGATAACATGTATGCTAGTCAGGGAATCCAAGGGTCGCAATCTTCCTACCATCCAGGTTACCCTCTCTGTGCCGATTTCTCTGCTGAAGAATCCCTTTGTCTTGCCTTTGGCGTTCTGAGGAGCCAAAATGCCAAAGGCCACCCATGACTCATGAGTACCCTGTGGGGGTAGAAGAACCCCTTTTGAGGCCAATGGGTTTCAGGTCTCCGGGAGTATGATGGTGGTGTCAGATTAAATTATAAAAACTGCAGAACCTTGCTGGTGGGAATAAATAGCCTTAATCTGAGATAAGGTGGCATGTCTTTAGCAGGTGTAAGGAATGACAGAGCGTGAGTTGGCCGGATCTGACCCTGCTGGGACGCACGTCGCACGCACCCCTGCGCTACTCCTGTTCATTTCAGTTGGGCTTGTGTGGGTGAACTTCCAGGTTGATCGTGCTCCATGTTCATTACCAGGAAGGAAGGTGCCATTTGGATTTTTTAAATTATTTTTTACTTTTGCCACGAGCTTGGGCCAGCCCTGCTCGGTAGCGGGAGAGAATAAGTTTCAGGCCCCGTGTAGGATTGTCAAGCCTTGAAAACAAAAATAGCAGTAACCGGGTGGAACCTGGGGGCAGAGCAGAGACGGGGGGGGGGAGTAGAGTGCCTAGCAGTCTCTAGTGGTACAGGCTTGAGCCCAGTAGAAAAGCTGAATATTCCGTTAAGATGACTGAAAGTTCAAACAAAAGCCAGCAGTGGTAGGGGATGGAAATGGGACTTCGTTTTTCCAGAAGCAGGCAGTGTTTTTTCTAGTTGGTTGGCAACTCTAGAACCCCCATGCCTTATATATGGATTCTCCACTTCCTAGCAATGGCTGATAGTTTGCTGTGTCCTTTCCTGGGCTGATATGTGGGCCTGACACTAGAGGGCGACGTGTTCCAGAAGGGCAGCTGTGTGTTAGGGTGCTGCTGCAAACCACTCCTTTTTAGAGGAGGAGGATTTTCCGCTGTACAATACAATCAGTTAATTCTGCCATGAGGATTCCTTCTCTCTGCTGTTTCTCAAGTATTTGTGTTCAAAAGCTAAGCCTTCTACTGTCTGGGGAATAATGTCCCACCTGGATTCAAATCCACAGTAGGCCATGTTCTTTGAAGAAAATCTCTTAATGCTAATAGATTAAGGGTGCAATCCTATGCATGATTAGACGGAAGAAAAGGCTTACAACTCCCAACATGCCCCAGCCAGCAATGCTGGCTGGGGCATGCTGGGAGTTGTAGGTCTTTCCCCCCCGCTGTCTAAACATGCATAGGATTGCACCCTTAACTGATGGTGGGTTGTGTTGTTGTTTGTGTTCGTTTTCTAGCCATGCAGTTCACAGCGGCATCCATGGGGGATATCCCCTTTTAATCCCCACAACAACCTTGTGAGGTAGGTTAGCCTGAGAGACGCAGATTTCTGTGAGGCTGCTCAATGAGTTTCGACGTAAGTGGAGAGCATGGCCCAGATCTCATCAGTTCTTGCCCAGACCACGGCACCACAGTGGCTTTAAACACCCTTTAACAGTTAACTATACTATTATACTCCCCATCAGGAGAATAAATTAACCAAAGGGTAGAGTGTTAGTGCCCCTTTAAATATGCTTAGCGGAAAATTGAGAATTTTAATCTGGGATAACTGTGAATGCAGAAACTGGCCTAATGGTTATTTTAGTTTAAGGAATGCAGGGTACAAGGATCTGATGTTTTCTGTACAGGCAGTCCCCAGGTTACAAATGAGTTCCATTCTTAAGAATGTCTTTTAAGTCGAATTTGTATGTAAGTTGGAACAGCATAGCGCTCTATGCGTTAAAATCGGCATTTACGCAAATTGCGTAGTATACTACGCTATGTACTCTACATAAACGACATAGCGCCAGGGAACCCAGAAGTCTGTTCTTAAGTATGGGTTGCCTGTAAGTCGGGCGTTCTGAACTCGAGGACTGCCTGTATTTATAAAACATTCTCCTCTTATGAGTTTATAGCGGCTCACAAAATGGTCGAATAAAAAACCACATAATTTGGTCCAGTCATTGACTCTCAACCTAGCCTACCTCACAGGGTTGTTGTGAGGATAAAATGGAGAGGAGGAGGACCATGTAAGCCACCTTGGGTTCCTTGAAAGAGGAAAAAAGGCAGGCTATAAATGGAATACCGGTAAATAAATTTGCTCCTGGCATAGGTAACCCTAAGCCTCTATTGCAGGGGTGGTAATCTTCAGGCCTGTAGGCCAAAACTGGCCCTTCTAGGATCCCAATCCGGCTCCCATGTTCCCCAGACAGCCATGCCCCCTTTCCTCTGACGGTTTGGTGGTTTTCCAGCTTTTGCCAGTTTTTTCCGCATTCTAAAAGGTTGAAATGCCTCTCCTAAGGCTCTATTACTGGCTGTAAGAGCTTTAAGATAAATTTTGCCTGTATTTTGGGCCTTACCCGCTTTTGCCTCGGGACCTGCCCACCACTGGAATGAGCAGCCCTCAGGCTGAAAGCAGTCCAACGGCCCCGTGCTCTGTTGTTTGCTCTTCTTCTTGTTAGTAAGCTGCGCCCAGCATATGACCATTCGCTCCGCTCTCCATGCCAAGTTGCCAGGGGCAGGATGATCTCCTGCACCGTTGAGCGCTGCAGGATGTGAAAGTGTTGCGCCTGTGACCACGGCCGCCGACTCTTCCACTCTCCCAATCTGCCATAGTGCTGATCTAAGGGAAGCAGGTGCGTGCGACTACAGGCAAATCCCAGTGATCTGATCAGGTATTTTGGGTGCCACAGACGATACGAGCAAGCCCACTCTATCCTTGAGAAGCGGACAGTGATGCATGCCACTTCCAAAATGATTCTGTTGAGGGGCCGCTAGCCTTCCTCGGCACCTTCTCCATTCTTTGAACTCCTGAAACTGGGGGCGTGGGGTGTGCAGTGCCGGTGCTACCATTAGGCAAACTAGGCAGCTGCCTAGGGCGCAGGGCTAAAGAGGGCGCCAGAAATGCCTTGGAAAAAAAATACAGCGCTCTCAAGTGGGAAGGGGGGGCGCTAAATATCTGATCCTGCCTAGGGCACCAAACTGCCTTGCACCAGTCCTGGGGGTGTGCTTCCCTTCAAAACCTAGTCCTGCTTTGCGAGGCGGCAGCACCAGCCAGTGCATTTAATGGGTCTGAATTCTGCTATTTAAATAGCCACGGTGAGGCCCAGTCAAGAACGCCCAATGGCAGCTGGAGGGGAATCTGTTTTCCTCCCCTCCGTGCACGCTGTAGCTCCTGTCCCCATCAGGCTCCCCTGTGGCTGCTCTTCAACGAAAATCAGACACTTCCAGGCACTCAAATTGAGTTTGGCCCTGACTACCCGGTCAATAAGCCAACCCCCTCTTCTTGTCAGTCACCTCTTGATGACTCCTCTTTGGAGGATGACCTGGAAAACATTGTGGAAGAGCTGCCCGTGTTGATGGACCTAGAGGCGAATTGGGGGTGGTGGTGCTGGGCCCACGGGGGAGATGGCCGCCCACCCACCCAATCATGACCTAGTCAGCCCCCTCTTGGACTCGGAGGCAGATGCTGAGTGGCCATCTAGCCCCGTGTCTAAAGGTCAAGGCCAACTGCCAGATGCAGAAGTGCCTGCATGAGGGGGTAAGGACTCCTCGTGAGTAAATTTATAATTATTATTAATTTCATTTCTATTCCACCCACTAGCCAAAGCTCTCTGGGTGGTTTACAACAATTCCTAAATGGGACCATGTAAAGGCATACTCATGAGTAAGGCCCTGCTCATGAGTAAACCATTCCTCAGGTGGGGCTGATGGCTCGCTGCTGTACTCTGAAAGAGGCTCGGAAGGCCCAGGTTTAAAAGCCTGCAGTGCTAGGCACAGAGTGCCAGAACGTCGGTGCACCAGCTCCCAGATGCTCTGTGACTCCTGCGTGATATTTTCCTGATAACCGAGCTCTTCTCTGGAACTTCCCGTGCTTGGACTTTGGACTGCCTACCGACCTTGCATTTGAAACTGACCTGGATGAATTCCCTGGAGCTCTGACCCCTCTGAGCGCCCACCGCCAGCAGAACGCCCCCTCTCATCAGTGCGCTTGTGTGATGCACGTTTGCAAACCTGTATTTGTTTCTTTCACATTTTATGTTTTTTCGGTGCACTTTAGATGTGCTGAGATGCTCTGCTATGTGTGTGTGTGTGGTTGTCTGTTGAACGTTGACTACTGATTCAGGTTATATCCAGTCTGCTAAGCAGGGCTATAAAAGCAAGCCTGCAGCGGGGTTGCCTTTAAATCCAAGGCAAGAATGGCGAAAGAGAGGCTGGCTTGCACTTAAGGGGACACTGTGAGTTGAGCGCACACACACCACATAGGAGTATAGCACACTTGGAACATGCAGCAGCCATACTGTAATCTTACCAGCAGATGGTGCTGTTGCTTTATAAATGAAGTTTTATTAAACCATAGGTGGAAGGAGGTTGGGATCTGTTGCTGTTGCCTTTAGGCCAGTGTTCTCCAACCTTGGGTCCCCAGATGTTTTTGGCCTACAACTCCCAGCATGCCCCAGCCAGCAATGCTGGCTGGGGCATGCTGGGAGTTGTAGGCCAAAAACATCTGGGGACCCAAGGTTGGAGAACACTGCTTTAGGCTGATCAGATATGACTGTTAACGAAATTAGTACCTCCCCCCCCCCCCAAATAATCCTTGGGCAAAAGGATAAGACAGCAGGTGAGACCCTGGAGAGCCACTGCCTGTGAGAGGAAATACTGGGCTTAGATGTGCACAAATGGTCTGACTTCTCCTGCGGATTGGGCTGAAAAAGGTGCAGGTGATGGTGTTCCCTTACACGGGAGAGAAGTGTTTGCTTTTTCTTGTGAATAGCTTAAAATTGTAGCACTTAAAATCTCTTTAAATGCTTCTATAGAGTCATAAAGGGCACATTATTATTATTTATTTACAGTATTCGTATATTGCTCCATATCTAAGTAGATTCTGGAGCAGTGAACAATAAAAAGATAAAAACAGATAAAGAACAAAAACAATACATGGAAAACAAAGTAACATTACAATGGTGGTTGGAGAGCAGAGAAGGCTCCCCGGAACAAGGAGGTCTTCAGGAGGCTCCAAAAGCAGCACAATGTTGGAGCCTGCCTGACCTCCAGAGGCAGGGAGTTCCACAGAAATGGAGCCACCACGCGGAAGGCTCTTCTCCTTGTGGACTCCAATCAGGCCAAAGGTCCATGAGGAACCACCAGGAGCATGCCATCTGATGACCTCAGTGACCAGACAGGTTGGTATGGGAGGAGGTGCTCTCTCAGGTAACCTGGTCCTAAGTTGTTTTGAGCTTTGTACACAAGTACCAGAACCTTAAACCTGACCCAGTAGCAAACACGTAGCCAGTGCAGTTCCTTCAGTAAAGGAGTTGCATGCCGAAAAGGGGCAGCTCCCAACAACAGCCAAGCTGCTGCATTCTGCACTAGCTCCAGCTTCCGGGGCAGCCCCACGTAGAGGTCATTGCAGTAATCCAGTCTTGAGGTTACTAGTGCCTGTATCATTGTGGCCAAGCTATCCCTGTCTAGGAGAGGCCGTAGCTGGCGAACCAATTGAAAATGGTAAAAGGCACTCCGAGCCGCCGCAGTCGCTTGGGACTCCAGCAACAATGATCGATCTAGGAGCACCCCCGGACTACGAACCTGATCTTTCAGTGGAAGTGCAACCCCATGGTCTAGGTCAGTAGCATTCAACCTTTTCAGACTTAGGACCTGTTTATTACTTTTGCTTTTCTTCTCTTCCTCCTTCTCCCTGTTCCTCCCATTTTAATTATAATTTAAAAAAAGAAGAACAGGGAACTGGTGGTGTTGTCACTGATGTTACCTGCTTGTGAGTCTCAACCCGCCAGTTGATTAAGGGTACATTGGGGTAGCTGGCTTCTAAGGATATCAGCCTTCAGACCTTCCCCGTTTATATAATCCCAGGGGATTTGCAGCCAAGACTCGAGCCAGGGTAGGATGCCATTTCAGGTGGGCCTAAAGCCATCTTGCTTCTTTTCAGCTGATGATGTAATTGAGCGGGCGTAATCTGAAACTGTTCCACTCCCTCCCCGACACTTCAAGCCCTGCTCGCAAAACCATCACAATTCCGTAAACTGAGGTTGGACTCCTCAATTGTTGATCACAGGGATTTCCCATTATTTCTACCTCCAGGAAAACATTTCTTCTAATCCCGTTCATCTGTCTCGGAGCGCTTGCGTGTTAGAAAGTATCCCGGGCTCTCTCTAGGGTGCCTGCTGACTGAGCATGCTCACTCACTTTATGTGACTTAAGAGTGTGGCCAAGAATTCACCAAATACTTCCCTGCAGTGAAAGGCCGAAAGCAACGGGGAGATTGTTCTCGGGAAGGTTGTTCTGCTCTTATGGATCTTCTCACAGAGCAGGGATGTTGAACCTCAGGTCTGGAGGTGAAATCTGGTTGGCCTAGAGTCCCAGAAAGGGTTCCCCACACGGCTATGTCCCTTTTCCCTATCCCCCAACACCAACCTTGGTGGTTTCCTACAGGGGTGGTGCTAGGGTGCGGCCCTAGGGTTGTAGCCCCAAATCTCTGGGAGGCCCCCTGCCCCGCCACCCTGCTGTCCATGGGCGCTTGCTGAAAGAAAGCTACAGGGCCCCTGAGGATCTCTGTTGCACCTGATCCCCCTGGATGAGCTGGCTTTTGGCCCACATGCGCTTCACCCCCTGCTGCCCCCCTGAATCTTTCTGCCTGAGTTCTCCCCCCCCCCGCAAAATCAAATGCCCTCCTCTCCTCTGCCCATACATCCCTCTTTACAAATAGGGGTGTCCTTAGGAGACAGGGTCCTTTACAGACTTTAGAGCATATGTAAATTACCATATGCAAATTTATGCTCCCCCCGCCCCCCGTCCGGTGGATCTGATCCCTGGATCTTTTCAGTACCTAGCACTGTCCCTGGTTTCCTGTTTTTTTGTGCAGTTCCACCCACCCCATTCTAAAAGGTGGAAATGGCTCTCCTAAGATTTTGTTACAGGCAGTAAGAGCTTTAAGCTAAAGATATGCCGGTACTTCTGATTATTTTGGCCCTTCACCCTTTTGTCTTTGGTCCCAGCCACTGCTGGAATGTGAGCCCTTGAGAGCTTCTCTGAAATTGAATTGAGCCCTCGGACTGAAAGATTGAACATCCCCATCGCAGAGGAGCCCACCCACTCAGGGTCGGTGCAAGGCAGTTTGGTGCCCTAGGCAAGATCAGATATTTAGCGCCCCCCTCTTCCCACTTGAGCCCTCCCTCCCTCCAGCCCTATGCTCCTGGCACCCCCTTTAGCCCGGCGCCCTAGGCAGCCGCCTAGTTGGCCTAATGGTAGCACCGGCCCTGCACCCACTATGCTCCCAAAGAAAACTCCCAGGCTTTCCCAGAGTGCCTTTTGGAAATCCCCAGTAAATTAATAATCACCAAGCTGCAGAGCTGGTTCCTTTCTGATGACGCAGATTCGTCTGTGTTTGGCATCCATGGGAATGGAGTGAAGAGCCATCTAGTACAGGGGTCCCCAGCGTTGCACCCGCCCGCGGGCACCTCTAATGGTGCCCACGAAGGAGTCCCCAATGTGGGGCCTACAGGCATCCAGAAAAGATTTTTTTTTTACAATTTTTTCTTATTCCCCCACCCCCTTTGGATTGAGAGCATAATTCGTTCCGGAAACGTGCTTGTAATCCAAAACACTCTTATATCAAAACAAAATCCCCCCCAAAAAATTTGTACAGAGATTTTTTTATTTAAGCTGTACTACAGTACTTGTATTGCAAGACGTCGCTTGTATATCAAGTCAAAAATAAATATTTAAAAAATTGCTTGTCTTGCAAAATGCTCTCAAACCAAGTTACTTACAATCCAATTACTGTACATACATAGATTTGTATGAGATTCATACAACTTTCTAGCAACTATACATAGGTTTCAACAAAAGTGGACCAAATAACCAAATAAGTTGGCCTCTATATGCTACCTGTTCATCTACTGAAAGCATTGTAAGGTCCTCAATCCATTTCATTATAGGAGGAGAGTGTTTATTCTTCCAATTTGTAATATCCATTTTTTAGCTGTCAAAAGGGCGCAGATACGGTAATCCATTTCCTCTTGCTAATTTCCATGAAGCAGGTAAATAATTTAAAAGAGCGTGTACACCAGCAAATATTAAAGATTGTTCCAATACAAAATTAATCTGTATAATAATCTCCTCCCAAAAAGAAACAACTGCTGACATTGCCAAAACATATGTTTAAAAGAAGCATTAGTTGCCTTGCTCCGCCAGCAATTAGCTGGATTAGACAATCCCTTATTAAAGTGATGTTGTGGTGTCCAACAGACACGAATGAAACAAACATTTTTGCTGAATAAGACGCAGCCTAAGATCCATAGATGCAACAGCTGGTTGCCAAAGCGGCAATCCACTGATTAGGCGTTTTGTGGTGCTGCCCACAGCAGTTTCTCCAATTCCCAAATGTGCCCACTTGTCCAAAAAGTTTGGGAATCCCTGATCTAGCAGATGCAAAACTGGACACAAACTGCTCCTGGCAGAAGAGTTTACTGGCCCAGCTTTTGTCATGCTAAAGTCCTCTCTTTGCCTGCACAACGGCTCTTGGCTCAGCCTTGCTTAACTGGTGCTGGCGTTGTTGGCAGCCTGCATTTCAAGGGTAAAGTCCGGATGACTCATATTAATTTATGAGTTCTAGGAAACAAGCAGAAAACAAAAGGTTGTCGTGCCAGTGGGAGGCAGGGATCCGCTCACAAGGTGGATGAAATGAGGACACCACCAAAGAGGCTTGCAGGGCTCCTGTCCCTTTAAATGGGGCATGTGTGGGGGGAACTTCCCAGTACAGTCATGCCTTGGATTGAGAGCATAATTCGTTCCAGAAACGTGCTTGTAATCCAAAACACTTATAGTAATACCTTGGATTGCAAGTAACCTGGTTTGAGAGCGTTTTTGCAAGACAAGCAGATTTTTAAATATTTTAAAAATTTTGACTTGTATTGCAAGACGTTGCTTGTATATCAAGTCAAATTTTTTAAAATAAATATTTAAAAATTTGCTTGTCTTGCAAAACGATCTCAAACCAAGTTACTTGCAATCCAAGGTAGTAGATTGTGCCCCTGCTGAACAGAGGGAGGAGGAACAGAGGTTTCCCCTTTGGATTTTCCACCTCAGGCATAAAATACCTCTGGTCCACCCTGGATGGGAAGGCGTTTCCTGAGAGTTCTCCTCTTCAGTTTACATCAGGGCTGGGGGACTTTTTATTTGTTATTTATTTTTATGTATTTTGAAAACTTATAAGCCACCTACTTTCATCCACAAGGGACCCCAGGGTGGTGTGCACACTGCATGAAAAGCAAACAAATCCAATATAAAAAACATACAAGCGCACGTTAGAAGACAAATTAACACAGGCAACTGTTCAACCAGCAAGCCAGGCAAGAACACAACCAGCAATTCAGTGTAAAAATAAATGCAAACATTTGAAAGTCCTAGAATTCCCAGCGTCCCCTGGCCAGCATTGCTGGGAGTTGCCGGACTTTTTTCTGCCTAAACATGCAGAGGATTGTGTTCTAAATGGTAACATCCTATCATCCCCTGTCGTTCGTTCTCTCTCTCTCTCTCTCTCTCTCTCTCTCTCTCACACACACACACACACACCCTCTCTCCCACTCCCCCCCCCTTTGAAAAACAGCCTTCCATTGGGTCTCATGAGAGGCTTTTTCAGGCCTAACTGCTACAGGGGGGCAGGACCAAGAAGGATCCTGCAGGCCAGCCACGGAGGCCTCGCGGGCCGCATCAGCCTGTGGGCCGCTCGTTCCACACACCCTGGCTGCCAAGCTGTGCCCCAGGAGGACCCCCCCCTTTTTTTTTTTGCCCAGCAGGTTCAGGAAGTCGGGAAAGGGTCAGGAGGCCCAACTACCAAAAGAAAGTGGGAGAACCTGACTGACTAGGGCTGCTTCCAGACGGAGGGGCCCCTCACACCACCAGTTCGATGGCATTGTGCGGCCATTTTGTCTTTCCCTCCTTAACGGATTTTCTCTGGTAAGAGAGAAGACGGGAGAAGAAGCAGTAGGAAAACACAGGAGGGTTACAAGTAGAAGACAACTTTATGAGGCAGGACAATGGTGTGATAAAAGCCTCGTCTGGAAGCACTCTTAGGGCGCAATGCTATGTGAGTTTGGACAGAAAAAATGGCCTACAACTCCCAGCATGCCCCAGCCAGCTTTGCTGGCTGGGGCATGCTGGAAGTTGTAGGCCTTTTTCCCCCCTGCCTAAACTTGCATAGGATTGCGCCTTAAGAGTGTTGCTTGGCTGTTGAGAAGCTCAGCATTACAGATGCCACGCTGAGCCATCATTGCACTAGATCGGCCAGAATTTGATCCTCTTGGTCAGCTTTGCCAGAGCTGTGGGAAGAAAGGCCAGAAAAACGCCACTAGCTCTGTTCTCCCTAGGAGCACGCCACGCGTGCATTTGCCGCCGTGCGCCCGCCGCACTGAAGATGTCACAGGGGTGTTGTGGTGGCACTTGTAACGGAGCAGGGTAGTGGCTGGCAGCGGTGACTCGCTTTGGCACCTCCTCCCCAGGCCCTCTTCCCCTGCACTGCGGCGAGCTTACAGGCAGGACACCTGTGGTGCAAGACGCCCGATTCCACAGCACGACTGGACACTTCCCTAAACAGGTGAGGGGTGAATTCCCGCCACAAGAGCGAGGCACTCTGCGCGTGCTCGCGGGTGCTTGATCCGTAAGTCCTTATGGAACAAGGGCGTGGGAGGAACTCACCCTATGCTCAGAGGCACTAGACAAAATGTGGGAACCCCAGTAGGGGAGGTGAAGCAGGAAACGGCCCTGTGGGTCTTCTCAGCAGAGCAAACATTCTCTCGTACAGAGATTAGCTTTGTTCTTCAACCTGTTCGGTCTGGTTTCCAGCCCTGCTGTGGTCTTTTCAACGAAAAGGTTAAGCAAACAATCCCAGCAGCTCCCTGTTCCCTTTGTTGGCCTAGATCACTGCCAGGCAGTGGGAACCTGCCTCCTCATCTTACCCCTCCCGTTTTGCTTCCCTTCTCTTCCAAGACCGGTTTGTTTCCCTTCCTCACCCCTCACCCCTAGAGCTCTGAAGGGTTTCACCTTTACAGTGCAAACACCTTCTTGGCTAAAAGGGAGCCCGCGGCCCCTGCTTGTTCTTCAGAGTCGCTTCCTCTTGCCTGCGCAAAGGAGACTGAAGCATGCACATGGCCGTAGCTACTCGGCCACTGCGGGAGCAAGACTGGAACTTGAACGAAAGCAGGGAGCTTGCCAGAATAGATATGTGCCTGGCTGCCACTGAAAATAGATACGTGCCTGGCTGCCACTGAAAATCTCCACCTCCCCAATCTGAGGCCGGCTCAGTTATGTATAGCAGAGATCCCTAGACCCCCAACACACAGAACTACAATTCCCTGATGATAAAATCAGTTTTGAAGTTTTGCACTGTAGATATTCTCTAAGGTAGGTGGAGGGAGATATCAATCCTTCTTCCAATTTCTCCCGCTCTGTTATTATTTTTATTAGTCGTAATAGCAGTAGCAGTAGCAGTACATTTATATCCCATCCTTTTTCCTCCTGCGAACCCAAGGTGGCTTACAGAGTCCTGCTTTTCTCCATTTTATCCTCACAACAACCCTGTGGTGTAGGGAGATGACTAGCCTGAAGGTCATCCAGTGAGAATCATGACTGGGGATTTCAACCTCAGTCTCTCCAGTCCTAGTCAAACTCTCTAACCACTACACCACGCATTCCACTGGGGGAGGTGAGCAGGGGCAGTGCTAGGTACTGAAAAGATCTGGGGCTCAGGACTAAAAAAAAAAAAGCAAAAATGTGCATATGCTAATTTACCTATGCTCTAAAGTCTGTGTGTGTCTTTAAAGGACCTTGTCTCCTAAGGACACCCCTATTGGTAAAAAAGGATGTATGGGCGGGGAGAGGAGGGCTTTTGATTTCAGGAAGAAACCACAGGCAGAAAGATTCGGGGGTGGGGGTGGCAGCAGGAGGTGAAGCACATGAGGGCAAAAAAGCCAGCTAATCCAGTTGGATCAGATGCAACAGAGATCGTCAGGGCCCCTGTACAGTAATACCTTGGATTGCAAGTAACTTGGTCTGAGAGCATTTGCAAGACAAGCAAATTTTTAAAATAAATTTTGACTTGATAAACAAGCGACGTCTTGTAATGCAAGGTAGGGATGTAACCGCTCGCCTCGAGCGGGCCGAAATCGGCCCCGCTCATTGCCGCCAGACACTCGCTTTGATATAAGAGTGTTTTGGATTGCAAGCACGGTTCCGGAACGAATTATGCTTGCAATCCAAGGTATTACTGTATGGGCAAAAAGCCAGCTCATCCAGGGGGATCAGGTGCAACAGGGATCATCAGGGCCCCTGTACCTTTCTTTCAGCAAGTGCCCATGGACAGCAGGGTGGTGGGGCAGATGGCCTCCCGGAGATTCGGGGCTCCAAATGAAAGATTCGGGGCTCCAGCCCTAGTGAGATGTCCCCTAATACGGTACCTGTTCTGGAGGTGAGTGCTGTTGACGAGTCCTGTTTGCTCCTAGAGCTGACTTAACTAAACCTCAGTACTGAGCCAGCAATACAGGGAAGCGTATTCAGCCTTTTCTTCTCTGCGTTTCAATATTTTATTGCAACCTAATAGTGCAGTGGAGGGAACTTGATGTGGAACATTTTGCTGGAGGAGGCTCAAAGGCCACACACACTTTTCTGGTAGCTGGAGGTGAATGAAGAAGGTGAGCTGGAGGTTGTGTGAGATCCTTGGAGCCTGGGAGATAATCCGGCCACTGAGTGTGTATCTTTCTGAAAGGGCTGGGAATGTTCAGAGGTACCCAGTGCTTGAATTACAGGACAGCCAATGTAGTCCTGCTCAAGAATGGACAGAAGGTAGGTCAGGACACCAACTGTTAGATCTCTGGGTCAGGGGCGGTGCTAGGTATGAAAAAGATCCGAGGCTCAGGCCCCCAGGTCCCAAAAAAATGCACAAATTTATTTATTTTATTTTATTTCTAGACTTCCCAATAGCCAAAGTTCTCTGGGTGGTTTACAACACTTCATAAAAAAACAATATAAAATACAAACAGTAAAAACATCAGGAAAATGTCACTACTGAAATGTAAAAACTGAATTTAAAAGTGACTTAAATAACAAGTTAATACAACTAGACCTGTTAAAAAGCTGTTACTGTTAAAAAGCTGACATTAACTCTCCCCCCCGCCCCCGTACTATTTAGAGCTGTTAAATGCCTTGGCATAAAGGGCAGGCAGGCAGTCTTGACCTGGCGCCAAAAGGATAGTAGAGTTGGCACCAGGCGGGCCTCAGTGGGGAGAGGCCCCCACTGAGTCCCCCCCCAACTCAGTGGGGGGCCGCCCCTGAGAAGGCCCTCTTCCACATTGCTACCGACCTTGGAAGTAGCAATCAGAGGAAGGCCCCAGATGTTGAGGAGGGTAGTTTCCAGATTTCCAGATAGATTGTGGTTGGGAGAGGCGTTCCATCAAGTATTGTGGTCCTAAACCATGTAGGTTAAGGCCAGCACCTTGAAGAATCGGGCTCAGAAGCATATAGGCAGCCAATGCAAGTGGGCCAGAACTGGTGTGATGTGTTCAGACCTTCTGGTCCCGGTTATTAGTCTGGCTGCCACATTTTGCACAAGCTACAGCTTCTGAACATGTAGAATGCACTGCAGTAGTCTACCTTAGAGATTACCGGAGCATAGATTACTGAAACCAGGCTATCCCTGTCCAGATAGAGGCGTAGCTGGACCAACAGCTGGAGCTGGTAGAAGGCTCTCTCCTTTCCACTGAGGCCACCTGAGCCTCAAGTGACAAAGATGGCTCAAGGAGGACCCCCAAGCTACAAACCTGCTCCTTCAAGGGGAGTGCAACCCCAACCAGAACAGGTTGAATTCCCTCCATCCAGTCAAAGGAACCATCCACTAACAGCACCTCAGTCTTGTCTGGATTGAGCCTCAGTTTGTTAGCCCTCATCCAGTCCATTGTCACAGTCAGGCACCGGTTTAGCACATCCACAGCCTCACCTGCTGAAGATGAAGATGAAAAGGAGAGAGAGAGTTGCGTGTCAGCAGCGTACTGATGGCAACGCACTCCAAAACTCCGGATTACCCCACTCAGCGGTTTCATGTAGATGTTGAATAGCATGGGGATAAGACCGACCCCTGAGGAACTCCATACTGGAGAGTCCACGGGGCCGAACAATTATTTCTTCTTCTTCTTCTTCTTCTTCTTCTTCTTCTTCTTCTTCTTCTTCTTCTTCTTCTTCTTCTTCTTCTTCTTCTTCTTCTTCTTCGTGTTAGTAGTAGTACTACTACTTTTTTTTAAATGTGTCGGGGGTGGGGAAGTAACTCATCCCTGGCCTTTGGAGTGTGAGCAGTGAACCAGAAAGCCTCTGCTTCAACATTGATTGTCACCTTTCTCACAAACTCACAAACGCCCTCCAATAAAAGTCATACCTTCAGGTCAAAGCATCTCTGACAGATGTCTGTCCAGCCGCACCTTGAATGCCTTCAGACTGGGAGAGCCCACCACCTCCCTAGGTAGTTGATTCCATTGTCTTATTGCTCTGACAGTCAGGAAATTTTTCCTGATGTTTAGGTGGAATCTAGGTTCCTGTAACTTGAGCCCATTATTCCGTGTCCTGCAAACTGGGATGAACGAGAAGAGATCTTTGCCCTCCTCTGTGTGACATCCCTTCAAATACTGGAAGAGTGCGATCATATCTCCCCTCAGTCTCCTCTTCTGAAGGCTAAACATGCCCAGTTCTTTCAGTCTCTCCTCATAGGGCCTTGTTTCCAGTCCCTTTATCATCCTTGTTGCCCTCCTCTGAACCCTCTCCAGTTTGTCTATGTCCTTGTTAAAGTGAGGTGCCCAGAACTGGACGCAGTACTCAAGATGAGGCCTAACCAGTGCCGAGTAAAGGGGAATTATCACTTCCCGCGATTTGGAAGCTATACTTCTATTAATACAGCCCAAAATTGCATTTGCCTTCTTTGCAGCCACGTCGCATTGCTGGCTCATATTCAGTTTGTGATCTACCACAATTCCAAGATCCTTCTCACTTGTAGTATTGTTGAGCCAAGTGTCCCCCATTCTGTAACTCTGCATTTGGTTTCCTCTCCCTAGGTGCAGCACTTGGCATTTATCCCTGTTAAATTTCATTCTGTTGTTTTCGGCCCAGCGCTCCAGCCTATCGAGGTCACTTTGAATTTTGTTTCTGTCTTCCAGAGTATTAGCTGTTCCACCCAACTTTGTGTCATCTGCAAATTTGATAAGCATTCCCTGTACCTCCTCATCCAAGTCATTAATAAAAATGTTGAAGAGCACCGGGCCCAGGACCGAGCCCTGTGGTACCCCGCTCGTTACCTCTCCCCAGTTTGAGAAGGAACCATTGATAAGCACTCTTTGAGTCCGATTCTGTAGCCAATTGTGGATCCACCTGATAGTTGTTCCATCTAGCCCACTCTTAGCTAGCTTACTAATCAGGATATCATGAGGCACTTCTGCAAGATCGGTATGAGAATGATTCCACATCTACCTGCAACCTACTTTTTACTACCTTTTCCTGTGCTTGTAAGTCACTCAGCAAATTACAGTGACAAAACTTGACTATTATATTAGTCTTTTTTCATTTTCAAAGCCCTTCGCATTCTCTCAATAATCTCTACAATACAGCCCTGTAAAGTAGGCCTGGAGGTGTGATTGAGCTCTAGTGTTGAGTCGCCTGGTGATCTACGGATGGGTTCAGTTCTGAGATCCCGACTGCTCGAGTCCCAGTTCTGGGAGTGAGGGAAGTTTGCTCTTTCACAAGATGCTGCAGCAGCAAAGGAGTGCGGTCTTTGGGGCTTCTTCTCTCCCCCTGCCCCCAGCTCTGCTTAAGATGATTCTCGCAAAGGAACAGATCTCTTCCTCTTCCATGAAGAGGGGCATCCGTGAAACGCTGCCAACGGCTAGAGAGCGGTGCACTGCATCAGCAAGAGCGTCTGAGCACCTGGTTCAATGCCCCTTGGGTGTGTAGCTTGGACAGCCTGTTGCAAACCCTGCCAGTTCTAGGGTAGGGCCGGGGGTCAGCTGGAATGAGAGAAGAAGGAACAAATGAGATAATACCAGCTCTGTATAGCAGCCCAGCCAATCATCCTGGGCAATTCCTGTTCCGTTGCTTCACTTGTTCCATGCACACAGTTCAGGGAATCTCTCAGCTGGGATAACAAAAACAGGGAAGCAGGGAGGGATGGTGTCTTGTGTGCTGGGGACAGATCTTTCATTATTGTTATCTGCTACTTTAAGGGCTGCTGGCTTCCTGCCTTTGGCTCCAACACATCTAGAAGCCTTGTCCGCAATCCCAGATGGCATTGGGGGCTGATTGTCATTGCTTATGTGTACTCTGCACATGACCAGGCACAAAACAATACCTTTTATGTGCAAGGATGTGAAGAGAGATACTGAATCCAAACTTAACTCTCTAGATGCCTGCTCATGGATGCTGTGTGCACGGTTGCATAATTGGTGGGCATGCCTCCCTCCAAGTATAATTGCATTTATCCCATATGTATCTCATTATGACTATGTTTTTGGCCCCAGGTGTTTTTATATAACCATGTATTTCTGTTCCCGGGTGTATTTTATACATGCAGACACATATTCCTGTTGCATGCATCTGCGTTGCTTCCGCACGTCTGTGTGTGAACGCACAGTGATTTTCGGTTTGTATATCTATGCATATGTGTGTGTCGCAGTCACCATGTGCACATAGCTGTGGGTGCATGTTTGCCTGTCTAGCTCTGTCTGCGTGTTCATGATGTGCACATACGTGTGTTTAAGAGAACCCATCTGTGCATGCCTGTAAGCTCTCAGCAAACCAATGTTTCGTAACCAAACAGAATGAACCAAGCCGTGTGTGTGTGTGTGTGTGTTTGTGCGTGTTTGTGCGTGTTTGTGCGCATCTCCAGTTAATTATTTCAACACTTTGGCTCTGTGCCTTGGCTCTCTGGAACCGAGCCGCACTCCCATACTCTGGCCATGTCACTGGAAACTCCAGAAGACCTTTTACAGGCTATAGCTTGGGTTTAGCTTGAACTATGGAGTTGTTCAAGTAATGTTTGGGTTTGTGTGTGCGCATGTGCGCCCGCTGATCCACCACCTGGCAGCACATGCCACTCTCCTTGGAGCCAAAAAGGTTGCCTGCCCCCGAGTCTGAGAGCATGCAGGTGAGCTGGAAGGACTTCGTTCCGTTACTTCATAGACCAGGAGTGCAGAACCTTTCGGCCTTGGGGCCAAATTCCATTTCAGAGAAGCTGGGGGGGGCACATTCCAATGGTGGGTGGGACCAAAGGCAAGAGGGGCAGGGCCAAAAATACCTGCATATTTTAGCTTCAAGCTCTTACCTCCGGTCACTCAGCCTCAGGAGAGGCATTTCGACCTTATAGAGTGGGGAGGAAAAAACTGCACAAAAGCCGGGAAGCCACCAAACTGTCGGTGGTTAGGCGAAAGGGGTGGGGCCATCTGGAGAGCCCCAGAAGGCCAGAGTAGGCCCCCAAGAGGGTCAGATAAAGTTGATTGTTGTAAACTGCCCAGAGAGCTTTGGCTGTTGGGCGGTATATAAATAAAATTAATAATAATAACAACAACAACCCTGTCACAGATGATGAAGCAGAGGGGTATGGTGCCCCCCCCACTGAAGACCCCCCCCCAAGCACTGGGAAGCAATAATGACAAGGATTCCTTTAGAGCAGGGCTCTCTAACCTTGGGTCCCCAGATGTTGCTGGTCTACAGCTCCCAGCATACCCAGCCAGCATGGCTCATGGCAAGGGATTCTGGGAGCTGTAGGGCAGCAACATCTGGGGACCCAAGGTTGGAGAGCCCTGCTTTAGAGCGTACCAAGTCTTTCGCAGACATTATTGCCTCAGTAATCCTTAGAGCAATTCCGTAAGGTAGGTCAGTATTATTATCCCTATTTTGCAGATTGGAAAGGGGGGTGGCATGCCGAGGCTGAGAAGACGGGATCTTGGCTAAGGTTGCCTAGTGATGAGTTCATGGTTGCAGCTTCGCCCACCCTTAACCGCAGGACCGGATGGCCCGAGGCATGCTGGGGCCCAAGTCAGAAAATCCGAATGGCAACTTCCCCAGCGTACTAATTACCATTGGACCCAGTCCACATACCACAGTCCTCATCACCTACTGCTGGAGTCTCCAACATGGTGCCCAAAGTACCCATAGATGCCTCTCTTGGCGTCTGCCAGGATCCCTCCCCCCGATTTTAATTTTATTAAGATATTTTTTTAAGTGTGTGTGTGTGTGTGTGTGTGTGTGTACGTACTGGGAGGCTGGCTTGCTGCAAAGCAAAATTCTGTTCTCTAGCACCATCTTTTTTTAGAGTTCGAAAGAGTGGTTTTATATTTTGGAGCTCAGTCCCCACCTCTGCCTTGTACTTATTACATGAATAAGACATAAATAGGTCCTGACTTGTTAGGTTCTTTGACAGGTTACTTTTCTTTTAGCCTCACCAGTTTGCCTCCCAGGAAATGGGTGTTTTGTGCCCACCGTAGTAGCCATTTTGTGAATGGGCAAGCCATTCTGTGAGAGTGCCCACAACACTCTCAAATTGTCACATGTGCCCACCAACCCCAAAAACATTGGGGACTCCTGGTCTATGATTACTAGCGATGACTCTCCGGGGCTTCAGAGAGGGATCTCTTCAAGAGGGGGCCAGTGATAGAATGTGGAACCCTCTCTACTGAAAGCATGTGTTCTTCCGCAGAGCTACTACAACCCTTCCCAATCATGAGCAGCAGGGAAGGAAAGGATGTCCCCCATAACACTCCTTTATTTTTCATCCTTTTCACTCTTTCCTATTTTCCTTTACAGCCCAGTGGGTTTCATGGCCGAGCGGGGACTAGAACCCAGATCTCCCGAGTCCCAGCCCAACACTCTCAGCCCAACACTCTCACTGGCTCTCTGTATCAATGGAGCAACTCACTGAACATCTTCAGGTACAAAGAGGCCAAGTAGATATCAACACTTTTTATGGAATATGGGATCCATTTATTGAATTTGCTAAAAATTACTGAGTAGAATACACTGCAACCTCCTAAGACACACAGAACTGTACGGCGTGATCTGTTAGGACGATGAGTGAGTGATAATTTTATCAGATAACCTTCCTTGTACCAAACAGAGATCCTGAGTGATCAGAAAGACTGTAAAGAAATTGACTTATAGGTGGTGTACTTAAATTTGTTGCTGTTCATTGTTACTTTCAAAAAAAATTAATGAATAAAAATAACAAATAAAATACAACTGTTAAAAATAAGGGAGGCCTGCTGCCCTGCCCTGCCAAGAGAGGCTGAGCTACAACTAAGGATGTTCTGAGTTGAAAAGTCACCTCAGCTAAAAACTTACCAGGTGGCTTTAGGTTAGCCGTATTCTCTGAAGCCTTCATTTAAAAAACAAACAAACTAGGAGGCTGATATGCTGCCAAGTGAAGTGCTGCCATTGTTTGGGTTTAAAAGAGTGGTTTTGTGTTTTGGAGCTCAGACACACACACTCCGCCCCCCCGCCCCTTGTACTTGGGTTCTAGGGCAAGTTACTTTTTCACTTAGTCTCATTGGTTTGCCTTTTGGGAAATTAGTGTTTTGTGACCGGCCACACACACCATGGTAGCCATGTTATGAATGGGCAAGACCTGCCCCCCCCGGCAGCCATTGTGTGAGAGCACCCACAACACTTTCTCAAAATTTCAAATGTGCACCCACCTGCATATGTGGTGGGATTGCCTACAGGTGCAAAGGTTTTGGGTCCAGGTCTTTGCCTTCTCCATGAGGTCACATGACACGATATGACACTATCTGCAAAACTGGGACTACTGTCTTTTTATACGGACTCTAATACACAAATAAGACATAAAGAGGTCCTGACTTTTTCTGGACAGCAGCCAGGCTGATCATAGCTGCTAACTGGATATCAGCTAATGAACTTTCTCTTAACGTAGAAAGAAAGTTACAGAAAATTTGGGGCTCTGTATTTATTTATTTATTATTTTATTTATTATATTTATACCCCACCTTTTTTCCTTCAAGGAACTCAAGGCGGCTTACATAATCCTCCTCTCCATTTTATCCTCACAACAACCCTGTGAGGTAGGTTAGGCTGAGAGTCAGGGACTGGCCCAAAGTCACCCAGTGAGTTTCATGGCCGAGCGGGGACTAGAACCCAGATCTCCCGAGTCCCAGCCCAACACTCTCACCACTACGCCACACTGGCTCTCTGTATTAATGGAGCAACTCACTAAACATCTTCAGGTACAAAGAGGCCAAGTAGATATCGACACTTTTTATGGAATATGGGATCCATTTATTGAATTTGCTAAAAATTACTGAGTAGAATACACTGCAACCTCCTAAGACACACAGAACTGTACGGCGTGATCTGTTAGGACGATGAGTGAGTGATAATTTTATCAGATAACCTTCCTTGTACCAAACAGAGATCCCTGAGTGATCGGAAAGACTGTAAAGAAATTGACTCGTAGGTGGTGTACTTAAATTTGTTGCTGTTCATTGTTACTTTCAAAAAAAATTAATGAATAAAAATAACAAATAAAATTCCAAATGTGGCCACAGACCCAGGAAGAATGGGCACCCCTTCTCTACTGAAACTAAGAAGCCAGTGTAACTGAACTAGACATATACTCTTTTCCCTGTTACCCCCCCCCCCACACACACACCTGTTTCCCGGCTGCCTCCCCTGAACAGCCCTGAAAAGCCGAATCTCATCTGATCTCCGAAGTTGAACAGGGTCCGGCCTGGTTAGTACTTGGATGGGTGACCACCTTAGAATACCAGGTGCTGTAGGGAGGGACCATAGCTCTGTAGTAGAGCACCTGCTTTGCATGCAGAAGGTCCCAGGTTGAATCCCTGGCCTCCCGGTAGGGCTTGGAAAGAATCCTGCCTGAAACCCTGGAGAGCCGTGGCTGCCGGTCAGTGTCGACAACAGAATGGACCAATGGTCTGACTCAGTATATAAGGCGGCTTCCTATGTGTCAAACTTAGATTGTAAACTCTTCATGGCAGGAACCTATGTTCTTATTACTCGAAAAAGTAGTCTTCCCTAACCTGGTACCTTCCAGATGTTTTGGACCGCAACTCCCAGGATTCCTGACCACTGGCCATGCTGGCTGGGGCTGATGGGCCTTGAAATCCACAGCATCTGGAGGGCGCCAGGACGGGAAGGCTGCCGTAAAGCATCATGCGCAAAGATGGTGTGACGGTAATAACAACAACCAGAAGGTTCTCCTGCATGTGAGCATAACAGTGCAGGAGAACTTCCCAGTGGCTTGTGCCCTGAGGGCCAGATCCATCCGTCTCTTACTTGCTGCATGTAATGGCACCCACAATCTGTCTTTTAAGGACACTACTTCTGTTCACCTCAAAGTAGGACTATATCCCCCTTTCTTTATTACATTTATAGCCCACCTTTCCTCCAAATGAGCATACATGATCCTCCTCCTCTCTATTTTTATCCTTACGACAACCCTGTGAGGTAGGTTAGGCTAAGAGTCAGTGACGGGCCCCAACTCACCCAGTGAACTTCATGGCCCAGTGGGGACTGGAACCTGAGCCTCCCCTGGTCCTAGTCGAGCATGCTAACCACTACACAACACTGCCTCTCAAACCCCTGTGTCACATTGCCCTTGGAAATGCCAGCTGTTGAAAGTGATAAGTGATCGTATTCCCTGCTGTTTTCCTGACAGGCCTTGCAGTGTTCCAGAAGAGGCTGTGTGGGACCCCCCCCCCCCATGTTTGTGCCAGCAGCAGGTGAGTCCAGCTGCATTCAAAGAGGAACTTTTATTCGGGTCCAGCCGATGTTGTGAGGTTTTTTAGGAAGGAATGTTCTTAACTCCCTCAGTGCCCTGGTCAGAGCGAAGTCCACGTCCATTGCTCTGCATTGTGTTCCCTTCACTCTTTCTTTTTTTCTTTTTTTCCCTTTTGGCTTGTTTTTCTGTTGTGCGAGTCTGATTTGCTCCCCCTGCAGTTCACAGCATGAATATTAAAGTCACAGGCACATAGGAGCACACTCTTTCAGGAGAAGCGGTGCCTTCCCCTTCATGCTGTGTCTCTGCCTGCCTCCTGCAGACCAGAAACCCCCAGGTTGCCTTCTCAAGCTTTACCAGGGTCAGGAGACACCCAGCCTGGCACTAAGGCTCTGCTGGGGGGGGGGGTGTGCCAGTCGCTGTGCCAGCAGCAAGTCACATCTGGATCTATATAATTTCCCCCCACCACCACTTGTGTTCCTGACGGGCTCTCTCTGGAAGGTAAGGACTGCCTCTCTCTCAGTCTCTGTGGGGAGGGTTTCTGTGAATGGGGAGAGGGTGCAGAGGCTAGGCGGAGGGGGAGGGAGAAGCAACGAAAACGATCTTGTAGGTTTGGGGTGGGGGTGGGGGTGCCCTAGTCAAACCAGATGCCTCCTCCTGAATCTCAGCCAGCGAAGTTCAAAACTGGCCTGAATTCCTTTCTCTGCTCAGTGACAGGCACCGGAGGAGTGTAGAAAGTCTCTGGCAATGTCAGGCACGGAAGGGTTTGGCACAAGTGGGCAAAGACTTGCTTGTTCCTTGGGAAGCAGCCCAAGCCATTGTTTGGGGTCTCCCATGCAGGGGAAATCAGCTGAGTTGTCCAGTGGTGGTAAAGATTTCTAGGGGATCTCAGAAGCTCTCATAAGTGTTGCGTGGAGGCAAGGAAGATCGCTGAAACTAGCTTAATATGCTGTTAAGGAAGTGTCTCTCCCCCCCCCCCCATGAGGGTGTGTGTGGGAAACAATGGTCACTTTATTTATTTTATTTGGATTTCCCACCACATCCAGCTGCCTCCAGGCACCTGTACAGAGTCCAAGGCTGGAAAAATACGTGCTAGAGAGGGAAGTAGGTCAACTGGTTAGAGTAAGGAGGGGAAAAGTAATACGACAAGCTTGGGTTAGGTTTCCCAAAGGAATATATGTTGTGCAAAGAGTCCGTGAGTGTGCATTCTCTCCTCTTCCCCCATACCAGACGCAACAATCCTGCTAGGGAAACGTGATCCAGGAAAGGTCAGCGGGGGCAGAGCACTGAAGGACGTCGCATAAACCTTACGCACAGCAGCAGCCCTGACAGCTCTGTGCAACAGGCAGGACTGCTGATCTCTCTAGGCTCTGGACTTTGAAGGGAGTGGTACTTAGTGGTTGGAGCAGATAGAGCTGGGCACATGTTCTCTAGCCATTCCTTTATTTAAAAAAAATAATAGTTTGCAGCTGTCTTTCCTAAAACACGTGGGAGTAGGGTAGGGGTTTGGGAATCAATTAGAAACCGCTATTTCTAGGGAGCATTTAATATATATATATATCTAGGAGGAAATGCTTGGCAGAATTTGAGCATATCAGAACTAGTTAGGCCTATGCTGGTAGTTGGACCTGCAGAGCTTTGGAGGCGCAATCCTATGCAAGTTTAGACAGGGGGGAAAAGGCCTACAACTCCCAGCATGCCCCAGCCAGCTGTGCTGTGCTGGGGCATGCTGGGAGTTGTAGGCCTTTCCCCCCTGTCTGTACTTACATAGGATTATGCCCTTAGTGTTTCATGGGGGTGAGGGAGTTGGAGGGGACCCTACTGACCATCTAGGTAAGTCGTTTTTATTTTTTCCAAACCTTGAGGCTCACCTTTAACCTAAACCTGCTTTAGGTTACCTCCTTTTAATTTTGTAGTAAACACACACACACACACAAGTTCTGCAGCACCTTAAAGAACAACAGATGGCATAATCTCTCTGTCTTTAATCTGCCCCCAGGACTCTTTTTGTGTAAATTTTCTGTAACAGCCTAACAGTTACCCTCTGTCATTTATTTTTTACTGTATATGTCTCTGCCAATCTGTCTCTTGAAATCCTCCCTCCTCCTCCTCCTCCTCCTGGTGGTGCAACCCACCTCAGGGCAGAGCGTGACCCAGCTGTAGGTCACAACCCACCAGTTGCAGAACGATCTACTGGTCCAATCCTCCAATCAGGGCTGGTGCCAAGGGTAGGCATGGCTGGGCACCTGCCGAGGGCCCACCACCCCACAGGGGCCCACTGGCAAGAGCCCCCTGGAGTTGCTCCTCCTCTTCACCATGGCAACCTGCTTGTTCAACTGCCTCTCGCTCTGGCCTGGACAACGGTGGTGGTGAGAAGGAGGAGCAGCAGATGCCACTTACTGGCCGGTTCTCTGCCTGTTAAGCAAGCAAGTGGTAGCAGTGATGAGAAAGAGGGTGAGGAGCAATAAGAACTGGTGGCGGCAATGGTGGTGAGGAGGTAGACTCGCTGAGGGAGAGGGCGCCCATGGAGGGTGGCTTGCCCAGCGGCCCTCAGAAACCTGGAGCCGGCACCAGCACCTCCAATGCTGAGGCAGTGTGACCTTTACTAGAGCTGCTGCACCATCAAAGTGTCCGCTACTCTCACCCGTGACTCTTATCGCAGAGGCGTTGAACCTCTTTCAGCCTGAGGGCCAAATTCAATGTCGGAGAAGCTCTTGGGGGCCCACATTCTAGTGCTGAAAACGAAGGGGTCTGGCGATGGGCAAAAGGAACAGAACCAACAATACCAGCATATTCAAGTTTAAATCTCTTACTGCTAGTAGCTAAGCCTCAGGAGAGGCGTTTTTCAACCTTTTAGAATGGGGGCGCGGGGACTGCACAAAAGATGGGAAGGCACCAGATGGTTGGTGGCAGGGGAAAGGGGCGGCAGTGGAAGGGAGCGTGGCCATCGGTGGGATGATTCGAGGTTCAGCACACCTGCCCTATGGCTATCGTTTGTCCTGCTCCCCTGTATCTATCGGCAGCTCAAGTCCTCAAGTGTTGTGTTTCCATATGATGCTGGGTCAATAATATGTGCGGAACGGACCACTGTATTTGTTTGTGGTTTGTTTTGAGTACAGGCAGTCCCCGAGTTAAGAACGTCCGACTTACAGACAACCCATACTTAAGAACGGACTTCTGGGTTCCCCGGTGCTGCGTCGTTTACGTAGAGCACATAGCGTGGTATACTACGCAATTTGCATAATTTACACATTTTGCGTAAATGCCGATTTTAATGTATAGAACGCTGTGCTGTTCCGACTTACATACAAATTCGACTTAAAGACATTCTTAAGAACAGATCTCGTTCGTAAGCTGGGGACTGCCTCTATTCGAAGCAGTAGCGGCCCCACCGTGAGGTGAGGTGATACAGCTGCTTCAGGTTGCAGATGTTGGGTACCACACGGTCGGCCGAGTGGGATGTAGACAGATCTCATCCGTGGAGAACAATCCCACCAGGAAGTTCTCCTGAGTAAGCCACCCACTCCCCGAAATGAATGGGAACTGTGCAAAAGCAGAGCAACAAAGCACTTCCTGTTCATTTAAAGAATTGTGCAGGAGAATGTCCTAGTGGATTATGTCCCCTGTTAATTAGCAGCAGGGTGGATGCCATCTTGATTTTCCTTCTCAAGTACCAAAATGCCTTGGGCCAGCCCTGATCATAGGGGAAGGCTGCATAAAAATCACCTACTTTTATATCACTACTTGCTTAAGAGGGATGCATCTTTCCATCAATAGTGGGAAAGTGTTTTTGGCTACAATTTCGCCTTAATATTTTTTTTAACCCCTTCTCTCTTAACCCCTTTTAGCTCTGCTTACACTGCATATTCTTTATTTCTTTCTACACCAGCACATCTCTCTCTGAATTCCATTAACTCCTCCTTCCTTTCTCTCTCCATCCTGTAGAGCTTACTCCCTTCTCCCTCTGCTTTCGTCACACATGCTGTCTTCTCTCTCGGCATCCCTATTGCTGCTATTTGCCCTTTTCTCTTTCCGCACCCCACAGCCGCCCATTCCTCACGTCCGTTTTTACAGCCGCCCATTCCTCACATCCCTGCCTTATCCATACTGCTCCTCGCTGTGTTCAGTAGCAACAACACAGCAACTCACACCTGTGAAGAACGCAGGCAGACTGTGCAGTGCTGCTAGCTGACTGCAGGTATCTGGCGCCAACTCCGCCATATGCCTCTGAATCCAGGGAGATGATGAGCAAGGCAGATGCAGCACTGAAAGCATTCTTCTTCCATTCCCCCTTTTGACCTGTTTGGGTGGGCCTTAGATGTTCCCGGAAAGATGGGGTACAGGGCTGCAAACAATGGGTGTTTGGAAACACACACACCCCGTGGTGGGAGCACCACAAATAGCTAGGGAGGATGGGGCTACAGTTAGCCCGCAGGTCTAAAGCTGTAGAGGCCTGTCAAAATGCTGACTGGGACTGAGCCACAAATGGCCACTAACAGTAGCAGAGGCAGGGCGTTGTCTAGGCAACAGCTATGGGAAGAACAGAGACAGTGACTGGGTTCAGACAACACGAAAACCCACACTCAGGTGTTGAGTATGGGTTGAGTGTGGGTTGTTGTTGAACCCTGGGTTGTTGTTGAAATGTGGGTTATCATGTTGTCTGAACCCAGCTGCTCTAACAAGCCATGGCTTGCTAACCATGAACAACCCATGAAGAGAACCCATGGTTTGTTGTTGGGGTATGAACTGTGGGTTATTCACCATGGTTTGTTATCCGACTGGGTTCGGACAACACAATAACCCACGGTTCAACAATGACCCCCAGTTTGACGACAACCCATACTCAACCCATACTCAGACCTTGAGTATGGGTTATTGTGTTGACTGTACCCAGTCATAGTAGGCCTATTGTACTTTAGTGGGCCTAAAAAGGTCCATTGGACACCCACTGAGTTACAGGAGCCTACATCATCTCAAAGTATCTCTTCTGTATATCAGATCATCATCAAAGCATATTCATCTATAGCATCTCAAAGCACCATTACTTTAAGCTTTATATCAGTGCCCTTCCTGGGTGCTGTTCATCCCCTGCTTGGAAATATCCAAGGACTGTGAGTTTGCATCCTCCCGAGGCACTTATTCCATTGGAGCTGCATGTCTTTTTATTCAAATATATCCTAAATCCCCTTCTCCTGTTTCTTAAAATTGCTTGTTTTTGTGTCTTCCACATTTATGATGACTAATTGTTCTCTTTCTTCTTGCTGACATCCGTGTTTGCATCCTCCCGAGGCACTTATTCCATTGGAGCTGCATGTCTTTTTATTCAAATATATCCTAAATCCCCTTCTCCTGTTTCTTAAAATTGCTTGTTTTTGTGTCTTCCACATTTATGATGACTAATTGTTCTCTTTCTTCTTGCTGACATCCGTTAAATATTTGAAATCTGTCAGCGTGTTCCCATTTGGGGGTTTCCCTCCTCCTGGGCTATTTTTATAACCATCGCCTCTAACTTTTCCTTTTTATGGCAAGCCTTCTGGCTTTCTCATTTATCTACGTAGCTCTTCTCACGAATTCTCTCCGGTTTGTCAATTTAGCAAAGCAAAGGGACTTCTGTTTGCTCAGTGGGTCATGGGATAGTCTGAAGCTGGAGCAATGTTCATGGTTCCTTCAGGGTTCCAATTTGCTTCATATCTGATGGCACGATTCCTGGATTTCTTTCCAAACTCTACTGCTAAACTCTCTTGGATTGTGGTTTAAGAAGATAAGAACATAAGAAGACCCCTGCTGGGTCAGACCAAGGGTCCATCTAGTCCAGCATTCTGTTCACACAGTGGCCAACCAGCTGCCCGCGGGATCCCACAAGCAGGACAGGAGTGCGACGGCACCTCCACACACACACACACACACACTGCATCCCTCTTTTTGCTGGCGGCCTCTCAGTGTTTCTACCAAAGAAAGGGCACCAGGAGGCCAACTCTATAAGGCTGTAAGGAGCAACGGACTCAGTTTTCTTTAAACTGAGGAAGGCTGTTGTTTTCATATTGGAAGTGAGAAGTGAAAACATCTATGGCCAGTGCTTGTTCAGAAGGAGCTCTGCCAGGGACTCTGGAGAGTTGCCAGGCCTAACAAAATTGGGCCATATCCAGCATTAGTATAAGTCTATTATTAATATCCTAGGAGAAGCACTACTAATCCTTCCTGCTGTTCGTCCTTGAATTAAACCTCACAGTAGCCCTATTCATAAGAGTGTTCTAGCTCCCATGTAGAGCAATACAGGAGCGGGTCCATACGCAGAGTAGCCCCGCCATTCAGATGATGCATGCCGAGTAGCCCCTCCCCCTGGCATCTGCACATACAGCACAAATGTCTGCGGGGGTGTGTGTGTCTTCAGGAGGCTTACAATCCAAAAGACACGACACAAAAGGAAAAAGGGATGGGGAAGGAAGAGGGGAAAAAAGCAAACACAGGCAATTCTTAACGTTTAATAGTTCTTGTAATGATCGGCTGGAATGGGAACAATTCAGGGAGATAGAGGAGTCTGATGGAGCTGGTCTTTCAGCTGATGGAGTGGCCTGGCTTCCCATCTCCCTCTACTGCAACCTGATGGATGGCTCCTGTTCTCCTTCTTCTTTCTCTATACGCTGTGTGAGGTTTTCTCAGCCAGACTCACTTCCTACTTCTTTCACAGAAGCTGCACTGTTTGGGAATAGTTTAGAGCTCCCTGACTCCCTCTGCCAATTTGCACGCTCATGGACATTACATGCCATGATATCATAGCAGGTCAGCCAATGAAGGAACGGGGGGGGGGGGTGTTCACAGACAGGCCGGCAGCTGATAAGCAACTATATGCATTATTAAATTAGGTTTATTTGGGGAGAGGTCCATAGCTCAGTGGTAGAACATGCGCTGTTTTCTCTATGAAGAAGCAAGACCAAGGTGTTTTGTTTTTTTTAATTATTCTTATAAAGAAACATTTTTTAACTTGTAAAGATAACATTTACTGTGCCACATGGAGAGCCGACTTCTCACTCTACTAGCTAGCTAGCTAGTGAGTATCATGAGCCTCAGCTGGTTCTCCTTAAAATCAGTGACTGGGTTCAGGCATTACGATAACCCACACTCAAGGTCTGAGTATGGGTTGAGTGTGGGTTGTCTTTGACCCGTGGGTTGTTGTTGAAACATGGGGTATCGTGTTGTTGAGATAACAAACCATGGTGAACAACCCAGAGTTCACAACCCAAGAACAACCCATGGGTTCTTTTCGTCTGTTGTTCACGGTTAACAAGCCATGGCTTGTTAGTGCAGCTGGGTTCAGACAACCTGATAACCCATGGTTCAACAACAACCCAAACTCAACCCATACTCAGTCCTTGAATGTGGGTTATCATGTTGTCCGAACCCAGCCAAGTTAACAAACCATGGTGAACAAGCCATAGTTCACAACCCAACAACAAACCATGGGTTCTCTGCATGGGTTGTTCATGGTTAAGAAACCATGGCTTGTTAGCGCAGCTGGGTTCAGACAACACGATAACCCACGGTTCAACAACAACCCACACTCTAACCATACTCAACCCTTGAGTGTGGGTTATCGTGTTGTCTGAACCCAGTCAGTAACATGGATGCAACAAGTCCCAAAAGTGCATGTGTGCTATTCCCACAATGCACATGCTTGGTCGAGTACATCCTACGTTCAGCCCCTGATATCTTCACTTGATGCCAGGTAGCTGAGCTGGGGAATGCTTCTGTTTGACTGTGAACCTGGTGAGCTGCTGCCAGTCTGAGTAGCCAATCTAGGCACCAATTGCTTGAGTTGGTATAAGGAAGCTTCCTATCCCATGTTCATATTATTGTAAGGCTGGATTTTTGGACAGAAAAGGGTGAATGGATCCATGGGTACTGCTGGTGGACTACCGTAATAGTCCTGGGCTGGCAAAATTGCCAATGATCTCCTTCTGTAGGGAGATTACAGGTAAACAGCCCACAGTAACTGGGAAATTGCTGGACACTCTTCTGAAAGGCAAAAGCCTTTTTGACAAAAGGGCATACCTTTGTCCCCTCCCGCCTCCTCTACCCAGGGGGAGGGGCCAAGGGGTGCTTCCAGAGGTGGCTTTTAGGATGCCATCATCCTGCTGCATTCACAGAATTTGACCAAGTGGGTGGGTGGCTGAGATGGCAGCATCTTCGACTTGTAATTCTCCTGTGTTTTCCCACCACTTCTTCCGTTTTTTCTCTTACCGCAGGTAATCCATTAAGAAAGAAAAGACCAAATAGCTGCGTAACACCTTCTTATTGCTAGCGCTAGAAGCCCTCCATTTAAAAGCACCTTAGGTGTCTCTCTGTGTGAAAAAAATAAAAGGTGGCAGATGTAGTTTTTAATTTGAGGCAGACACAGAGGAAGAGAGAGAGAGCAAGATTTGAGCTCCGTAAGCATGTTAGGGTTCTGTTTGTCTGTCCATGATATAGGGCTTTTCTACATGAGGCATTTATTGTGCATTCGTGATTCACAGTTGTTTGCAGGCTCTTTAGACGCCATCGTGATCCTCTAGTTTTGCCCATTATTTTTTTTAGAACAGGGACGAGCTATTAAATTACAACAGGGGAAATGGTGCTCCGTCTCCTGGCGTATTTGTGCTATTCTGCTATAGCACAGCTCCACCTGGAGGTTGTGTAGCAGAAAATCAGGAAAGGAAGAGCTCTTTGCGTAGAGCTCGGATCTCAATGCTGTCGCGAAACCGAAAGTAGATACAGCGATTAACAACACAATAAATGCCTCGAGTAGAAAAGCCCATCATGCGGGAGCGATGGACTTAGGCTGTCTGTTGGAATGTTTAAGCTGTGCCTACATCTATGGCCAACCTGTGTATTTGTAAATAAACACAAATACAAAACGCCACTTCATCCCCTTGCGAAAGAAACCAAACCTGGGTACGCACTGTGCCCCTGGGACTCCCTGTTGCTCAGAGAAGGCTTTTGGAGAGCAGGCACATGGGTGTTCTTAATGCTTGTTTTGGTTTCTCAGTCTTCCCCTGTTCCCCCACCCCACCCACCCAACACTCCTCTGTCCAAGATCGTTGACTAGGAAACATCCAGAATGAAGCCAAAGTGGGTATTTGCTCACATGGCCTGAGGATAAACATCACCAGTACAATCTGGGGCTGGGTGAGGGGAAAATTTGGGCGGGGAATGGAAATGTTTACATAGAAAGCTGAAGGGAACAGCGCAGAGTGGGCTGTAGCAAGTAATGAAATCCAGACTCCCCAAAAACTACCGTGCCAACCTCTCTCCAGAAACAGCCGTAAATTGGGGGTGAGGAAAGCTATGGGCAGAGGCATGTTTACTGGCAAACACGCCCCCCCCCCAATGCACGATTTTTCTGAGAGAGGGGACGTGGCTTGATTCTCAGAAATCATGTGAGAGGGGGATGTGGCATTGTTGCAGGGAATGTGGGTGAGAATGGATTTGGCATCTAGCAATGCAGTGTAGGGCCGGCCAAAGCATTTATATAAGCATGAGAGCCACATTGCGAAAATCTTCTATAGGGACTGAGAAGCAAAAACGCAACCATGCTCTGGTTGTTTTCTCCCCTTCCTGGCCTTCTTTCCTCTCCTATTGAGTGTGGTTTGGTCCAATGGATAGAGAATCAGATGTGGATGTGTGTGTGTGTGTGTGTGTGTGTGTCCTGTGTTCGAGTGTGACTCTGACAGTGAGTCATTGGGTAGCTTGGGGCCAATCTCTATGTCCGTCTGAGTCCCCCACCTATAAAATTGAAATAATGCTGACCCACTTCACAGGGTTTGTGACGTTGGATAAAAGCTATAAAACGCTTCTTCGACGCTTCAGAGTATGAAATAATGAGCAAGAAAGAACACAAGAGAGTCTTGTGGCATCGGAAAGGCTAGCAAATGTGAGCTTTTGTGGGCAAGCAACCACTTCATCAGATGTATCTTATATCAGATGGACCCTAGTCTGTGAAAGCTTATGCCACAATAGCTTTATTTACTGGGCACCGTACAACCCTTTGATATGTTTGCTGCAACAGACTAACACGGCTATTCCTTTGGGAAAAAAATGAATTGGAAGCAGTGTTTCCCCCCAGTTAAGAATCCCATGGTTGCTACGACTTCTCCCTTTCTCTCCCCTTAGCAAGCCCAGCCACTATTCCCCCCCACTAGTCCCAAGGGCAGGGGTGTCGAAGGGCCAAATTCAACTTCAGAGAAGCTGCATTCCACGGGTGGACGGGGCTGAAGGCAAAAGGGGTGGGGCCGGCTATATCAGCATATTTTTAGCTTAAAGCTCATACTGCCAGTAACTAAAGCTTAGGAGAGACATTTCAACCTTGTAGGATGGGGGGGAAAACTGCACAAAAGCCAGGGAACCACCAAAGACCTGTGGTCAGGGGAAAGGGATGGGGCCAGGGCAAGCTGGTATAGTCATCTGGGGAACCCTGTAGGGCTCAATTTGGCCTCCAGGCAGGGGAGGGGAAATCCTCGGGACTAGTCATTGACTGGGTTCAGACAACACGATGACGCGCACTTAAGGGTTGGATATGGGTTGAGTGTGGGTGGTCGTTGAACCGTGGGGTTGTTGTTGAACCATGGGTTATCGTGTTGTCTGAACCTAGCTGCGCTAACAAGCCATGACTTGTTAACCATGAACAACCCATGAAGAGAACCCATGGTTTGTTGTTGGGTTGTGAACTGTGGGTTGTTCACCATGGTTTGTTATCTCGGCTGGGCACAAAACAACCTACGGTTCAATGACAACCCACACTCAACCCATACTCAACCCCTTGAGTGTGGGTTATCGTGTTGTCTGAACCCAGCCAATAATAGAGAGACAAGTAATGTGACCTGATATAAGGCAGCTTCTTATGGACTCTTGGTGGGGGGGCTTGAGGGGGTATCAGTCGTCTCACTGAAGAGTTAATATGTGGGTGAAAGAGGTTGTAGAAAACGTTACACTAAAAGTGCTGTAGAAAAGGCGTCTTTTGCTAAATCTTTCGTTAGTACTACGTGTGAATGCTTGGTGACGTGTGCGGAGCAGAACAGTGGTGCTTTCCCCTCTAATCTCTGGCTGGTAATGATAGGAGTTGCCATCCAACACATCTGGAGGACACCAAGTTGGGGGAGGCTGATTTGTGGTCTCCTTTGCCAGGCTGCAGCTGGGCCAAGCAAACAAACCATGGCAAAATTCCTCCTGGGAGTTTTGCCCATCCTCACGACTTTATGATTTTGATTACAATAAAATAAAATATATAATAACCTCTCAGGGCAAGGCACTGGCAACCAGCACTGTTATACCCTTGTTTGGACCAAGAAAGCCAAGGCCAGCGCTACTGCTTGGGACAGAGAAGGACAGAATGCTCAGCCAGTATAACCAGGGCAGCCAATGGTTCCTTAATAGCATCTTTAAGTGATAGCAGTTGCGTAACTTCCATAGCTAAAAGTAGATTAAAGGGACGTAGATTTTAGCCCCCTCATTTCATCTGCTGCCGCCTGTATCATTTCCTCTCTGCCTCCCTGTTGGCATCAGCTGAAAAAGAAGAAGAAAGTTCATCTGACTGCAACTTCCATTCCTCCTCCTCCCGCCAACCATACGCTTTTGCCCTGCCCTGCAAAAAATGATGGAACGGCAAAAATGATGGAACATGCGGCAGTGAAGGGGGAAGGATCAGCTGATGCCTCCCCCTTCACTGCCACATATGTGGGAGAACAGGCCTGTGTCTCACGCTGGCTCAGTTTGTCTGTGGAAAGCTAAGCAGGGTCAAGCCTGGTTATTACTTGGATGGAGACCCCTCCTCTAGTTTCCTGCATTGAGCAGGGGGTTGGACTCGATGGCCTTGTAGGCTCCTTCCAACTCTATGATCTATGAAATCTATGAAACATGCCCTGAGCTTGCCTCAGCCTTATTTTCTTTAGAGTAGCCGAGGAGCACCTTAGCAAGGGCATTGTTCTCTTTGGCAGTGGAGGTTCTTTTGTCCAGTCTACCCCAACCTGGTGCCCTCCAGATGTTTTGGACTACAACTCCCAGCATTCCTGACCATTGGCCACACTGGCTGGGGCTGACAGGAGTTCGTGTCCAAAACATCTGGCGAGCGCCAGGTTGGGGAAGGCTGCTCTAGTCTATCCAGAGGTTCAAGGCGCCCTGCCAACCACATCATCTGTATGAGCAATCTTTCTTAAAAGAGACATTTCTGGTGTAGTCTGTGATTACTGAATTGTGTATCATCGTCCAGACCCAAATCCAGCAAAGGAGGCTGGCATGCAGTAGCATGCTTGCGCATGTAAAGCTGATGTGCATCTTCTGGATGCACAACTGTTATCACTACTAACCAAAGAATTGTGGGAGTGGGAATTCTGTCTAGTGGTTCCAGATCTCTAACGAAGAATTGTTTAAAATAAGCAAACTGCTACCATCAGTGTAGGCTCCAGATTTGGGGGGGGGGGGGAAGCTTGGGCAAGATGCCCCAAATTCGCCCCCCCCAGTTGCCACTGGCACCACTGCTCATTTATTTATTTATTTATTTATTATATTTATACCCCACCTTTTTTCCTGCAAGGAACCCAAGGCGGCTTACATAATCCTCCCCCTCCTCTCCATTTTATCCTCACAACAACCCTGTGAGGTAGGTTAGGCTGAGAGTCAGTGACTGGCCCAAAGTCACCCAGTGAGTTTCATGGCTGAGTGGGGACTAGAACCCGGATCTCCTGAGTCCCAGTCCAGTGCCCTCACCACTACACCACATGAGCTTGCCTCTGGTCCCAATCTGCACCACTTGCCCAGAAGGAGAGGCCAAGGCAGTGGAGGATACTTCTCTTTGCTCTTGTCACTGCTTGCACACTTGGAACGGCCACGTGAACAGGTAGCAACAGGAGTGAGCCCCCTGCTGGGACGTGGGCCTCAGCCGGTGCCCAACAACAATGCCAACCTCCGATACCAGCCCTCACTACAATCCTCAGGCCCCCTTGGGGGGAAAAGATGTCACACAATCAAATTGGTTTTATACCAGTGTTAAAACAGTTTTACTCTGTTGTGTAGATGTGTCCAGCGTGCAGGGATCAGATATGCAGGTGAGGGGGCCCACGTGCTGCCAGGTGAAGAGATAGCAGGGCTACAATCTGATACCTGGGATTTGAACTCATTTTGAGAAGACATGTATAGGGTTACAGAGAAGGTCCTGCAAGGACATAGTCCTTTCCTTTTCATATTATACATAGTGGCTGGGCATTTTAGTGCTGCGTCCCAGGGGTGATGCTAGGTACCGAAAAGATCTGGGGCTCAGGCCCACAGGACAAACAAAAAAAAATGCACTAATTTACATATGCTCTAAAGTCTCTCTCTGTGTGTGTCTGTAAAGGACCCTGTCTCCTAAGGACACCCCTACTTGTAAAAAGGGGTATATGGATGGGAGAGGAGGACATTTGATTTCAGAAAAAAAAACATCAGGCAGAAAGATTCGGGGGGGGGGAGCAGCAGGAGGTGAAGCACATGTGGGCAAAAAGCCAGCTCATCTAGGGGGATCAGAAGCAACAACAGACATCCTCAGGGCCCCTGTTCCTTTCTTTCAGCAAGTGCCAATGGACAGCGAGGTGGTGGGGCAGACGACCTCCCAGAGATTTGGGGCTCCAGCCCTCGGGGGCTGCCCCCTAACACCACCTCTGCTGTCTCCGGTGAAACTGCCAGGCCCAGTATCTGCTACAGTAGTAACAGCAGCTCATCAGATCAGATTCCACGCTGGTGGGTTTTTCCCTTCCTTTCTCCTTTCTTTCTTTTCCTGTTCAGGCACGCAGCCCTTCCTCACCTCCCTGAATGGCCCTTTCCCTGCAGGGTGTGGAAATTTTTGCATGCCCAGGCACTTAAGATCCTTGGCTACCTTACCTCTTAAACACAATGCAAGCAAGTAGGTTGGGCTCCAAGCAAGCCTGCTTGGGTACAGATTGAAGGAGCACCTTAAAGTCATTGAAGTCACACTTTTTGCCTTGGGGTCCTGTTACCACTGGTCTTGATGCTGGCTCTGGAGTGGAACGCGCAGAGGTTTTAGAGTGGTCCCTGTGGAGCCCAAACTCAGTTCTGTGCAAAAACTAGCCCTCGGCACAGGTGCTGTAAAGAGACAATGAGTGGGTTCAGACAACACGATAACCCACACTCAAAGGTTGAGTATGGGCTGAGTGTGGGTTGTCACTGAAGCGTGGGTTGCTGTTAAAACGTGGGTTATAGTGTTGTCTGAACCTAGCCATGCTAACAAGCCATGGCTTGTTAACCATGAACAACCCATGCTTTGTTGTTGGGTTGTGAACTGTGGGTTGTTCACTGGTTGTTATCTCAGCTGGGTTCTGACAACACAATAACCCACATTTCAACAACAACCCACACTTCAATGACAACCCATACTCAACCCTTGAGTGTGGGTTATCGTGTTGTCTGAATTCAGTCAGAACCTCTTGCATTTATTGTTGATCTTGATCTTAAAGGTCCCAGCCTGCCTCTTTCATCCACTCCCATTTAGTTCTACCCTTCCCATCAAGGGCCATGCCTCCCCCCCCCCGCTTTAAAAGAACAAATATGAAGCAATATGCCCAAGAAAGGTACCCCAGAGCTTTTCTCTCACCACTGAGCAACTGCAGAGTGTTCACATGGTTAACATTAAGAAATGGAGCTTTCTTCCAGTGCAGGTGAAATTACCTGCTCCCTCACATCACGGCTCTGAACCAGCCTAAGCACATATACTGCGTTAAAAATGCAAATTCTACACCAAGGCAACGGAAATTCCACACCAAGAAAAGCTGAATTCCGCAACTTGTATAAATGATGTTCATTTGCAGAGGTGGTGTTAGGGGGTGGCCCACTAGGACGGGAGCCCCGAATCTTTTATTTGGAGCCCCAAGTCACTGGGAGGCCACCTGCCCCATCACCCTGCTGTCCACGGGCACTTGCTGAAATAAAGGTACAGGGGCCCTGAGGAACTCTGTTGCCTCTGATCCCCTGGACTAGCTGGCTTTTTGCCCACATGTGCTTCACCTCCTGCTGCCCCCCCTCACTTGAATCTTTCTGCCTGAGTTTTTTTCTGAAATCAAATGCCCCCCTCTCCCCTGTCCAGACATCCCTTTTTACAAACAGGGGTGTCCTTAGGAGAGAGGCTCCTTCTTTACACACACACACACGCACGCACGCACACACACACACACACACACACACACACACACAGAGCATGGCTTTTGGCAAGGGATTCTGAGAGCTGTAGTCCAGCAACATCTGGGGACCCAAGGTTGGAGAGCCCTGCTTTAGAGTATATGTAGACGAGCATGTGCAAATTTGTGCTTTTTTTTTTGTCCTGGACTTTTTCGGTACCTAGCACCGCCCCTGTTCATTTACATTTATGTAATTATGTCAAATAATTTGCCTTCTGTCTGCGATAGGGGCATCCTGTTCATGCCCTTTTCTGGCTCCTGAGACTTTTCCAAATGTTGCCCTCTACACTCTGACACCTCTGTTTGCAGTAATTTTGAAAGATGCGTGTGGCCCAAGACACCCCACCATCACCACCGCTCTCTAATTAGGTCTTGATGAAGTGTCTCTCCTGCATGCTGTCTAGCAGCCTTTCCCAACCTAGAGCCCTCCAGATGTGTTGGACTATATAGCTAGCTGGGGGCTTCTGGGAGATGTAGTCCAACAGATCTGGAAGTCACCAGGTTGAAAAAGGCTGCTGTAGACCATTTTCTCTCTAACAGCCTGTCCTCCACTTATTTAAGATTTCGAGACAGTGTGTGAAAGATATCTTTAAAAACATGATTGTCTGACCCAATTACGTTACCCGCAGCTTATCTGGCTCTTTACAGGATGTGTATGTGGTGGGGGTGCGGGAGGCAATTGGGTGGGTCGGTGGACAGTTGCACCACTGAGGTTGGCATCTGTGGGACTTCTCCTTGTCTAAGATCTCTCCCAGTTGTTACGGAGAAGGGAAGCTAAGTCATTTCCTCTCTGCTTCTCCAGCACTCTTAACAGACCCAAGGGAGGGAAAGGACTGGTTGGGAATTGGCTCCGGTTTGGGCGGCAAAACACAGTACACCCTATCTCTCTCCTCTTCTCTCCAGAGTTGGCAACGAACCACTCCTCTCCATAAGACATTGTGAAATTGCAACTAAGAACATAAGAAGAGCTGTCCTGTATGTGACTAAAGGCCTAACTTTGTTGTTTATTGTTTATGGAGAGGTTAGTTGAGATTTTTTTTTAACAACAACAACAAAAAAACCCTCCCTCTTTTCCAATTATACAGTTGATGGTACAAGACACGTCACGATGAGCCACCATTTCCCATGGTTTCCTCCCCCAATCCTTCCCTTCAGATCGCTGACGTGTTAACTTCTGTGTCTTGCATATTAAGCCATTTACAGCAGGGCTGGACAAATTCTGGCCCTCCAGACATTTTGCCCTACAACTCCCATCAGCCCTAGCCAGCATAGACAACAGGGATGTTGAAGAGTCCTTGGTCTCGAGTCACGAGTCGAGTCACGAGTCTTTGGACCCGAGTCTCGAGTCCGAGTCCGAGTCCTTGGTCCAAAATGGTGACTCCCAAAGCTGACTCCACGAGTCCCTATTAAAATCAATGGGGTTTTTTCCCAACAAAATAAGGCTACTTCAGATGTGTGGTTTAAATAAATTCTAGGCACAAGTGTGCCTTTTTATTTCAAAACTCTGCAACTGATTTTGGCAAGAACAGACCAGGCAGAAAAACCCAAAATAACCAGGCAGGCAGAGGAGGCAGGGAACCCCAAAGCAGGCAGGCAGAGGCCTTTGTCTTGGACAATTCAACTGTTGAACTGTTCAAGAAGAGACCAGGCAGGCAGAGGAGGCTGGGAACCCCAGACAGGCAGGCAGAAGCAGCCAAACCCAAAATGTCTGAAAGGTTGCACTTTAGAAAAATGATTTTAAAAAATAAACTTGCTGTACTTCCTAAAACTTATCCATGTTGCATTTGAGGAACATGATTTTTTCTAAATGTTTGGCCCCCATTCTGGAACGGTGAGATCTCATCACAATTCCACCTTCACTGAACACCCGCTCCACTGGTGATGAACTTGCTGGAACCAGAAACACACTCAGAGCAGCCACACAGAGTAATCTCAGGTCCTTCTTCTGCCTCTCCCAAGTACGCAACACATCAATCAAAATAAATCTTGACACACTGTTGGGGCTGCACTCCTGGTAGCCGTCCATAGTGGCCGAGCAGCGGCACACCTCGCTTCCATGCGCTCTTCGCCGGCAATCACGCTCCTCTCCACTCCTTCTGGCACAGCCCAGGGATGTTGAAGAGTCCTTGGTCTCGAGTCCCGAGTCGAGTCTCGAGTCCCATTAAAAATATTGGGACCCGAGTCGAGTTAGAGGGGGGAACTCAGTCCGACTCACGAGTCGAGTCCCCAAGTCCGAGTCCCCATCCCTGATAGACAATGGTGAGGGATGATGGGAGTTGTAGGTCAAAAACATCTGGAGGGCCACAAGTTGCCCACCCCTGATTTCCAGTTACCACTTTCACATCTGCTAATTTCATCAAAGGCCTATGTAGTCCAGCATTTTGTTCACACAGGGACCAACCAGATGCTTATGGGGAAGCCCACAAGCAGGACATGAGTGCAACAGCAGTATCCTCATGTTCTCCAGCAACTGGTATACAGAGATATACTGCCCCTGTTCCTGGAGGTAGTATATAGCCATATGGGCTAGTAGCCATCGAAAGCCGTATCCTCCATGACTTTCTCTAATCCCCTTTGAAAGCCATTCACAGTGGTGGCCATCACTACGTCTTGTGGTTTAATTATGCGCTGCGTGAGGAAGTACTTCCATTTGCCTGTCCTGAAAGTCAGATGATGATCCAATGAATCTTAGGTTGCCTTGGAATCTCTTTCTTTCAGCTACTCGAGTTTTTACTTATAGCAGCAGTTGACCATCAGGGAGCCCTTTTCCCCATCAACTTGTCTGCCACAGAAACACTGCATAGTGTGGAGGAGTCTGCGGCATTCTCTAGAGAGTGCACTCAGTTCACACAGGTCGCTCCTTGGTTGCTTGGCCTCTCGGGCATGCCAGTCAACCCATGTCAGTTCTACACTGGAAGGATGCCCTAGCCTAGAATGCACCCAACAGTTCTCTCTGGCTGTACATTGCCTGGGAAGATTCATAGATCATAGAGTTGGAAGGGGCCTACAAGGCCATCGAATCAGTGATCAGTGATAGCAGACAAGCTGTTTCTCAGGTAAGCTTGATTGCTAATCACGGCTGGCCCAAGACATTTTTGCTGCCAGAGATGGAGCAGCAAATGTTGAGTGTCTATCCTTCCCCTTCCTGGTCAATGTACATTGTACCCAAAGCCAGCCAAGTTATTTTGGCACCTCCAGCAGAAAGTCCTTCCTTGCATTAAAAATATGACAGTAATAAATTAAATAATAAACAAGCTGCTGCCCTTTTGTGACAACCAAGATGAGATGCCTGCGGCCATCTCACTCTGCCTAACAGTAGGGCTGGCCCTGCCACTGATCGTCTTTTACTTGAGGAAATCCTGTGAAGTTTCTGTGGGAACTCAGATTTCCTCCAGAAGGTCATCTGAAAATCCCCAGACCCCAGTTAATAGGGTTGCCACTGTGGAGAGGGCTTGAAAATACAATGCCCTCTCTCTTTAAAAATCTATTATACCTACCATAATGACCTAGCTTCTCCATTGCAGAGTAACTGTCCTGTCATAGCTCAAGCATCTCTCCGCTACAGACACTTGAATTCCCCCTTTACTCCTGTTTGCCAGGAGTGGAGAGGAAATATCTCCCATTTCACACCTCTTACTCTCATCTTCCTTGGTTAGGAAAGCCTTAGTAGCCCATCTCTCCTGGGTTCCTTGCCTATCTGTTGGGAACATCAAAATTCTCTGGCCAACCTGACTGGGGGATTCTTCCCCCTGCCCTGCAACTCTCTCCTTTGATTCTACAGCACCTTTCCCCAACCTGGTGCCATTCAGTTGAGTTGGACTACAACTCCCATTGGTCATGCTGTCTGGGGATGATGTAAGTTGTAGACCAACATATCTGGAAGCCAGGCTGGGGAAGGCTATGAGAGCCAGTGTGGCATAGTGGTTAGCGTGCCGGACTGGGACTTGGGAGACCTGGGTTCTAGTCCCCACTCGGCCATGAAACTCACTGAGTGACTTTGCACCAGTCACTGACTCTCAGCCTAACCTACCTCACAGGGTTGTTGTGAGGATCAAATGGAGGGGAGGAGGATTATGTAAGCCAGCCTTGGGTTCCTTACGGGGGGGGGGGGAGGTGGGATATAAATTTAATAAATTAAATAAATATTCTACAGGGATAAAAAAATAAGTTTTCTCTGTATGAAATGTGTTATCTTTCTGTAATCTCGTTAGGGGTGATGTTTCCTGCTCGTGCCTAAGTAAGGTTTGGAAGTTCTCCTTTATTTATTTATTTACAGTATTTGTATACTGCTCCATATCTAAGCAGATTCGGGAGCAGTGAACAATAAGAAGATAAAAACAGATATAAGAAACAATATCTGGCTGGTTGCCGGCCAGATGGGCGATTAATAAATGTAAATAAATAAATAAAATAAAATAAATAAAAACATACCGCCTATTTAGAAAGTAAACTGTTTTATTTCTTTTGGGGATGCTACTACATGTCTGGCTTTGCCCTCATCCCTATAAAAGCGTCTTGATTTGAAACTGGAGGGGGTGGGGAGAGAAGGAAAGGTTCACTGTATACTTTTGAATGCCTAAGTAAGGATTTCCCCGCTCTGTGCCGGATCGCTCATCCATGCTGTATGCTTTGTCCAAGGGGGAGACACAGGTAAACAGGCTGAGTTCACCCAGCGGTGGCTGGGGAGTTGGCTGGTAGCAGATTTTGGAGTTCCCCTTTGCTCAGAATCTCAGGCGTATTGTGTGATGAGGAGGGGGGGGGGCAGCAATAAGTCAGGGGGGATGCTGAAGGCTGCCCTTCCCTGCAGGACAATCGGGCACTGCTTCACAGCCATCTCACCAGTTTCACACTGACCAGACCAGGTGTGGGGTGGAAGAATACAGTCTGGGACTTGGTTTCCATCTCAGTCTGTGCTTCTTTATTTGTTTTTGATTATTTACAGTACTTATCTGATGTCCTTTCCAGAGAGCTCAAAACAATTTCCAAAGTCCTTAAATGTTACAGTGAACATTCACTTGATATCGCCATCTAAGTACATGACATTTTACAAAGAATGAGAGTGCCTGGGGACCGGGTCCCTGTCCCCAAAAGACTTATAAACAGGGGAGGCTGGTGACTCCTGTGTCAGGGGGGGCTCCTTATCCATTGCAGCTTTTATTCTGAGCTTTATAGGAGCTATTCGTGGTGCTGAGCCCCATCCCCAAAAGAGGCTCACCACCATGGATAGCTCAGAATAAAAGTTGCAATGGATAAGGAGCCCCGCTGACATAGGACTCACCCAACCTCCCCTGCCTGGAAAGAGACACAAGGGAGAGGGGCGAAATGGAGGCGTGAGGGAGCAGGGAAAGAATAGACAATTTCTTTGTTACACATAATTGGGCTTAGTTACACTAGAACAGGGGTGGGCAAAAGGTAGATCTCCAGTTGTTTTGGACTTCAACTCCCAGAAGCCCCTGCCAGCATGGCCCATGATCAGGAATGCTGGGAACTGAAGTCCAAAACATCTGAAGACCTACTTTCTGCCTACCCCTGCAGTAGAGCAGCCTTCCCCAATATGATGCCGTCCAGATGTGTTGGGCTACACACCTCACCTCCCGCCAGCGTGGCTTAATGCTAGGCAAGCTGCAGTTTTAAGTTTGCATGTATTTAAATGAATTTGAGCGCTCTGCTATGAGCAGTGACCGTTTCCTTTCTTCTAGGAGATGTAGCAAGGGTTATAGCAAAGGTATGAGGCTGCCCAGGAGGTTACAGACAGATGGAACCAGGAATGGATTCTGTGCCTATCTGAGCCTCAGCACTTGATGTTTCACTTATACTCGCCACTTCACAGCACAGAATAAACATGCTTATTCTGTATTGGACTCTGGCCATCAGATTTAACGGCATGGGTGTGGTATCTTAATAATATCATAGTGTTTGGAGTCTGCTTTAAGATTCCACGGTAAACAGACTTTAAAGGTAAAGTGAGGGAGAAGGCTGCACAGAGATGCAAACAAATCCTTCCTTTGTTATGCGACTGCCTCCCATCAGTAAATGTATCTGGATTGTACAACTGCAATTTTTATGACAGGCTATTTGGCCCCTTCAACATCAAGGGACTTTCAGCACAATTAACAATGCTATCCAAGGATGGAACAAGAGCAAACAGCACAGTTACTTAGGGTTAAACTAGATGTCCATGGCTGGATCTTTGTCATTTGCTTTCCCTAGAAACATAGCTGCAGGGGGTGGGAGAACTGGTGAAGAAGATTTTAACCCTGCCCCCTCCCCCTGCTATCTCCCCAAGTAAATCACTCCTCCCCAAAAATTCTATGCTATGGGGAACCACAAAGAGTTTAAGATTCATAGCTCAGTTGGACTACAAGGCATGATCCACCCCTGCCAGGGGAGAAACAGGACAGCTCAGACACAGCAGCGTGGCCAAGCAGCCTTTTCTTTATTTCTCACAGTAACGCAGTTTTGGGAGGGGGACAATTTCAGGCGGAAAAATGACAGAGGGTGGGTTAATCCCTCTGCCCAAATTCAAATTCCCCCCACTCCCCGAAGTTGCTTTTCAGTTGTTACAAAAACGATGAGGAGATCCGTCAAGTTGTGCACAGCAGTTGGGAATGTTGACCAAAAAACTAAGCCAAAGGCTTCACAGAAGCAGAGGGTATTGAGGAGCGGTATCAGAGAAGTAATGTAGGAAGTTATCTTATACTAGGTCAATACTATGGGTTCAGACAACACAATAACCCACACTCAAAGATTGCAAATTTAGATTGCAAGTTTCTCACTATCTCATGTAGTATATCCTACTTCATAAAGTTTCATGTATACTTCTAGCAGTTTATTTAATAATCATAATATGGGATAACTTTTACTCTGCAAAACTCTGATTATGTGGAAAGGCTTGAAGATGAGGTTAAATTGTTACAGGATTTATTTCATTCAATGGAAGGGTTCTCCTCTGAGGAACAACAACGCTTCCACAGGTGCTCTGCTCTCACAGGATTCCTGGTTCGTTCATTTTTTTGGTGGAAGATCCTAGAGTCAGAGTGTCTGCCGACTCCCTTCTAATCGTGAAAGTCAGTTCTATTTTGGGTCTTGTAAACAGGCAGTTTTGAAGCCTTGGGAGATGACTTGGCTTAAACACTGATTGCACTGGAAATGTTCTTTGACCAATCATTTCACCTACTAGTTAATGAGTTGTAAATCATGTATGACAAGCTAGAATGGAATCCAGGAGAACAACTGTGTCCCTGCTGGCTGGTGGCAGGGCCCGCCCAAGTCATTTTGCTGCCTGGGGCAGAGGACAAGATGGTGCCCCATTCCACCTACAGAAGCTGACTGGCTTGGCACTTGAATCTAACTTCAAAACTAATGAAGGGACAGCATCCTCCTCCGCACCACCCGAGGGCAGAAGGCTGGCATAGAAGGTGCAGGTTAGGCTGCCTGGGATACCCAGTTCTGTCCTTCAACAGAGGGAAATGACCAGGGGGTGCTAGGGGCAGTGCTAAGTACCAAAAACGATCTGGGGCTCAGGCCCACAGGACAAAAACAAATGCAGAAATGTGCACATGCTCATTTACATATGCTCTAAAGTCTCTCTGTGTGTCTTTAAAGAACCCTGTCTCCTAAGGACACCTCCATTTGTAAAAAGGGATGTATGGACAGGGTTGAGGAGGTCATTTGGTTTCAGAAAAACACCTCAGGCAGAAAGATTCGAGGGGGTGGGCAGCAGGAGGGAAAGCACGTGTGGGCAAAAAGCCAGCTCATCCAGGGGATCAGAGGCAACAGAGATCATCGGGTCCCCTGTACCTTTATTTCAGCACGTGACCATGGACAGCAGGGTGGTGGGGCAGATGGCCTCCCAGAGTTTCAGGGCTCCAAATGAAAGATTCAGGGCTCAGTCCCTAGTGGGCTGCCCCCTAACATCACCTCTGGGGGTGGGTACCTCTGCTGCTCCCCCAACACCACCCATCCTTTCCTGCCTGATTATTATCAAAGACTTCTAGTCCTAATAGTCTGAAAGGAGAGCTCTCCCCCCAAGTACCACGTTTCCTATTCTGGTTTAAACAGGCTGCACAGCTGACCGGTAGACAGGCCTGGTGAGCTTCTAGATGGTGAGATGCTACCTCATTCTAAACTCAGGTCACATGTATACCGGTACCGTACCTTTATCTATGGAGGGATTCCCTCATAGCTAGTATTGACTCACACTCTTGCAGGACTATCTTGCCAAGGCCAAAAATGTGGTAGGGCCATGCCTCGTCCGGATAAACAAGGTCTAGTTGCAGTTTGATGGAGAGACTTGCTCATGCTTCCCTGTTCATCTCATCCACATTTCCTGCTGGTGCTGCTGTTGGGCCAGACGGGTGATTGTGTATATATTAATACTGTTGTGGCTCAGATGGTTGGAGATTGTGACCAGGGCTTAATTGCAGCTGTTTGTTGGATCTTATACAAGCAGATTCCATGGCAGCGGGGCTGAGTTCTGTCAAACACCCTCAGTCAAGCTAAGCTTAAGATAGTCTAGCACTGGAGGGAGCGGCAGGGAAGAGGAAGTTGATCCCAAGAAAACTTACAACGCACTCGGCTATAAGCATGCCACTGTGGGCAGCGTCCTGTGTATGCCACTGCATAGCAGCTTGCAAAAAAAACAATCTGTGCCCAGGTCTGCTTGTGATGTTGGCATCGCACAGATGCTTCAACTTGCAAATGCACAGAGTTTAACTTTTCTTGGCACGTAACTTTGGGTCACCTTGATTTAGGATTTTGTTTTTGTTTTTTTAGCACAGATCCCTGGCTGCCCATAACCAGGGCAAGGCAGTGTGTGTGCTGCAGTTCCAAGCTCAGAAAAAGCACCAGTATGTGTAATCCAGCTTCCTGAGAAGCTTTCTTTCGTTTAAATGGGAAATTGTTTCTAGTCCTTATGGGCAATGCCTAGTGAATTCTCAGAAGCCAGGGGGATTGCTGGTTTGCCGCTGGTGGTTAGAAGGTTCAGATTCAGTATGCTGAATAGCAGAATTGCTTCTCCCCATGACTAGCAAAAGATAACAATGGTGGTGTAGTGGTTAGTGGTGAAAAACCTGTGCCAGCCTGAACTGATGTTTTCAAGAAGAGAGTCTGAGGAACTGAAGCGAATAGTGGTGACAAAAGATGAACTTCTCAATTTTATTAACAAATTGAAAGCTAACAAATCACTGGGCCTGGATGGTATCCATCCTAGAGTTCTTAAAGAACTCATATGTGAAATTGCTGATGTTCTAACAAAAATAGAACTTGTCTGTAAGATCAGCTTCTGTATCAGAAGACTAGCGAGTGGCCAATGTAACACCAATTTTTAAAAGGTAGCCGGGGGGGGGGGGGATTCTGGAAATTACAGGCCAGTTAGCTTAACATCTGTTTGGGTAAACTGGCGGAAACTGTTATTAAAGATAGAATTATCAAGCATATCAATCCTGCTGAAAATAATCAACATGGCTTCTGCAAAGATAAGTGCTGCCTCACTAATCTTTTAGAGTTCTTTGAAGTATCAATAAACATGTGGACAGGGGTGATTCTGTAGACATTGTTTACTTGGACTTCCAAAAGGCTTTCATGCAAACTTAGCAGTCATGGGATAAGAGGAGAGGTCCTCTTGTGGATCAGTAATTAGTTAAAGAACAGAAAGTAAAGAGTAGGAATAAATGGTCAGTTCACAATGAAGCAATGTAAACAGTAGTGCTCCCAAGGATCTATTTGGGGCTGTGCTTACATAAACTATCTGGAGTTAGTAAGCAATGAACTAGCTAGGTTTGCTGATGACACCAAATTATTTTGTGTGGTTAAAATGAAAAGGGATTGTGAAAAGCTCCAAAGGACCTCTCCAAACTGGGGGAATGCATTACAATGGCAAATGCAGTTCAGTGTAAAACTAGTGTAAAGGGATGAACATCAGGGTAAAAAATCCTAACTTTATGTGGTGGAATGTGAGTTGGTGGTGACTGACCAAGAAAGAGTTCTTGGGGTTGTGGTGGATAGCCTGGTGAAAATATTGACCCAGTGTCCCGGCCGCTGTGAAAAAGGTAAATTCCACATTAGACAAAGGTATCATAAACAGAACTGCCAACACCACACATATGCAAATCTATGGTGTGACCACACCTGGAATACTGTGTACAGTTCTGGTCACCACACCCCAGAAAGGACATTGAAGAGCTGGAAAAGGGGCAGCAAAGGCAACCAAGATTATAAGGAGTCTGGAGCAAATCCCCTATGGGGAAAGATTACAATGTTTGGGGCTGTGTAGCTTAGAAAAAGCGCAAGTAAGGAGAGACATGATAGATGTGTATAAAATTTTGCATGGTGTGGAAAAAATGGATAAAGAAGTTTTTCTCCCTCTCTCATAATACTAGAACACAGGCTCATCCCATGAAATTGACCGGTGGGAGATTCAGGATAGATAATAGGAAGGACTTCTTCACACAGCACACTGTAAAACTCATGGCTACATCAGGGTAGTATTATGCTGTATGCTAGTTTTCTTTCGGGAAACACAAGTGGGAGCGTGCTGTTACATTCCTGTCCTGCTTGTGAGTTTCCTATGGGCAGCTGGTTGTTGGCCACCGTGTGGACAGACAGAATGCTGGACTAGATGGACCCTTGGTCTGATCCAGCCCGGCTCTTATGATGTTCTTAATTGTTTAACAGGGTTTTCGCAAGGATAAAATGGAGGGGTAGGGAACACATATGCTACCTTGCACTCCTTGGAAGAAAATGTTATAGCATATAAATGTAGTTAGTTTAGTAAATAAATACATACAATTCTCCAGAATAGTACAAACTGCAGAATACATTCCTGCTGGTGACCCTGCTATCCATTTTTATACTAGTCATTAGGATATTTATCAGATGATGTCATGTCCTCTCTGTGATACATATTTTCTAAGCTAAACAAACACAAGGGTTGGTTTTCCCCTTTATCATTTTTATTGCTCTTTTCTGGGTCCTTTCCAATCAATGTGCTTTTATCTTTTAAAAATGCATATGGTAAATTTGGGGAAGAGATTTCCTGTTGCAACAAGACTCCATTAATGCGAGACTCTGCATGGGCCCCATCCCAGCATTACCATAAGCTGAAGAGACTTAAGAACATAATAAGAGCCCTGCTGGATCAGACCAAGGGTCCATCTAGTCCAGCATTCTGTTCACACAGTGGCCAACCAGCTGCCCACAGGAAGCCCACAAGCAGGACATGAGTGCAACAGCACCCTCCTGCCCATGTTCCCCAGGAACTAGTGTACATTGGCATACTGCCTCTGATACTGGAGGAAGCATATAGCCATCAGGAGTAGTAGCCATTGATAGCAATATCCTCCATGAATTTGTCCTATCCCCTTTGAAAGCCCTCCAAACTGGTGGCCGTCACTACATCTTGTGGAAGTGACTTCCACAGTTTAACTCTGCACTGTGTGAAGAAGACCTTCCTTTTAGCTGTCCTGAACCTCCCACCCATCAGCTTCATGGGATCACCCCACTGGGTCCTAGTATTGAGAGAGAAGGAGAAAAATGTCTCCCTATCCACTTTCTCCACACCATGCACAATTTTGTACCCCTCTATCATGTCTCCCCTTGCTCACCTTTTTACTAATCCCAGCTGCTGTAACCTTTCCTCATATGGGAGTTTCTCCAGTCCCTGGATCACTTTAGCTGCCCTTTTCTGCACTTTTCCCGACTCTACAATGTCCTTTTTTAGGTGCGGTGACCAGAACTGTACACAGTATTCGAAGTGCGGTCGCACCATAGATTTGTATGAGGGAAGTACGATCTTGGCAGTTTTCTTTTCAATTCCTTTCCTAATTATGCCTAACATGGAGTTTGCCTTTTTCACAAAGGCACAAAGTCCAGACCTCGCTGGACTCTACCCTGAACAGATGAGAGCTGTCTGATACTGAATCAGACCACTGATCTATCTGATTCAGTATTATCCACTGAGTTGAGAGCAGCTCTTCAGGGTGTCAGACAGAGGTCTCTCCCAACCCTATGAGATGCCGGAGATTGAACCTGGGGCCTTCTGCATGCAAAAACAAGCCTGTGTTCTACCACTGAGCTATGGCCCTTCAACCTCCTTCACCTTCTCCCACCCAGCCCAAGTTCCAACATCTGGGAGATTCCTGTCTCCCACTCTTAAACCTTTGCTTCCTCCCCTCCCACCAGATCCATTTTTCTACGCCCCCGCAAGAATGCAGCCACGCAGCTGCGCAAACTGTAGCGTGTTGTTTGGGGCTGAATTATGCATACAAAATGATTTGCATTGTCACAGCCGTAATGAAAGGCCAGACACAACGCACACAGAACCCTGCGCTGGCGGAGAGAAGGGGCCAGGCGGTGACCTCGCTGTGGGCACCGTACCAGTGGCGAAAAGGAGACTTTGTTTCCCCGGTGCCCTGCGGAGAACAGTGTCAGTGGTAGATAACAACTGAGCCTGCACTGCTCTAGTAACTCCCTGGAACAGCTTTGGGAGTTAGAACCTCTTTTGTACTTCCCTGGAGGCAAGCTAAAGCTTTGCAATGGAACATCAGAATATAAGAAGAGTCATGCTGGATCAGAACAAAGGCCTATCCAGTCCATCATTCTGTTTGCACAGTGGCCAACCAGATGTCTATGGGAAGCCCACAAAGCAGGACATGAATGCAATAGCACCCTCCTGTTCATGTACCACAATAGAGGCCATCTCAAGGATAGGCATGTCTGGACACCTACCAAGGGCCCAAACCCCATCAGGGCCCACTGACAAGAACCACCTGGAGTTGCTCCTCCTCTTCACCATCGCAACTTACGTACTTGTTTCACTCAGGCCCCGACAATGGAGGTGGTGAGAAGGAGGTGGAGATGCCACTGCCTATTTGCTCATTGGGGGCCTTCTTTGCACAAGGCATTTATTGTGCACTTGTGATTCTTCACTCACGGTAGTTTGCGGGAGCTTTACACGACGTTGTCATCCTCCAGGGCCTCTCCCATGTTCTGCAGCCATTTTTGCGGCTTTTTTTTTTAGAGCGAGGAAAGTGAGTATTCTTTTTTACTCTTGCGATAAAGCGGTGTGAAATGCCCGCGTATTTAATGCAGATCCGCTATATCACAGCTGTACCACAGCGCCACCTTGAGGTTGTGTAATGGAATATATAGAAAGGCAGAGAAAGAAAAACCACGGGGGGAAAACCCACATGTAAAGGAGCCGCTCTTACTCCCGCAAAGAAAACCGAAGAAGCCTCATGAAGAGAAGCCCTGGAACTCCGCCTGTCAAGTGAGCAAGTGGAAGCAATGAGGAGCCAAGAGGATTCATAGATTCATAGATTATAGAGTTGGAAGGGGCCTACAAGGCCATCGAGTCCAACCCCCTGCTCAATGCAAGAAACTAGAGGAGGGGTCTCCCATCCAAGTAACAACCAGGCCTGACCCTGCTTAGCTTTCCACACTCAGACAAGCTGAGCCAGCGTAAGCCAACAGCAGCTGGTGACAATGGCGGTGAGAAGGCAGACTCGATGAGGGAGGGGGCCCATTGAGGGTGTCATGCCCAAGGGCCCTCAAAAGCCAGAGCTGGCACTGTTCCCCAGCACCTGGTGTCCAGTGGAGGTAATATATAGTCATCATGACTAGTAGCCATTGATAGTGTTATCCTCCATGGATTTGTCTAATAATACCTTTTTAAAGCTGCCATCTTATGGTAGCAAATTCCACAGTTTGAATATGTGTTGTGTAAAGAAGTATTTCGTTGTATGTGTCCTAAATCTCCCAGTGTTTACGTTCACTGGATAACTCTAGGTCCTAGTATTATGAGAGACTAGCTGTTGCCCGCGGCTGCGCTCGCGTGGATTTTAGGATTTGGTATAATTGTTTTTAAAAACATGTATGGAAAAGATGCAGTGTCTCTGACTGAAAGTGTAACGTTTAGGCTGGGTGCTGGCAGCAGAAATCTTTTGTGACAGAAATATCTGTTTGTAAAGAAAAATCAGGTTAATCCTGAGAGTCTACAGGTGATGAAGAGTGAGCATGCCAAGTTTGGGGTAGATCCATCTAAACGTGATGGAGCCTATGCGACGATGCCCCACACATAACAGTCAGTCAGTCATGTAAAAAGTTTCTCTCCCTTTTCACCCCCTCAGAGAACATTCTAAATGGCCTAGGGGAGATTTGCATACCCAGCCCTATTGGCCCCTGCAGGAATTCATACGAACATTCTAACTTGGCCATGAAACTCACTGGGTGACTTTGGGCCAGTCACTGACTCGCAGCCTCACCTACCTCACAGGGTTGTTGTGAGGATAACATGGAGAGGAGGAGGAGGAGGAGGATTATGTAAGCCGCCTTGGGTTCCTTGCAGGAAAAAAGGCGGGGTATAAATGTAATAAATAAATAAGTGTCGTATGGGCTATGTGCATAACTGCTGCTATTGGCTCCTGCAGCAAGTTGGCTCCTGCAGCAATTATGAGGTGAGACCTATTTGCAGAGCTGCAGATATGAGAGTGGGGCGATTTTGCCCCCTTTTTTCACCCCCTTAGGGATGGAATTTCCCAAAATCCTTCCTTAGTGGGGGTCTACGTCATAAAAGTAATGTCCCTTCAAAATTTCACGTTCCTAGATTAAACGGTTTGAGCTGGGCGTTGATGAGTCACTCAGTCAGTTAGGACACTTTCTTTTATATATATATAGATAATACTGTCCATTGTCTCCATACCATACATAATTTTATATACTTCTATCATGCCCTCTGTTACTTGCCTTTTTTCTAAGTTAAATAGCCCCGGACATTGTAATCTTTCTTCACAGGGAGTCGCTCCAGCCCCTTGATCATTTTGGCGTGATCATCTGGGCGGCACCGGGTTGGGGAAGACTGGAGTAGTCAGTACTGCATTAGGTGGACAAATAGCTTGGGCTGGTATAAAGCATTTTCCTTTGGTGGAAAAATGTGGACTCTTCTTTTCTCTGGCCTCCTTCCTGCTGGGTCAGAGCTGTAGGCTGTGCAACTAGCTTCAGACAATGGCTAGGTTCGCACGATCAGGGGAAGGAAAAGAAGCCACATCCTGCCTTTTTCCTTGCCAGGAACCCAAGGTGGCTTGCATAATCCGCCTCCATTGTATCCTCACAACAACCCTGTGAGGTAGGTTATGCTGAGAGCCAGTGACTGGCCCAAAGTCACCCAGTGAGCTTTGTTGTGGCTGAGTGAGGACATTTATTGTACACTCATGATTTTTCACTCCCAGTAGTTTGTGGGTGCTTTACACGATGTCGTCATCCTCCAGGGCCTCTCCTGTGCTTTTCAAGCATTTCTGCCCTTTTTAAAAAGAAAGTGAGCTATTGTCTGGCTATCACGCTAAATTGCGCTAAAACAAACACGTGCATTTCCGCAATTGTACTATACCACAGCGCCATCTTGTGCTTGTGTACTGGAACATATAGGAAGGCAAAGAAAGAGAAACCCCGGGGAAAAAGCATGTGTAAAGGAACGATCTTAATCCCGCAAAGAATCCGGAAGCAGAAGCCTCGGTAAAATGGCAGGTTAAAAACCTCATGTAGAGAAGCTCAAAATGTGGCAAGCCAACCCTGCTGCATTTGGGGCCCCTCCTGCTCATTCCTCTGAATGGGGCCTCGGACTTCTGCCTCAAAGTTCTACCATGATGGCATTCAGTCTATGCACTGCTCAGGTTCTGAAAGGGGCTATTGAAACCATACAGTGACTGGGTTCAGACAACACAATAACTCGCACTCAAGGGTTGAGAATGGGTTATCGTTGAACCATGGGTTGTTGTTGAAACATGGGTTTTCATGTTGTCTGAACCCAGCTGAGATAACAAACCATGGTGAACAACCCACAGTTCACAACCCAACAACAAACCATGTGTTCTCTTCATGGGTTGTTTGTGGTTAACAAGCCATGGCATGTGCAGCTTGGGTTCAGGCAACATGATAACCCACCGTTCAACAACAACCCACACACAACCAATAATCAACCTTTGAGTGTGGGTTATTGTGTTGTCTGAACTCAGTCTATAAGTCTTGCCTGGGAGCTGTCTGGAAGTGTGTAAGCAACACTGCTATTTCAGGGGGTAGAGCATGATTCATAGCAAGGTTCAACACCATGGTCTTGTACATCCAAGCTCAACTTGTAACAAAGGAACATAGTCGAAGGACATTTATTGTAGTGACTTTTTAAATTATTTTTTTTTAAAGCATTTTTATTTATTATTATTTTTACAATACAAGGCTTGGGACCTGGGTATCTAAGGACCACCTGTTCCCAAATGAACTTATCCATCTAAAGAGATCATAAGTTGCCTTGTGGGGGTGTCCATCCTGCCATCCAAGGGTAGGTGGTTGGTGTATAGGGAAAGGCCCGTTTCTATGGTGATACCTTGACTCTAGAATCCTCCTCTTGCCTCAACTTGATCTCTTTAAGGCACTAAGATAAGACCCTTTTTGTTTTAATCTGCCTAGGTGTTTTACATTTAATTTTTATGCTTCTCCTTTTCAGTTTTATCTTACTGATTTTATCAGTGGCTTTTATTGCTTGACGGTTGCTTTAATTGTTTCCTGGCTGCATTTTCTCTAGACAGCTGTTGACATTGTTTTGTGTTTACTGGTATTTTAGTGGATGTGTGCCTCCTTGAAAATTCTCTGAATTATAGTGCATAACTATTCCCCTCCAATCTCCCAGTTTTTTCCCCACAAATGCCCCCACCACCACCATTCATCCTATTTCTTACTTCTTCTTTTTTTTTAAAGGCACATAACTAGTGACAAAAACAATCTACAAGAATAAAAAGAAAGAAAATGGAACAGTAAATTCTGTTGCCAATGGCTTATGGCTAGTCCCCACCTGTTCCTATCCCTGTTGTGGTTACTTATCCCACAAGTCAGTCGCCCTTTTAGAATTCTTATTCATCAAAGAAATGTGTGAAAATATGTGCACGGGCCTATTTAACTGCAAATAACTATAACCAAGTAATATGATGAGCTAGCAAGTTGGTCTGAGTTATGGATGCACCTGAGGAATCGTAAAATGAAACACGGAAACGGAACGGGAGATTAGCTTGTCATGCTGGCTACACTTGCTGAAATCTCCTCTTCTATAAAGGCAGCCCCCAGGTTACGAGCGAGTTCTGTTCTTAAGAATGTCTTGAAGTCGCATTTGTACGTACGTCGGAACGGTATAGAGAGTAGTATACGGCATTTGTGCAAATTGCGTAAATTATGTATACTACGCTATACTCTACGGAGTTGTAGGCCAAAAACATCTGGGGACCCAAGGTTGGAGAACACTGCTCTACGTAAATGACGGGGAACCCAGAAATCCATTCATAAGTACGAGTTGTCTGTAAGTCGGACGTTCTTAACCCGAGGACTGCCTGTACAACTATTAAAGGAGCGAGAATCCTGTTCTCTTTTGCATCTGGCCATCCTATTGTTGTAAACCGCCCAGAGAGCTTCGGCTATTGGGTGGTATAGAAATTGAATTTAATAGTAGTAGTAGTAGTAGTAGTAGTAATAATAATAATAATAATAATAATAATAATAATAATAATAATAATAATAATAGGGCTTATGGGTTTATGGGTTTACTGTCACTTGTGTTTACTCTATGCTGCTTAGTTATTCATTTTAACTAGGATGGCAGCCTCAGTTGATTAATCAGTGGTAGCCGTTATTTATTACATTGTAGAGTCTCTAATCTGTGTGCAGATTAGCCTATATGCAGTCTCTCTCCGTGTCAGTTTCCTTGTATGTTACTTAGTCCCCTTTGTGCTCCCTTTAACAACTGACACACAAGGAAATTGATAAGGCAAGACTACACATAGCAGACAGCCGCATTTTATTTATTTATTTATTTATTATATTTATACCCCACCTTTTTTCCTGCAAGGAATCCCAAGGCGGTCCTACATAATCCTCCTCCTCCTCTCCATTTTACCCTCACAACAACCCTGTGAGGTAGGTTAGGCTGAGAGTCAGTGACTGGCCCAAGGTCACCCAGTGAGTTTCATGGCTGAGCGGGGACTAGAACCTGGATCTCCCTGAGTCCCAGTCCAACATCTGCGCTCTTGCAAAATACTGGGGTGTGGGTAGGGAATTTTTTTTAAAACACGACCCTATTTGCATACTTCTGAAGCACTGCATTTTATTTTATTTTAAGGTGATGAATGAAGTAAGTGCTCCGAACAGGGGTAGTAATCTGAGCAAGAGAGGGGGGCCAGGCTGTAGGGATGAGGATACAAGAGGGGCTGTGCCGCAAAGGACACTGGGATACATGCAGGGAGTGGGCTGGAGGACTGAGGGAAACAAGCCATCCCAAACTGCCATGTGCCTGATCATCAGTCGGGGAATAATGTGGGTTGGCTAGTGAACAAACAACCCACAGTGGCTTATCCTCAGCGTGGCTTATCATGACGTGCAAATCAGACTAATCTCTCTCTCTCTTTCTCTTCTCTCTCTCTCCTCTCTCTCTCTCTGTGACCAGAAGAGACAAATCTGAGCTGACTCCCCTCTGCAAGTAGAACATCTGCATGTGACGGACATTGGTGTGTCAGAACATCTGGATCTGGGATGCTTCAGTCCCTGAATGTGAGCCTCTGATTATCCTGTAACTCGTGATGATATTATGATAATCATTATTATGTTTTAGCATATCATGTGCCGGTCTTAAAATAAATAAATAACAGGAAATGTTTCAGAACAGATTGGTCTGGGAATAAAGATCCCAGTGGAGCCGTTGATGCCTCTTGTAAATAACAGTAGGGATTTAATCCATTCCTGGCTGAGGCCCTGGGACTTCCAGTCAGGCATTTGTCTCGGAGCCAAAAAGAGGCATTCCCCTCTCATATTTCCATGGAAGGGGTGATGTGATGTTCAGAGCAGCCCTGTCTGAGGGATGATTAGATAACATGCACAAAGCAGCAGAGTGGCTAAATTGGCGGTATTGCTGCAGTTCATCCCTTGTTTCCAGCAAAGACGGACAAAGTACAAACTTGTGGGCAGACCACCCTCTTTGCAGGAAAAGGTCCCAGGTCTGAAAGGGTCAGGTAGAGGGTGATGGGTAAGACCTTCAGCCTGGAAACTCAGAGAGCCACTGCCCATCAGAGTAGGGAACACTGGGCAAGATGTACAAAGAGTCTGACAGAGGCAGCTTCAGATGTTCCTATGTCCCAGTCACCAGAGGCAGCCTCGAGTGGGCACCTCCCTGAAATGTGTCTGTGTGTATTCCCTTTATCCAACATCCTATTTTAGAAGCAGCAGTACGGATGCTATCTGAAACCAACTTTCTAGCCCTCATTGTTTGAGATTTAAATAGGGAGGGCAATATCTGCCTTAAGGCTTAGAAATTAAAGGGGGACTTAAGAAAGGCTTCCAGCTTCATATGGCCCATTCTGTCCCTGAGTCCCCCACAAACATACCTCTCTATTTTCCTTGTTTTTGATCATACTAATTTTTGCTAAAATATTCCAAATTTATTTTGAAAATATATTTCTTTATTGCAATCTGAGGCCTGGGTTCAAATCCCCTCACAGAAATAAAGCTCCCTGTGTGGCCTTAGGCAAGTTATGATCTCTTAGACAAGCCTACCTTGCAAGGGTTGTTGTGGGGAGAAGTGGGGTGAGGAGAACCCCACATCTGCCATGCTCTTTGGCAAAAGGGTAGAATACAAACACTGGGCATCTTGTTTCAGAATACTCCTAGTAAATTATTTATTCTATTTATAGCCTGTTGGTAATTCAGAACTAGGAGAGTTCCGTAGAGCAGTCGTAGCTTTCTCCACGTGTACACACATGCACAGCATTACTATGGTGCTATTGTTGTTAATTACCAGACAGTGAAATTGGGCACAGTGTCCCGAGGTGTGTTGCCCAGAGCCGCTAAGCGGACTGCTGGGACAATGATTAAGCTATTTCCGTCTGGAGAGCTCTCCAATAATGCTAATGGCTCTCCATTGTTTACAATGCAACACCTGCCTCTTCCCCTCCTGCTCAAACCACTTTTTACATAGGTCACCTGTCACAGGCACGGGAGCTTTGCCAGGAACGGAGAGGTGCCACCAATGACAAAAAATCTGACCCCTCTGCTGTTGTTCTTAGTCCTCCTCTTGTGGCCTCCTGAATTATTCAGTGATGTGTTAAGGTGGGGATAATGAGTTTTTCATAGAATCATAGAATAACAGAGTTGGAAGAGGTCGATAATCGGGTCCAAGCCCCTGCTCAGTGCAGGAATCCAAGTTAAAGCATCCCTGACAGATGGCTGTCCAGCCACATCTTGAATGCCTGCAGTGTGGGAGAGCCTATTACCTCCCCTTGGTAATTGGTTCCATTGTCGTATTGCTGTAACAGTCAGGAAGTTTTTCCTGATGTCCAGGCGGAATCTGGCTTCCTGTAACTTGAGCCCATTATTCCATATCCTGTACTCTGAGATGGTCAAGAAGAGATCCTGGCCCTCCTCTGTGTGACAACCTTTCAAGTCCTTGAAGAGTGCTAGCATATCTCCTCACAGTCTTCTCTTCTGAAGGCTAAACATGCCCAGTTCCTTCAGTCTCTCCTCATAGGGCTTTGTTCCCAGTCCCCTGGTCATCTTTGTTGCCCTCCTCGGAATCCTTTCCAGTTTGTCTGCATCCTTCTTAAAGTGTGGTGCCCAGAACTGGATGCAGTACTCAAGATGAGGCCTAACCAGTACTGAGTAGAGGGGAACTAGCACTTCATGAGATTTGGAAGCTATACTTCTAGTAATGCAGCCCAAAGTATCATTTGCCGTTTTTGCAGCCACATCACATTGCTGGCTCATATTCAGCTTGTGATCTACAACAATTCCAAGATCCTTCTCGCTTGTAGTATTGTTGAACCAAGTATCCCCCATTCTGTACATGTAACTGTTCATTTGGTTCCTTTTTCCTAGGTGCAGAACTTGGTATTTATCCCTATTAAATTGCATTCTGTTGTTTTCAGCTTAGCGCTCCAGCCTATCGAGATTACTTTGAATTTTGTTTCTGTCTTCCAGGGTATTAGCTATTCCATCCAATTTTGTGTCATCTGCAAATTTGATAACCATTCCCTGTACCTCCTCATCCAAGTCATTAATAAAAATGTTGAAGAGCACTGGGCCCAGGACTGAGCCCTGCGGTACCCTGCTCGTTTTCTACATGAGACATTTATTGTGCACTTTTGATTCCTTACTCACAGTTGTTTATGGGTTCTTTAGACAACATTGAGATCCTTCAGTTTTGCTTCTGTTTTTTCAGAGCACTTTCCTGTTTTTTTCTCAGAATGGGGGAAATGGGGTATTATTTCTGAAAGCACTGTTTCTACTGGTGTATTTGCGCTATTCTGCTATAGCACAGCTCCACCTAGAGGTTATGTAGCACAAAAGCAGGAAAGGAAAGGCTCTTTGTGTAGAACTCGGATCTCAATTCTGGGACGAAACAGAAAGTACCGTAAATAAAGCGATTAACAGCCTCCTGTAGAAAAGCTCAATATCTGCTCAGTGTTGGAGTAAAACAAATATAGGCAAATATTTAAAATTGATTTTTTTCCAAATTTACCATTCAAATGTTGGGTGTAAACGTTCTGTAAACTGAATGGATTTGCATTCTGAATGTGAGGTTTTTACCTCAACATGTGTGTATTTTCCACTTGATATGACAGGATTATTTTGATTTTGGTAGGAATCAAATACGAAATTCCTAAGCCTTCAGCTGTCAGATTTTAAATGCTATGGCATATTCTTTATCAAACACATACAAATACTACATATTTGTATGCTACTAACATGTCAGTTAGGGCGCAATCCTATGGCCACTAGACGGTATCTAGGCAGGCCATAGGATAATTCGGTGTCCCAGCTCTGACCTCAGAAACTTGCTCTGAGGTCAGAGCTGGGACTCTGTATTCGGTTCGGAGTGCCCTCCCTCCGCTCTTGCAGCTGACGTGGAAAGAACTGCGCCGGGCGAGGCTCCGAGATCACAAGACTGACCTCGGAGATGGTGCTATGTGGGTGTTCCAGGGGGAAGGGAGAGGTGAGGCTCCGCTGGGATATGATGTACCCTGGCAGTACCTCAGCCTGTCCTCCTCGTGAGCAGGCGCAAAGGACTTAGATGGCCGAAATCAGCCATCTGATGTTTTGCAGGGCAGGAGAAGCAGTGGAGGAGACCTTCGCCTCTGTGCTCCTTCCATCCTCGATAGGATGCCCATCATCCTCCAAGTTCGGAGGGTTACGGGCAGCCCACACTGGATCGTGGCTGCCCGTTACCAAAAGCTGCCGGATACCATTACATGTTGACGAGCAAATGTCAAGTACTGAATATTGTATATATCAAACATAGCTATTCATCTTCTGTGATTATTGTGGAAGTATACACGAGTATCTAGGAAAGAGTTGACATTAACATGATTTTGGGGGGAATGTTTTGAGGAACATGTTGGGAGCCAATTTGTTCCAGCTTGCGTTGGAACCCTGTGATGGCTTTAGAAAGTTCTAACTTGCAGTGACTTGTTGCTTCAGTGTTACTGTGCTTGTGTATGCAGTAGACACAGACCAAAATGTTTAAACAATGCTTCTGTTTCCCAAACCCATTCAGGGTGTGCCGCATGCTGAGCGGCATCTTCATAGCCATGGGAACCGTTTCTCTCCTTCACCAACAGGAAGGCCTGGTCTTACCTCTCCACCGCCTCACTCCAGAGCTGAGGTACCTGAGGTAACTCTTGGCCTCAGTCTCGATGACTTCATCCCCTCGCACCTCCAGAAAAGCTCATCTTTTGCCAACAGCACAAATCCAATCTCTCCTCGAGCTACGTCTACTCCACAGACTGTGTGGACCCCACCACAATGCAGAGTGAGTGTGCCGCAGTGAGCTTAGCAGGCTCAAAGACCGTGTGTGTCCGTTCATATGAGCAAAACAACTCTGACTTGCTTGCTCTCCAGGCGGGTCACAACTTGGGGCAATTGGGTTACAGGAGATGAGACGAAGAAGAGCAAACCTTAGTGTACCCAGGGAACTTGGGCCTAACTAGATGAGATGATAGAGGTCTGTGTTCTGGTCTCACAGTCTCTTTACATGTCGACAAAGAGGACCACATTGGATTGGAACCGTGGCATGGGGAGAGGAGGGTGAGTCCCTCCCCAACAGAGGTGGTGTTAGGGGGCCGCCCACTAGGGCAGGAGCCCCGAATCTCTGGGAGGCCATCTGCCCCACCACCCTGCTGTCCATGGGCACTGGCTGAAAAAAAGGTGCAAGGGTCCTGAAGGTCTCTCTTGCATCTGATCCAACTGGATTAGCTGGCTTTTTGCCCACATGTGCTTCACCTCCTGCTGCCCCCTTTAACTCTTTCTGCCTGAGGCTGTTTTCTGTTGTTGTTTTTTTTGTCCTGTGGGTCTGAGCCCCCGATCTTTTCGATACCTAGCACCACCCTTGTTACCAATGCCAGTTCCCTGATGAAAATGTCTCCCTGCTCCCACATTAAGGAGAACCTGTGTGTATAGATAGGCTGTATACCCGTGGTTCAGAACTTCTTACAGCCTGAGATCCAAATTCTATTTCCAAGAAGCTCTCAGGAGCCGCATTCCAGTGGTGGGTGGGGTCAGGGGTCAGGTGATCACAAAAGAGGACACCAATTTGCAAAATATTTGACATATGCAAAATTATATGTATAGGTGCAAATTTAGAACTAATTACTATACTTTAAATAGAGATACAATAAGAACATAAGAAGAACTGTGCTGGATCAGACCGAGGGTCCATCTAGTCCAGCATTCTGTTCACACAGGGCCCAGCCAGCTGCCTGTGGGAAACTGACAAGCAGGACATGAGTGCAACAGTACCCTCCCGCCCATGTTCCCCAGCAACTGGTGTACATAGGCATACTGCCTCTGATACTGGAGGAAGCACATAGCCATCAGGACTAGTGGCCATTGATAGCCTTCTCCTCCAGGATTTTCTCCTATCCCCTTTGAAACCCATCCAGATTGGAGGCCATCACTACATCTTGTGGAAGTGAGTTCCATAGTTTACAATACATCTCACTGCAGAGGGGAAGACTGGGTAGATGGCCTGTGTTCCTGCTTAGTCTGCCACTCGGGGGCAGTGTTGATGGACAACTTCGAAGTCCCTGGTCCCTCCCTCCTTATGGCTCTTTGACTTTTAAACCAGACTTGGACTGGACAGTGCATCAGATAGGGGACACCTTCAGACTAGAGGACTTATCTCCTGCCAGCCCTCCAAAATAGAGGACTGTCCTCTGTAAAGTAGGACACCTGGCCAGAGGCAAAAGTGGTGGGGCCAAACCCCCCAAATACCAGTATATTTTAGCATAAAGCTCTTACTGCCAATCACTAAGCTTCAGGAGAGGTATTTCCACCTTTTAGAATGGGGGGAAAACTATACAAAAAAAAACGGGAGACCACCCAACGATCAGAGATCGGGGGGAGGGGGTGGGGAAGAGGGCACAGCCTGGGGAAAGGAACCCTGCAGGGAAGCTCCGGAGGGCACATTTCAACCTGAGGTTCTGCATCCCTGCTGAAGCCCATGTCAGTTTTCTGTAACAAGGCAAATAGTAGCTTGGGGAATGTATTTGCATTCAAAACAGAGCGAAGGCTTAAAAAACATAGGAAGCTGCCTTCTATTGAGTCAGACCATTGTCAACACTGACTGGCAGCAGCGGCTCTCCAGGGTTTCAGGCAGGATTCTTGCCAAGCCCTATCTGGAGGCTGGGGATCGAACCTGGGACCTTCTGCATGCAAAGGATGTGCTCTATTACACTGGGCTAAGGTTCCTCCCTACAGCACCTGGTATTCCAATTTCCAAGGTGCTTATCCATCCAAGTACTAACCAGACCTGACCCTGCTTAGCTTCCGAGATCAGATGAGATTGGGCTGTTCAGGGTTGTTCAGATGTTCTCCACTGCCACAGAACAGATCTAGAGCTCCCCCATTACAAAATTTAAAGAGGCCAGAGTTCCAGTCACTGATCTCCATCATCTTGTCTAGTTTGGGCCCATCAGTTTATTTAAGTTCAATGGATTTAGAGTCAAGAGACTCTTCTATAGGGGCTACTAGAAAGCAAATGTATATAAAGAAATGTATGTAATAAAAACAAGTGGAACCTGCAACAAAATGTTGCAGCGTGGAGTGTTCCTGGTCAGGATGCCAACCAGCCAACTATGCCCTTTTTTCAGGATACTCCATCCCGCTCTTCTCCCCCAGTTTTCTCCACACAACAAAAATGTGCAAGTTAATTGCACGTTGACATCTAGTCTGGTCCCGTGTCTGCCCACCTGCCTAGCCTTCCTGCTTATCATTTTTGGCCATAAAATGATAAAGAAACGTGTGAGGCAGGAAACATTTAACCCTACATAGAAAGGCCAAAAGGTATATTTACCTGAGAAGGAAGACAGGTACTTCTTAAAAGAAAGCAGGGAGGGGGAGACCTTGGAAAGCATAGGCAATTAACCTTTTATGGGTGTTTTCTTTCTCTTTATGTGGTAACTATGGCAAAAGGAGAGCCAGTGTGGCGTAGTGGTAAGAGTGTTGGACTGGGACTCGGGAGATCCAGGTTCTAGTCCCCGCTCGGCCATGAAACTCACTGGGTGACTGTGGGCCAGTCCCTGACTCTCAGCCTAACCTACCTCACAGGGTTGTTGTAAGGATAAAATGGAGAGGAGGAGGAGGAGGAGGAGGATTATGTAAGCCGCCTTGGGTTCCTTGGAGGAAAAAAGGCAGGGTATAAATATAATAAACAAACAAACAAACAAATATACAGGCCTGTGGCTTACGCTGGCTCAGCTTGTCTGAGTGTGGAAAGCTAAGCAGGGTCAGGCCTGGTTATTACTTGGATGGGAGACCCCTCCTCTAGTTTCCTGCATTGAGCAGGGGGTTGGACTCGATAGCCTTGTAAGCTCTTCCTTCCAACTCTATTATGAAATCTATGAAAGTGCTGGTTGTCCATTTTACCCAGGGTTAAATCAGTTTCTTTCAGGCTATCTCACAAGTTACTTTATCACAGGGGTGGGCAACTTGTGATCCTCCAGCTTTTCCAGCCTACAGCTCCCGAGACCCAAGGCTTGGCCAACATAGCCAATGGTGAGGGGTCATGGGAGTTGTTGGTCAAAAACATCGGGAGGGCCACATGTTGCACACCGCTGCGTTTATTGGGACCAAACTAGACACTAAGAGAAATGGGTGAATTCATTTCACGTTTAAAAAAAAAAGCGGCAGGGTGGGAGGGTCCCCAATTGGGATTCAGACGCAGGGCTATGATGCAAATCACTCCACTGGAACTGCCGTTGGCCCCCATGAGGGAAACTGCCGTTGGCAGGCCGCATGTAAGACTAAGAAGTGCTTCTGCCTGGAAAAACTGGCCCACTGACTGACAAGGGGGCCCTGGAGTTGCTCCTCTTCTTCACCATTGCAACCTGCTTCTTCACCTGCCTCTCGCTCAGGCCCAGTTATTATTATTTCTTAATAGTAATTTTATTTTAGCTATTCAGATACAATCCATTCGGGGGGGGGGAGGACCAGAGAGGAGAAATTTAACCCAAATCTCATTGCTCCATAGTACAGAACACAGCCCCAAAACTAGTGGGAGAAATGTCCCACCATTCCAAGATGAGACAAATACAGCTGATTGATACATGGTACACTGTACCTTCCAAGGATAATATTTCCATAGAATATGCATTTTGAGTAGAGCTGTTCCTGTATAGAGTTGAGCAATCGAAATATGCTTCTGCTTTTAAGACTGAGCTATAATGAAGGAGAGGAGCAGTCCAATACTAACGGACTGTGTTGTTCTATCCCTCCCCTGAAGGTTCCTGTGATACATAACTGCGGTTCTAATACCCTGAATTTTGAGTTCCATGACACAACAGCCCGCACTGTGCACAATGGAATATCCCTGCCACAGAAAACAACTCAGTGGAACTCAGGTAATTCCAGCCAAGTATGGGGGGGGGGGATAATAGATTCTCCTTGGCAAGGAAAGTACAACACCTTGTAGCCTTTTGCTTCCATATCTTCCTGTTGCTCATTTGCTTGAGGCTTGGTTTAAAACTAGACCCAGCTTCCCAAGCTCAGCTATCTCTGTGCTCCCTCCCACCAGCAGAGGAGTTGACAGCTCCTGGAGTTTGGATGAGTTTTGCAGAGGCCGAATTTCAATTTCAGAGATGCTCGGGCGGGCGGGGGGGGGGATGTTCCCGCTGCGGGTGAGGGTGGAGCCAAAGGCGAAGGGAAAGGGCCAAAATGCAAAATAAATGCCAGCGTGGTTTAACTTTACTGTGCAATCTTCGGCACGGCGTCTACTCAGAAGTAAGCCCCATTGTGTTCAGTGGGACTTACTCCCGGGTAACTGTGTATAGGTGTGCAGCTTAAAGCTCCTACTGCTGGCAAGTAAGCCTTAGGAGAGACATTACAGATGCCAGAGCCAGGATACCACCAAACGGTGGATGGTTGGGGGAAAGGGGGTAAGGTCAGGAGAATGCAGAACAGGGCGTGGGGTGTGGATATCTGTTGGGACTCCAGGTGGACTAGACTTGGCCTGCAGGCCTGTGTCTCAACACCCCTTCTTTAGAACAATCAGCTAGGACAAAATTCCCATCCGTCCAGTGCCTCTCTGGCATTGGTGGAAACAGAACCGGTCCGGGGCCAATGGATTCCCCCCCCCCGCAGGGGAGAATACATTTTTGGGGGTAGAAAAGACATGGTGTATACCCAGAAGAGCAAGATCCTTGTTCTGGCCAGGATCCATTCGTCAGATGTGAATAATAGCAGAGTGGGATGCTATAGCTCAGAGCTCATAAGGACTTTTAAGGCGCAATCCTATAGCACGTTTAGACAGAAAAGAAGGCTTACAGCTCCCAGTATATCGCAAGCTGGTAGGTGGACCTGTAGAGCTTTGAAGGTGCAAGAGACGCCTGATGAGGGAAGGGGCCAACAGTTGATCATCCTGGAGCAGAAACCTTTTCCTGGAGGCTCCTGACTAAGGGTGCAATCCTATGCAAGTTTAGAGAGAGAAAAGGCCTACAACTCCTAGCACGCCCCAGCCAGCATAGCTGGCTGGGGCATGCTGGGAGTTGCAGGCCTTTTTTTCCTGTCTAAACTTGCATAGGATTGCGCCCTTAAAGAATTGCTTTGTTGGATCAGGCCAAGGCTCATTGTGCCTAGCATCCTGTTTCTAAGAGCAGGCAGCCACATGCTTCTGGGAAAATTCGAGCAGACTAGGATGGTGATGGCCTTCCCTTGCTCTTTATCCCCAGCAGCTGCTAATCAGGGGTGTATTGCTGCTTCTAAACATGGGGAGCCTATTTGGCTCCCATGACTAATATGATACAGACTGAGGGCTCCTCCTCTACATGAGGGGTTTAACCCGCTGCTTTACTGAGGCTTATTCTTCTGTTTTCATTGCGGGAGAAAAAGTGTGTCCTTTACACAGAGTGTCGCCCCCCCCCGAGGTTTGTATTTCTCTGCCTTTCTATATATTCTATCAACCAACCCCAAGGTGGCACTGTGGCATAGCTGCAGAATAGCAGAATTGCAGCTTTACACGAGGCTTTCATTCCATTTTGTTCCGTTTTGAAATTTAATACCTGACTTTCCTCGCTCTAAAAAAAAACCACACCTACGAAAATGTCTGGGAAAACATAGGAGAGGCCCTGGAGGATGACAACGTCGTGAAAAGGCCCCACAAAATTCCACGAGTGAGGGATCATGAGCGCACAATAAATGTCTCATGTAGAGAAGCCCCCAGTAAACAACAGGGTTTCCTCTAAGCTGCTCTGGCTGGCCTTATCCTTCTGCATAGTGGGCTCCTTAGGCCCTACTGTAAACTGTCCACATTTCTCTTTACAGCATATAATTGGTACCCAACCTGGCCTGCCAAAGTAATTAGACCGCTGAAATCTCAAGCTGCACCTGTTCCACACCCAGCTGATTCAGCCACTAGTCCAGCTGTGAATGGCACAGCCCAGCCGGGCTGGTCGGCCACCTGGACGAAAGATGCCCGGAGGAAAGAAAAACGCTGGGTGAAATATGATGGGATTGGGCCAGTGGATGAGTCTGGGATGCCCATCGCCTCACGCTCGGTGAGTCCTTGGATGGATTGGATGTACATAAAATGCAGAAATGCCGTCTCTTTGGCATCCCTTCTTTTCTTCTTGTAGCCAAGCTGAATTGGGCTAGGAGAGCCGTTCTTGTAGCCAAGCTGACTTGGATGAGAGATGTAGTTGGATGAGAACCTCTTAAGGTTATCCAAATGCTGCCTTAAAGGGAATGATGTAGGTGGTTGACCTGAAGTTGAGAGTGTTCCCAATGGCCTCTATGAGCTTGTCTACATAAAAAAACCCATCTCCCCTGCATGGTCCGGCCCAGCACTTCTGTGCCAAACAAATAGTTAAGAAAGCAGTTCTACAAAAAGGAAAGTGCATTGGCCTGGTGTAGATGTAATGCTGGGTTGTGATTTCCAAGTTGGAAGCCAGTCCTGGTAATGTCTGCTCCTTCTCCACTTTCCACCCTTCTCCAGGACAGATTTACTCCTCTCTTTCCTAGTTGGCCTTAATTGTGGATTTAGCACACATCACGGCCAATGCTAACCTGCATTCCTTCCTTAACCGGGATTTGAGCATCGATCCAGATACGTAATGCAAAAATCATAGCTAAAGGCCAACAGGGGCAAGGAGGGGGAAATTTGCACCAGAGAGGGAAGTGGGAGAGAGTACATGTTTCGGGAAACTGGCTCCCAGTTTGCAAACTGCAGTGTTATGTCCGCACTGGGCCAATGTAAGAGTTGCTTCAAAATTCCCTTCATGGATGCTTGGCATGTGTCTCCATGGACAGTTGCTACAGAGACAGATGCAATCCCTGCAAGTCTTCAGCCTTCATCATTTACCTGCCTGTCCACATTGCGGCAAAAAGCAGGACAACAGCAGGCCGAGTGTGGATGACTGAATGCAATCATCTTGCACTAGAAGGAGCCCGTTTTTTCTTAATAATATGTGTACTTCCTGCTTAACATGAAAATGCAAAACCAAGATTATAGAATTCTGTGCAGATGTGACCTTCTTTCCAGCCCATCACTCCTATCCTGAACTTACACCTTCTGTCTTTCTTTCAATTCTCTCTTCCCCTGCTAATGACTTTGCATGCCTGGCTTCTGTTCCAGAGTGTGGACAGCCCCCGGGACTGGTATCGGAGCATGTTCCAGCAGATCCACAGCAAGCTTCCTGGTATGGTCCCTCTCAGAGCATCATACTAATGTTGTTCCCAAAACCTGGATCAATAATCCTTGAAACTATAACTTAGTATACCATCTGTCCCTTGAAAATAAGGTTCAATTTTTAGTTCTGTTGAGCTGCTCCAGTGAGCTAGTGGTGGTGACATATTTTCACCCCTATGAGACAGACATTATTCTCTAAGGCACACTCTAGTTATTGAGCGGCCCCTGCTGGTTAAAATCTCATTGTGTAATTTCTACGCTGCTGATTGCAGCCTGCTTGGGGATTTGGGAAATGCAAGCCTGTGGCTCTGAATGTTGACATGTGTGAGAAGGACTGCAAGGACTATGAACGTACCTGGTGGGTCTAAGCAAGCGCAGTCTCAGCCTTCCGATTATAATATGGGGATCTGAGGACAGATCCAGGTAACTGCTAGACTTTATATGTTTAAAAATGGGGAAATCCCCTATTACCTGCTTCTTTGTCCCAGCAGTCCTAGGTGTAGCCCAAAACCTGCATAGCACCTACCAGAGCCTAATCCTATTAAGGGAGCAATCCCTTTTGGTGTTCACCAAAAGAGGGGGAAGGGAGACACATAACGTAGTCCACCCACATTTCCTTTGAAAACATTCTACCCTCCTATTCTAGTTCCCTGGTACTGTACATAACAACAACAAGGGAGACGGCCTTCTCAGTTGTGCCCCCCCCCCGACTGTGGAACGCTCTCCCCAGTGAGGCCTGCCTGGCGCCAGCGTTGGCATCTTTTTGGTGCCTCTACTTCCATGCATTTGAAAGCATACACTGTGTGTTCATGCATCAGTCCATACTGATGTTTTAATTCTTTTATTATGTTTTCGTATTAATGGAAATTCTTTTTTTTGCTATTTTATAATAATTGTATTGCAATTACTTTGTAATGATTTTGTTGTTAAGTTGCGTTGGGTCTTTTTTAAAGAGAAAGGTAACTAAGAAATTCAATAAACAACAACAGCATAACTCCAGAAAGTCCAAACTCCTCTGCACATGTCATGGGATAGCTCTTCCTTCCTTTAATTCCTTCTTATTGTTTGGTCAGCATGCTGTTTTCTGAGCAGATAATCTTATTTTTGTGTCCTTTGGTTTGGCCTTGAGAATAGGGCCAGCGCCGCCACCTGATATCCTTGGGCAGCTGCCAGGGCCCCAACACCCTGACACAGCCCACTGCTGGTGCTTGCCCTGGGCCTCCCTTAATTCTTTTTTCTGGTCCAGCACTCATTGCCCACTCCCCAGCCTGCCAGTGTGGCTAGGCCCAACTGGCCAGTGCGTGGCCATTGAAGCCACATAACCCCACAAGGGGCCCCTGACAGAGAACGGGGTTCACCAGAAGGCCATTTGGTCGAAGAGGTCCAGAAATCTGGAACCAGCCCTGCTTGAGCATCTCCCTTCTCTTTCAGAATCGGAACCGGACTGGGACGTCTCCTACAAATCCAGAGGTAGGAATGGGTTTCTAGTTCTGAATGTACAGCCTCGGTGCCAGTGGGGAAGAGCCCAGTCATTTCATGCAGAATTGTTTAAGAAAGAATGAGTCCGTAACAATCAGCAAGGTTGCAGGAGAGTTGTGGGTGGGTGTTGAGCAAAACACAATACAAGGGGCTAGGGAGGGGGTTTCATTTATGGGTCAGGAGCTGGAGCCAAGCAAAACAGAAGTCTCTGGGTTTCATGGAATCATCCTGTGCAGATAAAATGTTTGGGACTCTCCTCCTCAGATCACTTCTATAGGAGCCGGGGGGTGATGCTATGTACTGAAAAGTTCTGGGGCCCAGGCCCACAGCACACACACACACACACACACACACACACACACACACACACACAGCACACAGCACAAATTTGCATATGCTAATTTACATATGCTCTACAGTCTGTCTGTGTCTTTAAAGGAGCCTTTCTCCTAAGGACGCTTCTATCTGTAAAAAGGGATGCATGGACAAGGGAGAGGAGGGCATTTCATTTCAGAAAAAAAGCCTCAGGCAGAAAGATTCAAAGGAAGGAGCAGCAAGAGGTGAAGCACATGTGGGCAAAAAGCCGGCTCGTCCAGGCGGGGCATCAGGTGCAACAGGGATCATCAGGGCCCCTGAACCTTTATTTCAGCAGGTGCCCATGGATAGCAGGGTGGTGGGGCAGATGGCCCCCCAGAGATTTGGGGACCACCCCCTAACACCGGCTCTGATAGGAGTCACAGCCTAGGATTCAAAACTGACACCCATGCGTAGAGAGCAGATGACACAAGTGGAGCTGACCTTTTAATCAGGGACAGAGTAAAATCCCTTTAAGATTTTCACCCAGCCACATGGGAGTTGCATCTCCATAAAAAGATTCCATGTGGCTGGGACCAGGGCAATGCTTAAATCCCACAGCCATGAAGGAAGGGCCTGGTCACGTTGGTGTTTCCCACAAAATAGGAAAGGGCTACCACAGGAAAGACACTCACAGTTGGGGGCCTGCCATGCAGTTAGGTCATTCAAATGTTCGTCCCGCCACAAGGGAGCAGCCAATGGCCATGCTGGCTGGGAATTATGGGAGTTGCAATCCAACGCACCAGGAGGACACTAGGTCGCGGAAGACTGGCCTTAAAGGATGCGTGTGCATGCATGCACGCACGCATGTGTTGGGTTTCTGAGAAGAGGCCTAGCACAAACATTGCTCTACCTTGAAAAGGTCTGGCTGGCCTGGAGAATGATGATTTTCTCTCCTCCAGGTCTCAAGCCCCCAGAGTTCATCACGAAGAGGCAGGCTCCAGCAGTGGCATCATGCAGTTCCTCTAACCAACAGAATGGCTTGGACTGGTGAGTACAGCAGGCAATTGGGGGTGGGGTGGGGGAGATGCAAGCCAGGGGGATTGCTGTGGGAGCCCGCCAGCCTGAACATTGCCCACTCCTCTGATCACTGGCCCATTTGAATCCATGCCTGTGGCAGGGCCTAACTGTGACACTAGGGGGAGCTGTGTAGCATGCCAGAAGAAAGTGGATTTCAGTCATTTTTATGCTAAGGAGGAACACATGGCTATTAAACCAATTAGTGCAATTATGCACGCTTTGATATCTAATTGGTTTAGGCAAAATAATTTTAGACCCTGGACCTAAAAGTCTTATGGGGGGGGGGGGGCTTTACCATGGCCATGGGTATTCAGAGAAGCTCTCAGGTGCATTCCAGTGGTGGCTGAAGCCAAAGGCAAAAGTGGGGAGCAAAGGCAGGTGTAGGTGCAAAAATACCTGCATATTTTAGCTTAAAGCTCTTACTGCCAATAACGAAGTCTTAGGAAAGGCATTTCAACCTTTTAGAACATGGGGGGAAACTGCACAAAAGCCAGGAAACCACCAGAGGGTCCATAGTTTTATTATTTGTTTGCTTGTTCATTACAAGCAAACAAATTTTTCTACTGCCCAAGAGCTGAAGCTCTCTGGGCGGTTGGAGGAAATGGGGCGGGGCCAGAGGCAGGGGGCATGGCCATCTGGGGTTTGGGCCCTGAGCCTGAGGTTCTGCACCCGTGTTAGAACAACAACAAAACATGGCTTACCAACCCTGATTTTAAAAAAGGACTCTGAGCATGTGCAGTTTTTCATTTTAAATGTGCAGATTGGGCCCAATAGTTCTGTAGAGCAGCTTCAAAGGGACATGGGAATAGATTCTGATTCAGATGAAGAGGAGGAGGGGGAAGTGGAGAATGAAGAAACAAGGACAGGGGAGAGAGAGAGAGAGAGAGAGAGAGAGAGAAGGGAGCAGGAAGTCAAGGTGTTCCTGAAACCATCGGAAACCAGAGCTTTTCTGAGGAGGAGCAGCCTGGGGGAATGGACGTGACAGATCCAAGGGCGTGAGACATCAGTTAAGGAGAGAAGAACAGCAAAGAATAATAAGGTGTTCGAAGCAGCTGGCTCTGCAAAGCAAGGAAGGTTTGGTATTGAGATACCACATTGACTGGGAGGTGGAGGGCATTAGTCAATCCTAATTAGTCTGGAATCAACTCTCAATCTGGTCATGTTGCATTGATGAGCTGATTCTACAGTATTTTTAAGACAGCTTGTTTCTTTTGTTATTGATCTCTGCAAAACAGCTTTAATGTGTAATCTAAAACCAGCTTTGCTTGTTTGCAGTTTGACATAATAAAGGCTAGAACAGTTTCTTTGATTAACTCTGGGGGGGAGAGAGGGGCGGCCTTGACGTTAAACTTCAGTCATAGCACCATCATGACTACAGATATAAAATGGAATTTGCTTCTGCAGCTGCTGCTCTCTGGCTGGTCCATTTGGGGTGGGGGGGGCCTGGGCTGTGATGCTCTGGACTTTGGCCCCTAGCTGCACCTCTGCACCCCCCTCTCGGCTGAATGTGTAAACTGCTTCTGTTGAAACCGTTGCGTTTCAGGTGACATGGAAGCTCCCTTTGTGGTGTTTTGAGCTTTGGCCATTTCACCAGAGTAACATGGGTGTGTAAGCGATGCCCTCTGAGGGAAATTCATAGAGGCGGCGAAGGATGCAAAGGAAGGCATGAGGTGGCTATCCACGGCAGCAACCCTTTTTGTTCTGGCAACAATCCCTACTCAAGTGTGTCTTGCTGGTCTCAAGGGAGGGAGTCATAGGGGCAAGGAAGGGAAGCGAGAAGGTCTCACGGCCCCCTTGAGGAGGTTCTCTTCTCTTTCTCTTGCAGGAGAAGTTGGGAAGCAACTGATGCCAGAGCCACGGAGCCTGGGAGCATTTTTGACTATGAACCTGGCAAATCGTCCATCCTCGATTATCCCAACTCGGTATGCAGCGCTCTTTTGCTTTGGTTATGTGGCATTCATTGACTGAACTAGCACCAGCAGAGGAGGGCCAGGATCTCTTCTCGATCATCCCAGTTTGCAGGACACAGAATAATGGGCTCAAGTTACAGGAAGCCTGATTCCACCTAGACATCAGGAAAAATTCCTGACTGTCAGAGCAATAAGACAATGGAACCAACTACCTATGGAGGTGGTGGGCTCTCCCACTCTGGAGGCATTCAAGGTGCGGCTGGACAGCCATCTGTGAGGGATGCTTTGACCTGGATTCCTGCACTGAGCAGGGGGTTGGACTCGATGGCCTGGTAGGCCCCTTCCAACTCTACTTTTCTACGATTCAGGCCGAGATGGTGTCTGGACTGGATCATGGATTGTCAGTCAGTGGAGGGCCAAGGCTGTAATGCTATATGTACACTTCTGGCAAGTAACCCCCATTGAACCCAGGGGCACTGAAGTGATGGTGGATATGTGCCGCACAGCTCACTGTGTTCAAACTGAACATAAGGAAGCACGAATGTCGAACAATAGCTGCCACACCATATGGAGAATTACTTTTTGTAGTGGGAAATCCCACCCACCCACCCCCCACTAGTCCTAACTCAGACCTTTTAACTGATGCTTTTGTTTGCCCTCCGTTGCTCTTTGCAGCCTGAGAAACCCCGTGCGGCGTCTCCAGCGCAACGCCCGCCGCCCGCCCCACCAATTGAGGTGAGTGCTCTGCAGTGCCAAGGGAAATGCATGCTTAGCCTGTGGCTGCAAAGCCAGAACTGGGACCCAGCCAAGCATATGCTATAAACTTCCTCAGGGAAAAAACACACAACACACCACACCAACAGAGCTTGGGGGAGATTAATACAGTGAGCCAGGAGTGGATGGCGCTGTGCTCGAGTTCCTCCCTGCAGGGTTCTCCCAAGACGGCTGGAGTGCAGCTGTGTTTACTGGCTTCCATGGAGAAGGATACTTCTGTTATTTCCTCTCCCCTCCTCCTTTGCCTTGAAGATTGTCTTCCATGCTGCAGACACACTGCCAAGAACCGCATGAGTGCTCCAGGTCAGGATTCAGAGCGGGAGTGAGTGACGCCGTGGTCCCCAAACGGGTCCCACCAAGCCAGGCGCTGCTTCTGGGCTGCATGCAGTCCGGATCATGGATACGGCACAGTAAAACAAAACATTGATAGTCTTGTGCCCAAGCAGTTCAGGTTCTGCACAAAGGAAAGCGAATTTCTGTGACTGAAATAAATTATGCAAATGAAGCAAATCATCCATAATTTCTCCCATTTTACACAATGCATCCTTCAATTTTTAAAATTGATTTTTGCATAACATTTTTCCTGGTTCTGCTACATGCAGGGAAGGGGCAAGCAACTATGCAGGGGCCACTGTAGCCCAGCCCGCAATTACTCTTTGGCTTCTGAGATTTTAACAAGCATTGCCCAGACACTTTTAAACCTATATTTGCAGCCATCCCATAAGGATGCCATCAGTGGGTGTGGCCATGCCCGGTGATGTCAGTGGGAGTGGCCACACTCACTGATGTCCTCTCCCCACTTTCTCCCTTTAATGGAAGCTGAGATTCTCAGGTTCAATTATGGTATAATAGTTGCTTCTCTGAAATGCATCCCTCTATGTGAAAATGGAGGGCATCCTTGGTTTGAATGCAATTTTTAAGCTATCCTTTATTACCCTTGCAGTCACCCTAAATTGTCACCTAGTGACTCTGTTGTTCTGACCTGCCCACAACCTAATGCCTGCCTCCACAAGTGACTTCCAGAGGAGTAGCCATGTTAGTCTGATGCAGAAAAAAAGAGTACCAAATCTTGTGGCACCTTTAAAGATCAACAGCATTAGTATATCGTTATAAGCTTTTCTGGGACTAGTGTCCACGCTATCACATGCAATTTTCCACAACAATGAAAACACCTTCAGGCATCTCAACCTATTCTCTCTTCTCCAGTGTTTGTTTGTTTGTTGTTGAAAACATTGTTCTTCAACACAATGCTCCATCCTGCAACACCAAAAACAACAGTAAGTTAGAATTCACAACCATTATAGGAAAGAGCGGCCACCTAACCAAACAAAGTTCAAATTAAAAACAGGCAGGTAAAAGGCCTGGGGAAATAAAAAGGGGCTCACCTGGTGCCAAGAAGAAAACAGATCTGAGAGCGAGTTCCAAAGCTGAGACACCACCACAAAGAAAGCCCTGGGTTGGTACGACTGTGAAATGTGCCTTATTTTAAGACATTCCTGTTCCATAGAGGAGACATGATAGATCACTCTGAACAGCCTCTTATGAATTCACCGTTATTCCAAAGATGAGCCCTATCTTGTGCAAAGACCTACAACTCACATGAAAGACAGACATGTTGATCTCCACTGTTAAAAAACACGTGTGGCTCCCCTCGGTCCAGCTCTTGTTTGAAAGGAGCTTTGTGCATGATTGCCCTGCATGCAGCAGGCTTCTCCCCATCATTTTAAAGTATCCTTGTGTGCTCTAGTTCTCAGTGAGACAACAGATCTGGGTCTTGATTGTACTGCTTCAATCTGAAGGGGGAGGCTCACATAAAATCATAGAGTTGGAAGGGACCATTTAGGCCATTGAGTCCAACCCCCTGCTCAGTGCAGGAATCCAGTTTAAAGCACCCCTGACAGATGGCTGTCCAGTCTTTGCCTGAATACCTCCAGCAATGGAGAGTCCACCACCTCCCTAGGCAGTTGGTTCCATTGTCTGACTGCTCTGATAGCTAGGAAGTTTTTCCTGATGTTCAGCCAAAATCTGCCTTCCTGCAACTTAAGCCCATTATTTCACGTCCTACAGTCTTGGATGACAGAGAACAGGTTGCAACCCCCTTCTGTGTGACAACCCTCTAGCTACTTGAAAAGTATTATCCTCTTCTCAAGGCTAAATATACCCAGTTCTTTCTTCATAGGACTTTACCCATGACTTAATGCTCCTCCATACACAATTTTTAAATGCCTTGCACATAGAAAGCTAGCATGTCAGGGTTCTAGCCTAGCCTTTTACCTGACATGCTAGTTTTCTATGTGTAGGAATCTATTTTGTATTTTTCTGAGGCAGTATTTTGTCATATGAGCCTCGCCTGCAGACTGAATCGAGAAACAGGTTTACTGTCACAATGAAAAACAAGGCCTCCCTGTCCAGTATCCGTGTCTGTCCATCTCTGCATTGTGTCGTTAAGGCCACATTCCTGTGTGTGCATACTTCATTTCTTTCATTTCATGTATCGCATTTCTATACCGCCCAATAGCCAAAGCTGTTTGAGCGGTTTGTTTGGGAGGCTGTGCCATTGAAATCAGCGGGAAGGACTTCTGTGTACATAGTATGTGGCTGGCAGCGTAGCGCAATTTCGCCTTAAGGAGCCACTTAAGGCTTCCCAAGGAGCCACCCTGGGACAACACATGCCGTCATGCACTGAAGCTCCCCCCCCATGGCATTTATGTGCAGTGAGCACATCGTTGCCACATCATGCTTCTGTCTCCACTCATCCTAAGAGCTGTGTGACTTGCTAACCGTAAGCCTCTAAGGCAGTTCCCTATAGTCACCAAACTGCATATTTCTCTACCCTCTATCAGGAGTTACTGGAGAAGGAGCTACAGCAGCTCAGCGAAGAATTGGACAAGGACATCAGAGACATTGAGATACGTCAACTTGTCCGTAAGGTAACCCACGTTTTGCTGCCCTTTCTGTGGCCATTGCTTTGCGCTACAAGCATGAATGTCTTGATGCCGTGGTAGCATCCATGTCTTCCCCAGCACAACTCTTGTGCTGAACAAAGAATTGACCCAAATTCAGAGTCTGCCTTAGCACTCCTTGCTGGAAATGCCCCCCTAACTTATTTACTGGCCCTGCTTTTGTGCCTTTAACCAGAGGCGGTGTTAGGGGGCGGCCCACTAGGGCTGGAGCCCTGAATCTTTCATTTGGAGCCCTGAATCTCACCTGTCCCACCGCCCTGCTGTCCATGGGCACTTGCTGAAAGAAAGGTACAGGGGCCCTGAGGATTTCTGTTGCATCTGATCCCTCTGGATTAGCTGGCTTTTTGCCAACATGTGGTCCACCTCTTGCTGCTCCCTCTCTTGAATCTTTCTACCTGAGGTGTTTTTCTGAAATCAGATGCCCCTGCTGTCCCCTGTTCATACATCCCTTTTTGCAAATAGGGGTGTCCTTAGGAAACAGGGTCATAGATTTAATAGATTTCATAGATCATAGAGTTGGAAGGAGCCTACAAGGCTATCGAGTCCAACCCCCTGCTCAATGCAGGAAACTAGAGGAGGGGTCTCCCATCCAAGTAATAACCAGGCTTGACCCTGCTTAGCTTTCCACTCAGACAAACTGAGCCAGCATAAGCCACAGGCCTGTAAAGACACACACACACACACACACACACACACTTTAAAACATACGTAAATTAGTATCTGCACATTTGCGCTTTTTGTTTGTTTGTCCTGTGGACCTGTGCCCTGGATCATCAGTATCTAGCACCACCTCTGCCTTTAACAGCAATCTGACACGCAGGAATTGAAAGCCCTGTCCTAGGCGCCTATGCCTATTGAAATGAATGAGCTTAACTCTGCACAGAATCAAGCTATAAGCAAGCAGGTGAAGCGTTTTGTAGCACACAGCTAAAACAGCAGATGAAGCTTCAGTTGCTTAATCTCTGTGTATCAGGTTGCTGTTAAAAGGCATAGGAGCAGGACCACTAAAAAAATGCTGGGCTGGCCACCCTAGTACTGTATATCACTCTCTTGGTCCAATTTTCCCTTTCTCACTCTCCAGCTGTATTTGGTTAGTACAGTAAATATCAGGAATTTGGTGAATGTTGCCATTTACCTGTAATTCTTGAGATTTTAGGAGCCTCAGCAGGGAAATGTCAGAAATGTTTGTGCCCCAGGACTTGTTTTTGACATTTACACTTGAGGTGGGGTAGAGGAGAGACTGCAGGCTACTGCAGCCAGGCACAGATGAAGCTCCTCAGCAAGTCCCCATCTAACTCCTCACTGACATTTACGCTCATGCTATGGAAGACGTTCTTTTTTGTCAGGGAAACAATAGAAATAAAGAAGACATTTGGGCATGTACTGAAGGCACTCAGTCGTCCTTCACATTTATTGATGAAGTCAGACATTTTTTATATTTCCCCGAGATCTTACGACCGGATCCTCTGCAGTTTGCTCAGGTAGCTGAGCATATCAGATTGATTGTAAATGGGTTGCATAGGTGCTGAAAAGAATTAAGATTAAGCATATTTCAGATTTAATTTAAAATTAATTAAGGGCACAAACCTATGTATGTTTAGACGGGAAAAAGTCCTACAACTCCCAGCGTTCCTCAGCTAGCCATGCTGGGACCTTTTTCTGCCTAAACATGCATAGGGTTGCACTCTAAAAAGGAACAAATCAAAATAGAATCTAAAAGGACAATTTCCCCCCAATCATTCATGTCTATAAGTGTTATTTCAGTTAAACAATAGACATTTTTTCTACTTTTACAACTGCTTGTGCAATGTGTTGTGGAACGCCTTATGCAACAGCTTGCTTGCACAAATAGAATCAAAGTATTGGATTTTGACGCTTGCGCAAGGCTAAAAATAGGATTTCCACAAGTGGTAGAAGCTTCGCGCTAGCAGAATGACACCATTGGGTATAACCCACTGAGTTCCAGTACCTTTAAATTACTATAGCAACTCCATCACATATGCAAGAAATCGACATGTGAAGTTCCAATGTTTTCCAGCACTTACCATGCAATCCTCCGCATGTTTACTCAGAAATAAGTCCTATTGTCTTTGATGGGATTTGCTCCCATATACGTGTGCATGATTGCAGCCTTAAAAGCTTGTTTGAAATTTTATTTACCGCAGAGACCTATGCAAATTTGCTTGGAACAAAGTCTGAGAGTGTTCCATGGGGTTTACTCTCTAATCTAGTAAAGGCGCAATCCTATGCATGTTTAGACAAAAAAAAAAAAAAAAGTCCTACAAACTCCCAGCATTCCCCAGTTGGCCATGCTGGCTGGGGAATGCTGGGAGTTGTAGGACTTTTTTTTCTTTCTAAAAATGCATAGATGGCTCTCTCCTTAAGCGTGTTTAGCATTGCAATAATCCCCATCTTGTAGATTGGAAAAAGTTTTTTATACTTTGCTTCTCTTCAGGAAGGTGAGATAAGAAGAGCCATGCTGGATTAGACCAATAGTCCATCAATCTAGCATTCTGATTTTATTCATCCCATAATTAATTAACCATAGGAATTTATAACCCTGCCCTTCAACTGATTCCCAGGGTGGCTTTCAATGAACCAAAAATTACAATAAAAGCAATTGAAAACGATAGCATCAAAAAGATTGGGAAATGGGTTACTTTTTATTTTATTTTTCGGTTATGTTCTTACTTTTAAATTGTTTTGTAACCATAGATTATACCTGAGTATTTAAAAAGAAGTAGTATTATTTTTACCGGTAAATGTCAACATCCGCCAAAAGTCTGTTTTTTTTACCCGAACTCTCTACCCTTAGACCAGTTGGCCTTTAGGACCCTGCCGCGTCCCGCCCGCCTCCGCCGGCTCCGGGCTCCTCGGAGCGCGCTGCCAGCGACGCGCTCTCCCTCCCCCCCCCCCTCCCTGCTGGATAACTATTTTGTTGCTGGCTCCTTTCCGCGCGGGACGCGAGTTCAGCCGCTCCGGCTCGGCTCAGCTCTTTCTCTCCCCGCACAGTGCGCCTCGTCGGCTGCTTCCTCCTCCGCCAGCCCCTCTTCTCCGGCCTTTGCTGCCCGTCGGTGAGTATGCGGACAGGGCGCTGTGCGTTCGGAGTTGGCGCGCGGCGGTGCCCGGCCAGTGGCTTCTCCCTTCCAGCTGCCACACCTTGGCTTGTTGCAGCGAGTGGTGGCGTCATCCCAGAAGCATCTGGGTGGATCCACCACCGCTCGCCGCCCGGGGTTGGGGGGGGGGAGAAGTTGGAGCAGAGTGGGAGGGGCAGAGAGATGTGGGTGGTGGCGGGGGGGGGGAAGAGGGAGCAAAGGGGGGTGCAGAATGCGAAAGTTGGGAAGAAGGCACGGAGGGCAGCAGCCTTCTCCAACTTGCGGTCCTCTAGATGTTTCGGACGAAAACTCCCCAGCTTTCCGGACCATTGGCCGCGCTGGCTGGGGCTGATGGGAGTTGAAGTTTAAAACATCTGGAGGGCACCAGGTTGGCGGAGGCTGAAATGCAGGATGCTTTGCGGCGGGGAGGAGGCATTTTTGCATTCAGAACAGAAGCGTAGCACAAGGGCCCTTGCAGAAGCTGGTTTTAACTGGGATATTGTGTGTGTGTTAGGGGAAAGGGGTTTTTAAGCTGTTGTCAGGTGTCTGAAGCACATATTTGCAACCTTCTAGGGTGCTGCTAAATGGAGCCTCCCCGGTTAGAGGCAGTGTACCTGTGTTTTACTGGGTGTTGGGGGCAAACAGCAGGGCATGGCTCATTGCATCATGGGAGTTCCCAGGGGGATCTGGCACAGCACCGTCAAACGGAATGCTCTGCTGCATGGACCTCTTCGGTCCGATCCAGCAAGGCCATTCTTAACATTCTTATCGGTCCGCGCACGTCCTGCTCCACAGGGAAAGTATAAGCAAGATAAGTGTGGGGTCATTTAGAAGGAGGAAGCGTTTGCTGCCAGGACTGTCTGGGATTGTGGATGGGGCCAGAGGGGGAAGCACCGGTGCTTTGGGCGAGCCAGCTCCTAGAACTTCTGACACAGCCGGCTTTATTTTGGCTTCTGATTCCGACACTCAAGTGCTAACGGTTGGCGGGTTGGGGCAAAAGTATGAGAAATCTTATATTGGATAATGTCTCCATAGCAGGAAAATGGAGATAAAAGAACATTGGAGTGTTATTATGTGTCATGTGTGTTTGGGTCCATATTTGGGGTGTGTGTGTGGAGGGGGAGCATATTGTAGCAGCTCACTCGCCAGTGTATGTCTGGCCACCATATACCCCACCCCACCCTCTGTCAGGTCAATCTGTGTGCTGCGCATTGTTGTCTTTTATATGTATGTATTTCATCTTAATTCTTCCAAGGAGCTCAGAGCAGTGTACAAAGCCCCCCCCCTCACTCTTTTATCCTTACAACAAGCCTGTGAGGTAGGTCAGGTTGGGGGAGGTAGTGTCTGGCCCAGAGTCGCTTAGGAAGCTTCATGGCCTTGTGGAGATTTGAACCTGGGTGTCCCCAGTCCTAGTTCAAGCTTCTAGTTCTAGCTACTACACCACCCAGGCTCTAGCTTGGGTCTTGCTGCGTCTTCACTCCGCACAGCTGGACCCTTCTGTACACCTAAAGTCTTATCCATACATTATGCTAGGCGGTAGTGATAATGTTTATGTTCCTATAGGAACCTTGTAGCTTCCTCCATAGACATGTATTGTGTCTGTAAGGTCCAGAAGGTGGCATGATTGGGCATTTGCTGGGTCGTGAAGAATGGCAGTGGGGCACCTGTGTAATTTTAGACCCTGGTCTTATAGGAGCCCCCTTTGGATGGCTCTTCGCGTTTGACTTCACTTGAGAAGCACATAACTTACATTTCTTTCCCCTCGCCTCCCACTGTTGTTCCATGCTTTAAAACTACTTATACATTCCTGATATGCTAGAACAACAAAACTGTTTGCCAACTCTGATGATGATGATGATGATGATGATGATGATGATGATGATGATGATTTTGAGCACGTGCAGTTTTGCATTTTAAAGTCACCAAAATCATAGCGCCATCCCAACAACAGGAATAAAACTGGAGTTTCCTTCTGCACTTGCTGCTCTCTGGGTGGTCATTTGTGGGGCTGCAGGGCCCTGGACTTTGGCCCCAAGGTCCAGCCCTAGATTCTCCCTTTACACAGAGCATCCAAGAGTCAGCATACCAGAATTCTCTGTTTACATACCTGCTTCTTCCAGGATAAGGGGGCCCACTGAGCATGTCTTTCCCAAGCACCATCACCAGATTCTGGAGGCAGGCTGGTGTTTGTGTTAAAAGTCAAGGTCCAAAGCCCCGACATACCTGCAAGGGATTTTAGGATCAGTCATGAAGAGAAACTACTGGCTCCTGCCAAACTGGTCCCATGACCCGTTCGTCCCATTACAAAATCATCTAATGAGTTTGGCATGAACAAACACCGCAATTTTGCCAGGAGCTGCCCCAGACATTTCTGATGCCTGCGGTGGAAAATCCTCCCTGCTTCCTCCGCCATGAGTTAACACAGAGCGCAATCCGCCGAGATCTCCTGCACAAGCCCCATCAAAATTAATGGGATCTCTGCAAGAGCATTCTCTGTGAGACATGCCTCTGCCTTTTTCAGGAACGTTTATCACCCTCAAAATGTTCTTGGGGAAATGGTCAAGACAGTTTTCTCTCCACCACCCACTAGCTCCAAGAATAAAATATCCTTTCTCTTGTAGGAGCTCTGATATGCTAGGAGCCAAGTTTTTGGTTTTCTGCCCTTTTTTGGCCTGTGCATGCTTTTGCTACATGCAGCTGAGGACTGCATTTATAAAGAGTGATTTGTATAGGATTGGTAACTTCTTCTCTCTCTTTTTTTTTAAAAAAACCACAATATCACATTTAGTGTTTAGATGGGCCTTTGGAGTGTTAAAAGCACTCCAGATATGTTACCTCGGTAATCCTTACACCAACCCGGTAAGGTAGGCCAACATTATAGATGTGGAGGTTGAGTCTGAGGAAATTGCTCGCCCAAGGCTCTCTAGTGATGAATTCATGACTGAGACATTTATTTATTTACTTGCAGCATTTGTCCACCACTCCATATCTAGACAGATTTCGGAGCGGTTGAACAATAAAAAGATAAAACAGACAAAAGAATGAAACAGTGCATTAAAAACCGAATAGCATAACCAGGAAGTTCCTGGTTCAAAGGGTTAACAACCCGCTCTGTTAACTGTTGCACTGTGATTGTTTGGCAACAGGCAGTTTCCAGATTTTCGACATTTAAATATATGCTGACGAGTAGCAACACCCCCTTGCCCCATCCAGAAATGTGTGAGCCTCCATTTCTAATTATGCGCAGTATACTGAGATATATCTTTCTGAGGCCCAAAGTAGATGTGAGGAAGCAGATCTGTGCGCATGGTCAGAACACCTATGGAGGAAGGAAGGAATCCAGTGAGGACTATGGTGCTGGTGTGTGTGTATGTCAACTCTTTCTTCCAATTTGTTTTCCTCACTGAAATCCTGCCTGTCCCACCAAAGGTGCTAGGGGGCAGTTTTGCCTTTACCTGGCTAAAATGACACTCCTAGTCTTGCTTTGAATCGCTCCTTCCTCCTCCTGTGGCTGCATTTAAATAAATAAATAGCTCTCCCACCTCATTTGGCCCTGTTCTTCTCATTCTCCCCCCTCCTCTGCCCCCAACTCACTTCGCCTGGGAAGAGGGTGCTGTCCCTTTAAAAATTAAAAACCACCAAAGTTAAACTCCAGGGAACTCGCTGTTGCTTGCCAGTTGCTTGCTGCCGCCTCAATGCTTCCTGTTGCGCTTGACAAGGCAGCTCCCCTGGGCTGGGATAAGGGATTACAGACAGGCCCACCACCCACATGGGTGCAGATGCTACAAGGGGGAGAGGGTGGGGCAGAAGACCTGGTGGTCCAGGCCTCCTGGCCTCCTCTGCCCTCCTTCTGAGTCCTCCTCTACTTTGTTTCCATAAAGAGCTGGGGAGAGCAGGCGTGGACGCGTAGGAGTTGGAGCAGCAGCAGAAGAGCTGGCCCTTGCAACAGAGGGGATGGAAATTGGGTGGAAGTCGAGCTGGGCAGGTTGGCCCCTGTGATGGTGCAGACTTGGAGACGTGAGAGTCGGTGGATAGGCAGCCTGCTTTCTGGTCTATCCCCCACCTCCAAGCCCGGTGCCTTTCCTATAGGACACAGTTCCCCTTTTATTTGAGAGCTTACACAATCCTCCTCCTCTCCATTTTATCCTCACAACAACCCTGTGAGGTAGGTTAGGCTGAGAGTCAGTGACTGGCCCAAAGTCACCCAGTGAGTTTCACGACTGAGCGGGGAATAGAACCCAGATCTCCTGAGTCCCAGTCCAACACTCTAACCACTATGCCACACTACCTCTCTAGGTCATTGGTTCCATTGTTGTATTGCTCTAACAGTCAGGAAGAGCCCTGCTGGATCAGGCCAAGGGTCCATCTAGTCCAGCATTCTGTTCACACAGTGGCCAACCAGCTGCCCACAGGAAGCCCACAAGCAGGACATGAGTGCAACAGCACCCTCCTGCCCATGTTCCCCAGCAACTGGTGTACATAGGCATACTGCTTCTGATACTGGAGGTAGCATATAGCCATCAGGACTAGTAGCCATGGATAGCCTTCTTCCTCCATGAATTTGTCCAATCCCCTTTTAAAGCCATCCAAATTGGTGGCCATCACGACATCTTGTGGTAGTGAATTCCATTCTGAACAGCCTCTGGCTGCACACTGCTGTAGGGAGAATCTCCGTATATTCATCTGCCATACAGACAGATTGTGTATATTGGGTTGGGAGATCACAGACGGCAGAGAGGAAGTATGCAAGGGGGCTTAACTTCAAAATGTGAGATAAATGCTGTGCTAGAAAATAGTGACTCCCCCAAGGACCCCCCACTGATGGTTTGCCAGGTCTCTTTCCAGCATCTCCATTTGCTGGAACTTGCTCTCTCTCACTGTGCCTCCATGTTCTCTAACCCAGCAGCCCGCTGCTGGGCCACAGTGCCCATCCGTCCACGGGACAAAGCCTTCCTGTTGCCCGGTGCCACGTACCAAGCAGCCCTAGAATGGAGAAGGGAAGCCCAGGCATCCCCCGGAACAACTGGAGCAGCTCTCCACCCAGGAATGGTATGGCTCTGAATTTGTATGTCCTCGTACAGGAAGTAGCGGAACTTCAAAGGGACCAGAGCAAGTTCTTCTGACAGTGGGGGTGCTTTGTTCTCTCACTTTTCTTGGCCTGAGCAGAGAGGATTTAAACATTAGAGTACCTTGCAAACTGGAATGGAAGAAAGTGACATAAGTACATAAGAGCCCTGCTGGATCAGACCAAGTGTCCATTTAGTCCAGCATTCTGTTCACATAGTGGCCAACCAGCTGCCCACGGGATCCCACAAGCAGCACATGAGTGCAACGGCACCCTTCTGCCCATGTTCCCCAGCAACTGGTGTACATTGGCATAGTGCCTCTTATACTGGAGGTACCATATAGCCATCAGGACTAGTAGTTATTGATAGCCATATCCTCCAGGAATTTGTCTCATCCCCTTTGAAAGCCCTCCAAATTGGAGGCCATCACTACATTTTGTGGAAGTGAGTTCCATAGTTTAATTACATGCTGTGTGAAGAAGTCCTTCTTTTCATCCGTCTTGAATCTCCCACCAATGAGCTTTATGGGATAACCCCACTGCGTTCTAATATTAGGAGAGAGGGAGAAAAGTGTCTCCCTATCCACTTTCTCCACACCATGCATAATTTCGTACACCTCTAAGGTGTATCTTCTTAAAGGGAGTTCTCTAACTCCTAAAGCAAGAAGTTCAGTGTCCAGACTGGTACCATGGTGCTAATCACCTCTGAGTGTGGATTGTGGGCACTGGGTGCAGTGCATATGTGTGTACATGTATGCACAATCCCCAAAATGAGCACCGTTCAGGTACGCCCTTGCTTATTAAGCCTATTCCACTGATGGAGAAGAAGAGAGCTGATTTGAGCATTCAGAAAAAGCATATGTGCCGCATCAGAATGTAGGTGGGGATTGCATGCTTGAATGCTTCCCGAGTTCAACAGCTCTTTGCAGCTGGAAAGGTAGCTTCACCACGGAGAAGGCTAGTCCTGCAGGGAGGGTTACACGAGGGAACATTTAAACACATGCTTCCAACGTCTTCATTTTGAAGTGGTACAGTCTTAGGGCAGCCTTCCCCAACCCAGTGCCCTCCAGATGTGTTGGGCTACAACTCCTAGCAAACTGCTGGCTGGGGGCTGCTGGGCAACGTAGTCAAACACATCTGGAAGGCACCAGGTTGGGGAAGGCTGTCCTAGGGGAACTCTGCCACATGCCTTTTCTGAGCGTTTGAATCTGCTCGGAGGTATAGATTTATTTTATTTTTATTTATTATATTTATATCCCGCCTTTTTTCCTGCAAGGTACCCAAGGTGGTTTTACATAATCCTCCTCCTCCTCCTCCTCCTCTCCATTTTATCCTCTCAACAACCCTGCAAGGTACCAGGTTAGGCTGAGAGTCTGTGACTGGCCCAAACTCACCCAGTGAGTGTCATGGCCGAGTGCCAGTCCAACGTTCGAATCACAAGCCTGTATCACAGCTAAGAATGAAACTCATTCCTCCTTTTTTGCCAGAATATTGCCCTGCCCCACCCACCCACTCACTCACTCACTCACTCACTCGGGTCTGACTTGCTAATATGATACAGCTAAGTCAGCAAACATTTGGGCTGAAATACCCAGCTTGTGTTGGAAACTTGCCTTAGCTAAGGCTGGGTGGTCTACTCTTTTGCCCGGTTCCTAATTCATATCAAGAGGGCTGTGGGGCTTCAGCCTGCCCGAAAACCTTGCCCTCTAATCCCAGATGCGTGCAGATTAGATGGTGGTGGTGAAGGAAAAGCGCTTTGCACTCAGTGGTGAAGGAAAAGCACTTTGCACATGATTGGAGGCACTCACCTCTAGCTAGCCCACAGCTGTCTAATTCCCTGACATCGGCTTCTCACATTCTGAGGTCTAGCGTTGAAATCTGGCTTCCAGGGTTGCACCTTGGCTCAACTTAAGTTGTGCTTTTTCCTTATGACTCATTCCTCCAGCAACCTCCCAGTAGATGCCAGCATTCCGTGTGGGAAACTGCCTTTATCCAGCTGTTCTCTCATTCTTATCTTCACACAGATCCTCTGAGGCTTGTTGGGCAAAGCCCCTTTCTGGACTCCACTGAAATCGTCTTGGATAGTCCCCCAAAGAGAGACGAGAAGAAGGTGAGATTTAGCTCCCAGCCAAGAGGAGGCAGATAATATTGTTTTCACACATCTAGACTTGATTGTCATTGCGCATATCTACACTACAGATGTGAATTGGGTTACCACTCATTCCCTCCCCTGGGGAGCCCTAGGAACTATAGTTCTGTGAGAGGTTCTTGGGATCTTGAACAGAGAAACCTCTCCAAACTACCATTACCAGGATTCTTTAGGGGGAAACCATATCAATTTCAGCTGGCTTAATACCACTATAAGTTTGCAATGTCCAACTTGCATTTACGGTTTCCTTCCCTCAGATCAGAGGCGCAAACTGATGTCTTTTTAGAAAATTAACATTTGTAACCTACTTTATCTCTGGGCAGCGCACTAGACAGCGTCTAGACGCCCATAGGATTTTTCAGATTCCCAGCTACGAGATCAGAAAATTGCTCCAACCTTGTAGCTGGGGATCCTGCACTCGGATCCCCCTCCCCCCACTTGCAGCCAGTGCGGAAAGAACTGTGCCAGCTGCTTCTCCGAGGTCATAAGAGCAACCTCGGAGAAGGGCTTTGGGGGGCATTCCTGGGGGCAGGGAAGGGAGGAGACCAGCACTGCCAAGGTATGAGGTATCCTGGCCTCAGCCTCCTTCCCTCCCACTACAAAGCGCTGCACTTAGACAGCCAAAATTGGCCGTCTTAAGTGCTTTGCAGAGCGAGAGGCGCACAGAGGTGGCCTTCGCCTCTGTGCTCCTGCCGTCCTCCATAGGGTGCCCATAATTCTCCAAGTTCAGAGGGTTACGTGCATCCCCCTTAGGATTGTACCCTAAGTCTCAGTGTGATTCTTACACTTAAATCTTCTCCTTACAGCATGTTTCACTATTCTGGGCCATCTAAGAGACCATATGCATGCAAATAGTCGCTTTAGGGCTAACAAATCATTAACCTGCCTTTAACTTCTGTTTTGCTCCCACTGAGAGCAAAGTTAAATTGACAAGAAACCAACAGCGCAGATATTTCTTTAAAGAGGAGCAGACACTCCTATTTGTTGTCCGTTACCAGAACGGAACCTACTTCCACTCAGTCCCCCATAGATAGGATTACTTCCTTTCTGGAAGTGAGGCGCAGTAGAGGAGAATTCTAGAATATTCTCACAGGAATTTGGTCAGCACAAATTCTCCCTTGCTGGGAATGTTTGCTTGTGCAGAAAGAGTACATGAACAGTACAGAGGTTAAGGGTGTGAATTAACCCCCAACAAAACTGCCCAAAGGTATTTGTTCTTATTCATGTGAACCCAGTTTCATTCAAGAAGTCACCTGTGGCTTAGTGCACCTTGTTTGCTTGTGGCAGTCTGTGATCGAGGCCGGGGAATGTTCCGTTCCGTTCTTTGTTTTGTTCTGTTTTGTGGTATGCTGGAAAGGTGTACAGACAGAGTTATTTTTTTATTGTTGTTTTTATTGCGATTTAAATCACGTTTTTTAATATCAATGAGTATATAGAAAATATTACAACTTTTCATATAACAAAACACATATTTTACTTTTAAAAATCCAGTTACATTTAACAGGAATCATAGGAGTTTCAGTATATTAATAACCTTATATTTATCCACAGAAGCTCATCAGGGGTTTCAGGTTTAGTTGCAATTATCTAAAGGTGTAATCCTATGCATGTTTAGACAAGAAAAATGACCTACAACTCCCAGCATGCCCCAACCAGCATGTGTATAGGATTGTGCCCTTAGTAGAAATGTGAGAAACCAGCCAGCTTCTTTCTCCCACCCCTTACCAACATGCTGCGAGTTGTAGGCCATTTTTCCTGTCTAAACATGCATAGGATTGTACCCTACATGTATCTTTCCATATCTGTCCATGACATGCTGGTGGTTGAACCTTGTTTGTTACTAAAGTCGATAAATTTATACCAAATTGTATAGGAAGGCCCAGAGTTCCCTTTTAAAATCTGATGGCTTTGAAGCAGGTATCTTAACTCCTTGTCGACTTTTAACCCATTTCCTCCTCCTTCCAGATGAAAGCTGCTCGCCTCAAATTTGACTTCCAGGCAGAGTCGCCAAAGTAAGTAGCAATACCTGGCAGCCTTTTAGCAATTGCAAAATGCTTTGATTTCTTGGCAGGGGTAGGAGTGTGTTGGTGGTATTGGTTTAATGTGGCATCATTAAGACGTATGGTGCTTCACAGGGTGACCTGGTTAAAAAAAAGACAGGAAACAGCCCTGGAGAGGTTTCTATCTAAATCAGGGGTGGGCAACTTCAAGAAGTCCAGAGGACCTTTTCGCCCCAAACCCTGACACATACACACGCACGCACGCACCTGGCACTACTACAGAGAGTCAAAGGGGTCAAATGAGCTTGTTTGCAAGTTAATTTTGACCCTTTGGGTGCTCCATAGCTGCTCCAGACACCATTTTGTTCCAAAAATGTTTTTAAACGTTATTTGGGGATCCCCACGTGTGCCTGGTCGTGTGCCACGGAATCACCATAATTACCCTCGCCGGGCGCAGTTTGTCATGTTGTCCCACAAGAGTGGGGGGGTGGTTCACAAACTACCCAGCAACCCTAGAACAAGCCTTGGGTTCCAGGGTAGTTTGTAAACCCCCCCCCCACTCTTGCCGGGCTCAGACGACACAACAAACAGCGCCCAGCAAACTTAATTACTGTAATTCCACGGTTCGAAGGGCGGGAAAATAAGCCACAGGGAAAATAAGCCATGCAAACCCAATCACTTGTTCATAGCCACCCAGCCAGCTGCATTTGAGTGGAATTTGCCTCCCCACTGTTTCAGACTACATGTGATTATTCCTCAGGAGCACCTGTATCCCTGGTTATTATGTGGCTGTAGTTTTCAAACTTTCTACCTTCAGGTAACTTTTCCAGCAACAACAATTGTTTATTGCTTATTGCCCTAGAACACCTGAAACAGAGGGAGAAAACATGAGCAATAAGGTTTCCCAGTTCTCGTTTAACATAAAAAAAATAACTAAAAAATATCCTCCATAAAACTTTCCGGCAATGAGTGTAACTTAACTTGCTCAGATTAGAGGATCCCTTTTACAATCCATTGACACTTTCTTCACAATACTTGCCCGGGTTTTCTTAGCTGCTGTTGCAAGTTGTGAAACGTGATAGGATATGCATGTGTACACATCTGAAAAGCAAGTATGCCCCTCTGTCATTTGTCAACCACCCAGTACATTGAGGCACATAAGCTTTTCTCCATTGGTTTGTCTACTGAGGAGCCTTTGCAAGTCTGCCGTGGAATAGCCCCCAGCAAGTTGTAGAGAATTCTGGAACGTGTTCTAGGGCACGGACTCTGCTCGTGTGAGACACTGACTAGACCTTTTAACTCTCACTTGTTTCTCTGCTTGAATGGAGAATGTATCCTAGAACACATCCAGTGCTCTTCTGCTGAGTGTTTCCTGGAACACAGTTTGAAAACCACTGTTATATTGAAAGAAAGAAAGAAAGAACGAACGAACCATGATAAATGCTCTATTTTTTTGGCAACCCTGGTCTCTTTGATAACATTACTTAGCCAGCAACCTGAACTGGAGGCAGTTTGTTCAAATGGAATGAACGACTTTAAAAGACAAAATGCATTACAGTATTGCGTTTCCTAATGGGGTCCGCTATTTGTCTTTGATGGTGGGTACATTATGCTGCCCTTTGACCTTTCAGGGAACTGACCTTGCAGAAGGGTGACATTGTCTACATCCACAAGGAAGTGGACAGAAACTGGCTGGAAGGGGAACACCATGGCAGGGTCGGCATTTTCCCTGCCAACTATGTGGAGGTAAGCACGCCTTGCTATTCTGGTCTGCTGTCTTATATGCAAAATTCGATACGTTTTCATTCGGTTTGCGGAAGAGAAGAGGTAGCAAACATTCTTGGATCAAACTTGTAAGAACCCGAGACTTCCACCCGCTTTTAGCTAAGAACAGGATTAGTAGCAAGGACCTCGGCTTCTTTGGCAAATACAGTGTTTGGATAATAAATATGTCCTCTATTTTAATATTTCTGTTTCTTCTGGCTCCTGAGGTAGCAATGGTAGCAAGGATTGCTAGAGTTGCTGTCAGACACCTCCCCTCATGGGCCCTTCTCTTTTGCCCTCCTTTTGGAGCTGTGGCGCGTTTTTGTAAGATTGGGGTTTTCTCTCGATAACCCTTACAGCTCCCACACTGTCCCTGGGATTTATATTATCCCCACCGTATGTTAGTAAACGCCTTTATGTTTTCTCTGACAAGATGTAAAGCACTGCTTCTCATACCGATTGCTTTAACAAACAAAGTCAAGTTTATTTAAACTACAAAAGTTTCTTGAAATCGGTTCAATACGTAAGTTTCACTTAATACTATTTAATCTCCTATCCTATTCTATTTCTAAATTCACCCTCACCATCTGTTCACATTAATGATTCTTGCACTCACTAACTCTAACTACTGTCTCTGATCAATCTGACTCTCTAAACTTCTGACTTAATCTGCCTCACACAGCGTGTGTGTGTGCGTGCACGCGTGTGCACACACACACACCACTCCCCCTTCACTCTCTCAGCCAATCAGCTCACATATGCAAATCCACCATTCTTCCTGCCATTATTTCTCCCTCACCATAGACTTACCTACCATAAAATACAGAGATGCAACAGGAATACCTACCTATAGCCATAGACTCATAACAGGAACACATTACCATACTTACCATATATACACATATTAATTTACACACAATATCATAACATCACAGCTGTTAACATGAGTTCCATTATCGTTGGGGGTATTAATCACCATCAGTGTATATGGTGGTTTAGAGAGTAATAGAAGCAAATGACAGGTTGCTGCCCCAAGGAGCTTACAGGAAAAAATTATAGACCGTAGGAGCAGGGGGAGAAAATGACAGAGGGAGGGAGAGGCAAGGTTAACAAGGGAATGAATGAGAGTAAATGCTGTTCCATATACTTAGGAACATATGGAGCTGCCTCATACTGAGTTAGACCATTGGTCCCTTTAGCTCAGTATTGTCTGACTGGCAGCGGTTCTCCAGGGTTTCAGTCAGGAGGCTTTCCTAGCCCTACCTGGAGATGCTGGGGATCGAACCTGGGACCTTCTGCATGCAAAGCAAGGGCTCTATCAATGACTAGGCACTGTTTTAGTTGGAGATGGACTAAGAGGTTAAGCCAACAGAAGAGGAGGGTTTTGAGCCAGGGTTTGAAGGAAGGGAGAGAAGTGGCACCGTGTACGTGTTCTGCAAGAACTGGAGAGGCAAAAAAGAAAAGTAACAACCAGCATGTTTCGAAACAAAGTTTTCCTACAGGACACACATAATCTGTGGAATTTAACTGCCGCGCAAACCTTTGAAGGTCGCTATTAGTATTGGCTAGCAAAATGATTGTCATTATGACGTTCAGGGAGGGGAAGGGAGAAGGCCTGGATATCGCATGGAGAATTAGAGTGAGGCGCGGAAACAGGTTCCTCGCCCTCTCGCCAGTGTTGGGGTGCGGATAGATCTTGTTTCCACCACAACTGTATCCAAGTTCAGCATTGCCTTATCTGCATTGCCTGCCCTGGAATCTATTCCTTGCTGTGATGCTAGATTGAGTGATGGATTACTGGGAACTGGCTTTTTTATATCTATGAGATTGGAGGCCCCATAGCACGGTGGTAGAGCACATTGCATGCAAACAGTCCCAGTTAAAAAGATCAGGTAGCAGTAGTGAGGGAGAAAGAATCAGTACTGTACATGATAGTGATTCTGTGTGTTCCAGAGAAAGGCTTGCTAATCACCAAAACCCTGCAAGGCAGAGGCTGCATTCAGACATCACATTAAACTATTGTGATGGGAATGAGCCCAGCCTCAGGCGCTTCCCCCCACTTCCCTCTCCTCTTCTGGCGCAGCCATGAAGAAAAGATTGGAAGCTTTTGCTTCTGATTTCAATTAACCACAGTTTAGGGTTATGTCCCAACCCAAAACCGTGGTTAATCTTAACCACAGTTTGTTGAAACAAACCCACTTGATAAACCATGGTTTGAAGTTGGCTTGTTTTGAGGGGGGGGAAACATAGTTTAAGGTTAATTACATTTTGTCAGGCTTGGATGACACGACAAGCTGCAGTTAATCGAAACCAGAAGTGAAAGTTTCCACATTGATCCTTGCGGCTGCATAGAAAGAAGAAGGGAGAGGGAAGAGGAGAGAGCAGTTAGGCTCTTTCCTGTCCCAATAAAGCAGAGAGGGGGAATGCATGGCTCTCCAGATGTTGTCGGACTGCAACTTCTACCACCCCTAGCCAGCATAGCCAATGATGGGAGTTGCAGTCCAACAACATCTGGGGGGCCTCACGTTCCCCACCCCTGTGATAAATTATGGTCTGTTGTATGCCTGAACACAGCCACTAAATTGGTTCCCCCCAAGCCAAGCGTGGAATTGAGCCTAAGAATCCTGTGCCCCCAGGCTAACGCCATAACCGCTGCTGCTTCTTTTTCAAAATAGGTCCTGCCTCCGACAGAAATCCCCAAGCCCATCAAGTCCCCCACCATCCAAGTCCTGGAGTACGGCGAGGCCGTGGCTCAGTACAACTTCAAAGGGGATCTGCCGGTGGAGCTGTCGTTTCGAAAGGTACCAAAGCAAAATGAAACAGCTGACACCGGAGCCTACAGATTGGCACAGAAGTGAATTCCGGCTCTGGAGGGGGCCAGGGACAAAGGGCTTCAGAGTCTGCTCCCACTGCCTCACGGGCTCCAGGCCAGCTCCATTCCTCTCAAACAGATGTTTGGTTGTCTGTCTCTGCTTCTCATAAACTGAGCTCCGAGAGGGCCAGTGACATTTTAGTGCCTCGGGCAGAAGATCCAAACCGCGTCTCCCATGGCGATAAAGAAAAAAATGTAATAAACCGAATGATTTACTGCCCCCTTTTAATGGCAACCCCCAAATTTGCAGCCTGAGGCAGACTGGCTGCCTTATATTTGTCTAATGGTAGAGGCAGCCTTGACTGGGCTGGTCACCCTCTGCCCTGCTCTTGCTGCTTCCCCTGGAAAGTTCTGCACCAAAGAAACAAAGTTCTATATACTAAAGATAAATTAGACAAAAAACATTTTATGCCAGTTTGCTTCCCTGAGCATAAAGCTTGCAAAATTTACATGCTTTGTTCTGAGCTTTACAGGGGAGCTGGCACTTAATTTAGTAGTATTTTATAAAGAGAAATATAGTGATGGCAGGAAAAGAGAGAGAGGGAAGTGGTCTGTGTGTGTGTCTCAGTTTATGGAAGAAAGATTGTGACTAGAGGCAAGGAGAGAGGAATGAGTTGCGCAGAACTAAGAAGTTCTTCCCCTAGATATGGAATCATTTTGCAGAGCCTACCTGAACATTTTCAAATGCCTCACAGTCAATGAGTACTAGAAACTTGTTATTTCTACAAAAGAAAAAGAAAGTTGAAGAGCAATCCAGATACCCGTTTTACATAGGAGAAAACATAATGTAAGAATTGGTCAGTCATGGGAGTCTCACAGATGGGGAACTTGTGAAATATGGTCTTCTAAATAGGCTGGGATTTGCTTTGTTTTATTTCCTGACATGCCTAGTTTTTTTTTTTTATTATCTGAGCTGGCTGCTGGTTCAGGTACTGATAAAGCCAGAGGTGGTGGTGGGTTTTTTTTTTACTTGGGGTAAGATGATGGAGAACCAGAACTGAGGCCACGAGCCTTGACCTAACTGAGCAGAACTGTGACAGCAGCAGCTTTGGTCTGTTAGGGTGATGGAGGGGGAGAAAATTCAATACTCAGTCTAGACCAGTATTCTCCAACCTTGGGTCCCCAGATGTTTTTGGCCTACAACTCCTAGCATGCCCCAGCCAGCTACGCTGGCTGGGGCATGCTGGGAGTTGTAGGCCAAAAACATCTGGGGACCCAAGGTTGGAGAACATTGGTCTAGATATTCCATCCTGCCTCCTGACAGATGACCAGCACTGCCCCATTTGGACTCCGCAACCTCAAAGCAATGCTATTTCAGCATTCCTTTATCTATTGGACAGCACATCCCCAACACAATCACAAGTACTTTTATTTTCTAGGCAAACGTAGGCGCCCTAAGGATCTGGAATTACATGAGTCAAATCTGAGCAGTTCCACACTTTACAAAGGTCGTATGTAGAAAGTGCTTCTACACAGTTGAAATCCTGTGTGTCACCTGGGTGTGGACTGTAAAGTGTGAAAGCACATGCGAGTTTTGTTTGCTTATTTGTTGCATATACGTGGTGCAGCGCATGCTTTCTTGGAAGTCACAATCAGTTGTGTGTTTCCAGCAAATGCACACGGCAAAATACTCACGTGGGTGTGTGCCTGTCTGTGTGTTCATCGCACATAACAATCTACATGTCGGTTTCTCTAAATCACTTTCTGTAGTCTGTGTTGCCTGTCCAGTGTGTTTTTTTTTCCCCTCCCAGCAACAACTTCACTTGCAGAAAACCACACATCCTGGGGTTAAGCTGTGTACCTTGAGTTTAAAAGCCAGTGCGGTGTAACTGGTTAGAGTGTTGAATTAGAAATGGGGGAGACCAGGATTCAAAGGCCCAATCAGTCCTGAAGGGTGACCTTGGGACGGTCATATACTCTCAGCCTAACCTACCTCACAGGCTTGTTGTGCAGATAAAATAGGGGTGTGTGGAACCTTTTATGCTGTCTTGAGCTCTTTGGAAGAAAGGTGGGATAGGCATGGAATAAATGAATAAATAAAATAAGCTACGTCCTTGATGTTTCAGGAGACCGCTCTTGTATGTTTGGAGGTCATGGGAAGGACTAGCCGGGGGCGCTGTTGCTAAACTTGGCAGGGGCCTGAACCAGACAGACAAGTGGAGCAGGGCAGCAGGTGGCCTACAGGTGTATCAGGATGGCTCTCTTGTGCTGGGGTTGGGGGCGGGCCGCAGCTTCAAACTACTGTATCCTGTTTTGGAAGGGCAGGAAGTCTCTTGCTAGGCCTGTATTTCAGCCTCAGGGGCTCCTGTGCTAACCTTCCCCTCTCCCCTTCTTGCTAGGGCGAACGCATTTGCCTGGTTCGCAGAGTGGACGGAAATTGGTACGAAGGCCGCATCTCCGGCACCAACCGCCAGGGTATTTTCCCAGCCAACTACGTGCAGGTGCTGAAGGAGGCGAGAGTGAAGAACTCAGAGGAGTTTCCTTCCTCTCCGGGCCTCGGAGCCCATTCCAGCTCACCCTCCCAGCCGCATTCGCCCGGCCTGGGCAGCAGGTGGCAGTCTGATACCTCGCCTTCGAGCCTGCAAAGCTCCCTGACTGCAGACGTGTTGTCATCCTCCTCGAGCCACTCTGGATTCACTTTCCCGGTGTCCCCGAAGTTAGAACATGCCGAGGCTGTGCCCCGCAGACCCCAGAACATGCCGAGAGCTGGCTTATTCAGCCCCCAGATCCAGAGCCCAGTCAAAACAGCCAGCGGCAGCCTGCCACCTACTGCCTCCTTCCAGATGCAAGAGCCTCTGCGGCCTGCTGCCCCTGCCTTGGCTTCACAACCACGAGCTGTCTTCTCACTGCAGGTGAGCTGTTGGCTCTTTTCTGTTCAGGCATGTCTTTCCCCTGTTTCCCATTAACAGCACTGGGGGCTTATCACATCCTAGCTATCCAGGGAGCTTGAAGACCCCAGGTTCCCTGGTAGGCTTACCTTACTGTGGCAGTGGCCAGCAGCCATTTTTATTTCCCCCATTTGCACTCTAGGCATTGTGGAAAATTAAAATGGCAGCCTGCGGTTGGGGGCCTGGGGCAGGCATCTCCACCTGTGGGTTCTGCCAGGGCATTGCGAAGAAGCCCCCAAAAATGACTTGTTAGAAAGGGCAACCCTGCATCCCTTTCGGTGGACGCAGGAGTAAAAATCTGCCCTAGAAAACCTAGCGGAACCGGAAAGGCAAAGATTCCAGTTCAGTATTTAAATGAATGATACAAACTGGAGAGATGGTAATACTTCACCTTTATATAGCATGCTGTGAGCATTCGGAATGCATCGTGTGCATTATCTTTGTAATCCTTACAATACCCCCGTAATGTTGGTTCAGTACTATCCCCATATTACAGATGGGGAGCAGAGGCTGGGGCTCAGACTAGACATGACGGCGGCAGCAGGTACATTTGTTTAAACCTGGGTGGGCAACCTGCAGCCCTCCAGATATTGTCAGGCCAATTCAGCATTTCCAGTAGTCAGGGATGATGGCGACTTGAGTCCCAGCGACATCTGGAGGGCCACTGGCTGCCCGCCACTGGTTCAAACCCTGGTTTTCCCCAATCATGTATAAATTGGGGTGAAGTAGGGATCTGATTTTTAGAGCAAAAGGGGGTGAACCTTCTGCTTGCCTGCTTACCTCTATAGTCTGTCCCTCGGATGCTCCCCCCCCCCATATGGGCTCACTTCCTTTATTGGAACCCATCTGGAAAAACAGTGAGTGGCCGTAGCTCAGTGGTAGAGCACTTGGTTTGCATGCAGACGGTCCCAGGTTCAATCCCTGGCATCTCCAGGCAGGGTTAGGAAAAAATTGCCCCTGAAACCCCGGAGAGCAGCTGCCGGTCAGTGTCAACAATACTGAGCTGGACGACCCAATGGCCTGTCTCATTTTCCTATGAGAAGATTAATAGATTCCTAGATCATAGAGTTGGAAGGAGCCTACAAGGCTATCGAGTCCAACCCCCTGCTCAATGCAGGAAACTAGAGGAGGGGTCTCCCATCCAAGTAACAACCAGGCCTGACCCTGCTTAGCTTTCCACGCTCAGACAAGCTGAGCCAGCGTGAGCCACAGGCCTGAGGCCGTGGGGAGGTAAGCCTCAGGTGTGTGTGTGTGTGAGGGAAGGGTTTAGCACCCCCACCTGCGTGCCTCTTAAAATTGGGGGCCACCCCCTGCTTCATACATGATTGGAGCAGACCTGCATTTGAAGCGACAGGCTTGCCTCTATCACATCTACTTTCCGTCTGCGAAATAAAGCGTTATCTAACAGGTCAAGGCAGAGGGAAGATTCAAACCCAGCCCTTCCACAGCTGCTGTGCTACACTTCCCCTTAGAGGTGGATATATCAGTGCACTCAGTTTGCATTAATTCTGTTGCACTCTGGTGGGTGTCTTTACCTTCCTCGTGACAACATTGGGGCTTCTGTGCTTGGGACGAGGATAATAGAAGCAGGGATACCAAGATCATTTTTTTGAAGTAAACAAAACCAGTAGGGGCTGAGAAAGGAATACCTGTCTAATAGAAACATGGCTCTGTGGGTCCAGGATCACAGCAGAGCCATCGGTGAGTTCCAAGCACAGAGCCCCAAGGTTTTCACAAGGAAGATAAGACGCTCACCAGCGTGCAACAGAACTAATGCACACTGAGCGCATTGATATGTGATGGAATGAAATTAATTTGCTTAGGGCACAAACCTATGCACATTTAGACAGAAAAAAGGCCTACAACTCCCAGCATGCACCAGCCAGCATAGCTGGGAGATGTAGGCCTTTCCCCCCTGTCTAAACTTGCATAGGATTGCACCTTTAAACTCTGGTCTGCCCCAATCACATATAAAGGGTTGCGGAGCTATTTTTTTAAGAGCAAAATAGGCATGCAGGGGAAGGGCTGTGCTAACTAAACCCTTTCCCCACCTGTGGCATGCCTGCCTGCCGTCTGTCCCTGTGGCTTAGCAGAACCGGTCCGTGTTACTTCACCAGGGAGAAGAGCCTGTTAAGGGGCCAGCTGATCAGCTGTTTGAATCACAGCTTTATATGATTTAAGCAATAGGTGTGGCCCCATCTTGTCCCTTGAAGCAGCAGCTGGGGAGGCAAGGACCCTAGGAGCATCTAGTCCTGTAGAAGGAGGGAGTTGAACAGGATGGGGGAGAAACCTGTGGCAAACGGGTGCTTGCTGGTTTGACCTGCCTGCTATTGCCAAGATTCTTTTATAAATATGTATACAGTTCTGTGGTGTGTTTGTGTTTTGCTCGGGAAGCATCATAAACTGCCTTGGGGCCTTCTGGCTGACTGAGTCCAGCATGACTGTAGGCTGTCAAGCCCCTCGGGTACTCTTCTTCCGAGCTGAGTTCCAATATTGGAAGTGAGCTTGGCTGGGAGAAAAGTGTTGAGGGAAAGAATCTGCAGAGAGATAAGCAGCAAATGCCGGTGTGGGTTCAGTCAGCTCCCTTCACTAAAGTCCCACCCCCGGGCCCTGCTTTACAGACTGGGTTTAGGCAAATGGGTCTTCCCCTGTTGCATCAGGTTCAGCCCTCGGCCTAAGAGGAACATAGGAAGCTGCCTTATCCTGAGTCATTCCCTTGGGCCATCCTGCTCAGTGTGGTTGACACTGGCTGGCAGCAGCTCTCCGGGGTTTCAGGCAGGATTCTTTCTGCGCCATACCTGGTGATGCCGAGGATTAAACCTGGGGCCTTCTGCATGCAAAGCATGTGTTCTGCTTCAGAGCTACGCTCCTTCCCCAAATCTGGGAGACGAGGACTGGGGTCTGACCAAGCTTCAGCCTTGGGCACCGTTGCGAATCTGGATGGGCCACCGGATGACCGGGGTGTGGGCAGGATGTCTGCTCCAAGAGCGTCTGCCTTGACCCTTCCAGTGTTCCGTGAAGCGCCAGCCTTGACTCCACCAGCAGCACTTTGGGATTCCACATGCACTGGGGGCTGGAGGCTGGAGACTCCTATTTTGGTGGGGCTCCTTTTCCATTACCTGCAAAACCTGTAATGGAAAAGGAGCCCCGCTGAAATAAGAGTCTCCAGCCTCCCCGGTCAGGTGATCAATGCCAGGCAAACAGACAGTGCACCATAAGAGATGCAGCTTTAGCTGTAATTCATGATAACAAAGATTAAATCTATCCAGAGCGTTATCCAGTGTTTATGTCGTTTGTTCATATTACTATTATTATTATTATTATTATTATTATTATTATTATTATTATTATTATTATTACTTCTGCAGCACTTTGTGGTGGACAGGATGATGTGTGATGGTTCTTAGCTTGCTTATTCAGGAGGATCAGGATTTGCATTTCTTGGGGTCATGGAATTAGCGAGATTTCCAGATGCCTTCCTCCTCCTCACAAGTGCCAGTATGCCCATATTTTATTTAAATTGTATTTAAATCAGTAGCATGCCCTGCTCCAAGGGCTCGGGATATGGCATGGTTGCCCAGGGTTCCCTTGTCGGACTCCGTGTCTGCTCCCGCCAGTTCCCCCCCCCCCGTGTTTAGAAACCCCTTCCTTTCCTGCATCTCTGACTCACTCCCTGGCTCAGGTGGTGCCCTGTGTTCTCACTGCGGCGTCTCCTTTTCCTCTCCTTTGCCCACAGAGCTCAGCCCTTGAGACAGCGGCTCCTCGAGCTCCCCAACTGCGCAGCACCGGGCACGCCTCCGAAGCGCCCTCGCCCAACATCCAGTGGACCCCGTAAGTGAGGCTGAATTAGCCGTGGTGGGGAAGCGCAGGAGGGAAAGCTCTGCTCTGGCTGGCGGCTGGCCAGACCATCCATCCCTGTGAAGTGACCCACGGGGGAGGGCTGGCTGCAGACAGCCCCCCGGGGTGCCAGACTGGGACAGTGCCTGGATTGTTGCTCGAAACAAGGGCCTTTTGAGAGTGGCTCGCACAGTGCCTAAGGAAGCGGAAGCGGCTGGCTGCTCTACCTGGGCCTTGACTGGCCCTGCCAGGCGTTGCAAACTCCAGCTTGAAAGGCAGAGACAGCCAAGCATTTCCAAGCCGGAGTTCTCCCCCCCCCCCCGCTCCCCAAGATGTCGGGGAGCGGGGGGAGGAGGAGGAGATGGGGGAGGAGAACAGGCAGAATGTTTGCCTCTGCACATTCCTTTTCCATGTGCAAAGCACAGTTCCGTCCCTCATCCGTACAGCCTGCAAAACGGAAGTATGGAACAAATGTTCACTCTCCTTTTTTTCTTTTTTTTCAGTTCTTTGACTTCCTTTTTGCGGGGAGTGTTTGCTGTTTGGGACACATTGTTTAGCAATGGAAAACTGGTTTATAAATTTTGCAGTTAAATAATTGCAAGAGATTATACTCCAGTTTTTCCCAGTAGATCCTAGTGGTTATGCTATATTGTCTGATAGTATTGTTGTTGTTGTCGTCATAATCTGCCCAATAACCAACATTCTCTGGGCAAATTGCAAGCAGTGAAAAGACCAAACAGTTAAAAATATACAATACAATACCAATATTTAAAAGAATACAATGCAATACATAACAACAAACAGCGCATGAATAGATAAAACAGCCATAAAAAATCTAGAATGAGGGCTAGAACTAGAATCTGACTTGGAGATAGTAATTAATTTATTGACAGCAGCTAAGATATTTACAGCTAGTAATTGTGGGGGAAAGTAATGCTCCTCCTATTTTAGAATGGTATTTAAAGATATGGCATATTTCAGTCATTTCTAAGATTTCTATTTGAGAAATGAAAGGAGAAGTAATACTGAGGGATTTATGAGAAAGTAGAGCTCGTACGGCTCCGTGGTATACCCCGGAGCTGAGAGTGATGAAGCAAAACAGGAGACGGCTTGAGTGCAGGTGGAGGAAAACTCCTAGTGGATGCAATCGAGCCCTGGTATGTGCCTATAGCCAGGTATACCTAGAGGCAGTGAAGGTGGCAAAGAGACAACATCTCACTGCTTCTATCCAAACATCTCTCTGCCGCCCAGCGGAGCTCTTTAGGGTCATCCGGGGCCTGTTATACGCTGGCCCCAGGGACATCATCGACCCATCTGATGCCCGCTGTGATATATTCGCTAGGCACTTCCAGGAAAAAATCTCTTGCATCCGCAGGGACTTAGACTCCAATGTTATAGCAGTAGAATCAGGAGAGGTACCCGGAGCACAGCCTGGTCTAGTTATTTTGGATGAGTTTCAGTTGGTACAGCTCGAGGATGTTGACAAGGTGCTTGGACGGGTTCGTGCAACCGCGTCTGTTCTGGATCCTTGCCCCTCTTGGCTTATAAAAACTAGCAGGGAGGGAACGGCCGGCTGGGCCAGAGAGGTGATCAATGCCTCCTTGCGAAAGGGAGTGGTCCCATGCCACCTGAAACAGGCGGTGGTGAGACCACTCCTGAAGAAACCCTCTCTGGACCCGGAAGATCTTAACAACTTTAGGCCGGTGGCGAATGTTCCTTTCCTGGGCAAGGTCCTTGAGCGGGTGGTGGCCAACCAGCTCCAGACACTCTTGGATGAGACTGATTATCTGGATCCATTTCAGTCGGGGTTCAGGCCTGGTTTTGGCACGGAAACGGCTTTGGTCGCCCTGTATGATGACCTATGTCGGGAGAGAGACAGGGGGAGTGTGACCCTGTTGATACTCCTGGATCTCTCAGCGGCTTTCGATACCATCGACCATGGTATCCTTCTGGAGCGGCTGTCTGAGTTGGGGGTGGGGGGCACTGCATTGCAGTGGTTCCGCTCCTACTTGGATGGCCGGCTCCAGAGGGTGGTGCTTGGGGAATGTTGCTCGGCCCCATGGACTCTCCAGTACGGGGTTCCTCAGGGGTCGGTCTTATCCCCCATGCTATTTAATATCTACATGAAACCGCTGAGTGGGGTCATCCGGAGTTTTGGAGTGTGTTGCCATCAATACGCTGATGACACGCAGCTCTATTTCTCCTTTTCATCTTCAGTAGGTGAGGCTGTGGATGTGCTGAACCGGTGCCTGGCTGCGACAATGGACTGGATGAGGGCTAACAAACTGAGGCTCAATCCAGACAAGACTGAGATGCTGTTAGTGGGTGGTTCCTTTGACCGGATGGAGGGTGTTCAACCTGTTCTGGATGGGGTTGCACTCCCCTTGAAGGAGAAGGTTCGTAGCTTGAGGGTGCTCCTGGAGCCATCTTTGTCACTTGAGGCTCAAGTGGCCTCAGTGGCAAGGAGTGCCTTTTACCAGCTTCGGCTGGTGGCCCAGCTACGCCCCTATCTGGACAGGGATAGCCTGGTCTCAGTAATCTACGCTCTGGTGATCTCTAAACTAGACTACTGCAATGCACTCTACGTGGGGCTGCCTTTGAAGACTGTTCGGAAGCTGCAGCTAGTGCAAAATGCGGCAGCCAGGCTTATTGCAGGGACCGGAAGGTCCGAGCATATTACACCAGTTCTGGCCCGCTTGCACTGGCTGCCAATATGCTTCCGAGCCGAATTCAAGGTGCTGGTTTTAACCTATAAAGCCCTACACAGCTTAGGACCACAATACCTGATGGAACGTCTCTCCCAACCGTTATCTACCCGGACACTACGCTCAACATCTGGGGCCCTCCTCCGACTGCCACCTCCAAGAGAGGCTCAGTTGGTGGCAACGAGGAGGAGGGCCTTCTCGGTGGTAGCCCCCCAGTTATGGAATCAGCTCCCCACTGAGACCCGCCTGGCGCCAACCTTACTATCTTTTCGGCGCCAGGTTAAGACTTCCCTCTATGCCAAGGCATTTAGTTAGGAGCTTGGAATAGCACGGGGGGGATTGTCACCTGTAGGCTCAGTTTTATTGGCTTTTGTATTGTTATTTTAAACTGTGTTTTTAAATTTGGTTTTTAATTTTTTAAACTGTTTTGTATGTTTTAATGTTGTTTTTATGTATAGAGTGTTGTGAACCGCCCAGAGAGCTTCGGCTATGGGGCGGTATATAAATGAAATGAATGAAATGAATGAAATGAAAGTGGATTCTGTTTGTAGTATATTGTAATTATCTTTCAGGAATGCTAATCAAGCTTTCTTTCTTTTTTTACTTTGTTGGGAAGCATTGTGATTTTCTTTTCATACTGTGAAGACTTTTAGCAATGGGCAGAGCAATCCTGTGGCTCCTAGACAGTGTCTAGGGGACCATCGGATTCTTTGGATTCCCAGATCTGAGGTCAGAAAAGAGCTCAAACCTCGGAATGGGGGACACGCAGCCGGTGTTGAAAGAACCATGCCGGCTACTTCTCCAAGGTTGTAAGAGCAACCTTGAAGAAGGGGTAAAGGGGGTGTTCCAGGGGGGAGGGCGGGGAGGGAAGGAGACTGGGTCCGCCAGGATACAACATATCCTGACGGTGCGCCAGCCTCCTCCTCCTCCGCAGCACCGCAGCTAGATGGCCAAAATCGTTCGTCTAGCTCAGGGCTCTCCAACCGTGGGTCCCCAGATGTTGCTGGCCTACAGCTCCCAGCATACCCAGCCAGCATGGCTAATGGCAAGGGATTCTGGGAGCTGTAGTCCAGCAACATCTGGGGACCCGAGGTTGGAGAGCCCTGGCAGGGCAGGAGGAGCAGGGAGGCCGGGAGATCGCCTCCGCCGCGTCCCCTGCCCTGCGTAGGATGCCCGTAATCTTCCAGGTTTGGAGGCTTATGGGCGTCCCCGTTGGATTATGCCCTAAAAATATTAAAGATCTATGGTCTGTAATACAATATAATTTAAAAATAAATCAATCTTGCAATCCAATAAAGAAGGGAAGGGGCCAGAGCTCAGTGGTAGAGCCCCAGCTTTGCACGCAGAAGGTCCCCCAGGTTCAATCCCCGGCGTCTCCGTGAAGGGCTAGGAGAGAATATTGCATGAAACCCTGGAGAGCCGCTGCCGTTCAGACTGCAATACTGAGCTAGAGGGACCAAGGGTCTAAGGCAAGTTCCTGTGTTCCTGTGGCGGAAATGCACTCACCGATGGCTTGTGTGTTGCTGCAGGTACCAGGCTCTTTATCAGTACAGACCCCAGAATGAGGACGAGCTGGAGCTCCATGAAGGGGACCGCGTGGACGTGATGCAGCAATGCGACGATGGCTGGTTTGTGGGTATGTCTGCGTTTATGGAGAGCGGAGGGAGCCGGACCCACTGCGAGTCGATGTGATGCCAGAACTGACAGGAGGGGGTGCGATCCTCGAACTAGAAAGTGGGGTAGGGGTGTGCGCTAACTTCTCCGGGGCTCCCCCCATAGAATTAATACTTTGGACCATGTCACAGGGTACGATCAGGCACACCTGGATTTCAGGTACCAAATTGAGATATGCTGCTTGTGGTGGCAGGAATGTGATATACAGGCCAGGGGAGCTGCTCGGCTCCTGCATTTCTTAGCGCAAACTGTATTTGCTTGGCATTAGTCACCGCCCAAATGCCCCTGTTCAATCGGAACCCATACATTGCGATCAAATCATATTGAAGCTCGTGTTACTGGGTTTCTCTTTTTGCTCCCATGCTGAGTAGACCAGTATGGTTTGGGTGGGAAAGTGTTCCTGCCCCCCCCCCCCCGATCCTCCTTTTAGCTGCAATGTGGTAGGACGTTCCGGAGAGTCCATCCCCCCCCCCCCCCAAATCTTGCAGCTGGTGCCTAAGAGGCAGTGGTGAGTTCATAGGGGGAATTATTGGCTTCCTTGGGGCCCACTTTTTGTTTCATGAGGTTTAAGGCGCAACCCTATGCAAGTTTAGACAGAAAAAAAAGGCCTTCAACTCCCAGCATGCCCCAGCCAGCATAGCATGGGGATAAAGAACAAGGGAAGGTCATCACCATCCTAGCCTGCCCGAATTTTCCCAGAGGCATGTGGCTGCCTGCTCTTAGAAACAGGATGCTAGGTGCAATGAGCCTTGGCCTGATCCAACAAAGCAATTCTTTAAGGGTGCAATCCTATGCAAGTTTAGACAGGAAAAAAAAGCCTGCAACTCCCAGCATGCCCCAGCCAGCTATGCTGGCTGGGGCGTGCTAGGAGTTGTAGGCCTTTTCTCTCTCTAAACTTGCATAGGATTGCACCCTTAGTCAGGAGCCTCCAGGAAAAGGTTTCTGCTCCAGGATGATCAACTGTTGGCCCCTTCCCTCATCAGGCGTCTCTTTTGTGCTTTTGTTCCTACCCTAGGTGTCTCCAGAAGAACACAAAAGTTTGGCACTTTCCCGGGGAATTACGTTGCCCCCGTGTGACTGCCATCTGAACCCCTTGCGTGCCAAGTGGAAACTGAGTCAAAATCCACCGCTTTTGTATCCGGCTTCCTTGGAGAGATGCCCCCCCAATCTGTAGAGAAGGAGTAGAAAGAGGAGATGGTGTGAGAAGCAGCCTTGAGCCCAAGCTGTGTTCAACAAGGTCTTGTCGTCTGTCACCCGGAGTCCTCTCTTCCTTGGCCACTTATCTTCCAGTTTTGTGTCTTGGCTCCCTTGTACGGGGGTGGTTGCAGCCTCCCCCCCCCCCTTTCCAGTATTTATGAAACATCACTGTTTCCAGGCTTTCCCATGACAAGTAAAAGGCTTGGCCTGAACAGACCATGCCGATATCTCCCTTGACTGTTGCCCCGACGTAAGTTTCCGCTTTACGAACAAATCTGGAGTTTTATCCCTTTTGCCAGCTCTCAGAGCAGCAGCGGGAGGTGGAGATGGGAGTTGCAACCCGATGACAGTCCTGTATCAAGCCTCCCCTCCAAAAAGATCCAGTTTCCTTGAATGGAACAAACCCTGCATCGATGGCCCGAGACCTGGTGTGTAACCAACATGTCAGCGCAATGGATGAGCTGGCCAGGCTTCCTGAGCATGTGCACCCCTCTCTGTGCCTCATGGGATTTGCTGGCCCCTGCTAATAGGAGGCTGTGCCATGAGCTGTACACAGTGGACTCGTAGTATGCACATTTTTTGCCTAACCTCTCTCAGAGGCTGAACTTTGATCTAAATCACCCCTCCACCTAAACCAGCTCATTTCGAACTTTCATCTAAATAACTTGCAATCATTCCACTTTCCTGTTGGACCCTGCAGGGGATGCACTATTTGTGTGTGTGTGTGTGTGTGTGTGTAACACAAGCAAGCTGTGATCAGTTGAATACTTAGGGCTACTTTGCTGCTGAGGCAAAGTGTGGGCATTCCTTCCCTTAAAGCAGGGGTGCAGAACCTCTTTTTGGCCCGCGTGCCGGCGGAGGGACGTGGCCATCTTGGGAACCCCCGTGGGTCGGATTTGGTTCTGCAGCCCTGCCCTAAAGTGTCTGCACCTACTTGAGGAGCTCCCTCCTGCCCAGTCTAATCTTGAGCAACTGCTACAAAGGATTTAATACTATTCCTGATCGTTGGGGTGGTAGGAAGTAAATAAGTAAAGAGGGAGGTCGTTCCCCTTACTTTTATTTACTTCTACACAGGCAGTTCCCGGGTTAAGAACGTCCCGACTTACGGACAACTCATACTTAAGAACAGACTGCCATATATGTAAAAATCTGAGTTAAATACAATGGTTCGTACTTACGCACGCACGCACGCACTATACTTTGCGACACTTTGAAAACTTTGTGCGGCTTCTGTTCTGACTTACATACAAATTTGACTTAAAGACAGACTTGGGAACGGATCTTGTTTGTAACCTGGGGACTGCCTGTACTAATGGGCCTACGTGAGAAGCAGCGGGGGTTTCCCTGCTGCCGTTTTTGCATAAGGTCATTGTCTACAGCTCCTCTCTGAAGATGCAGGTCATTCCCGCTTCCAGGGACCAACGCAGGCTCTGCAGGACTTCCAGCCTGTCCGTCTGTTGCCTCCTTACAGCCCTTCGTCTCCTTGATCTTTCCAGCAGTCTCCTTTCACCTCCAAAGTAAAGGGTCAAGACCACAGGGAGATGACTTAAAGGTAAAACCATCCTCTGTGCCCAGCAGTTGTTCTCAAACTGCCGGGTGGGTGGTGGGTTTGCACCTGGTGAGGTGGGGGCAGGCAGGAAGGAAGGGAGTGGGACCCGTATTGGGCCAGGAGCACGGGGACCTTTCTGCCTCCTGCAGCCTCTCTCATTGCCCCAACAGTGCTGCCTTCCATACAGCAGCTAGACTGCTGTGTCTTGACACAGTCCCAGCTACTGGAGAGGAAATGTGCAGGTTGAGACCAGCCCTGTCGGAGCCAGTTCCCTCCCGTGTAAACAGTAGGAGCTGCCCTTTGTTTTTTAAGGTACGGCCCATCAGCCTTTTGCAGGTTCAGACTTGGCATCCTATCTCAGTGGTTTTCAAACTTTCTACCTTCAGGGAACCCTTTCCTGTCGCCACACCCCCTGTGCATCTGCCACGGAGCCCAGCGTGTGGCAAAGGATCCTGCCGCATGTTCTGGGGCGCCAGGTTCTCACACAGCACCAGCCAGGTTTACTCAAGCTCCCTACACAAACTGAGAGTGACGCCTGTGCACGCACGATGCTTCCCATGAGTCCCTGCACATTTGCAGGGGCAGACACAAGGACTGGGTTCACACGGCACGGCAAGCCCCCCGGGGCTTGTCGGGTTGTATGAACCCACCATGGCTTCTTCGGGGTGGCTTTTAAGCCCAGCTTCTGGGCTTATAAGCCACCCCAACAGGCCATGGCTTGTTCTAGGGTTTAGTAGCTACCCCTGGGCTTGCTGTGTCATCCGAACGTGGACGACACAACGAGCCCAGGGGTAGCCCAAAGCACTACAGAGCCACTTGGTCAGAGTGGGGAAACGGCTTGCCACTCTTGCCAAGCGGCTCTGGGCAAGCGCCGATGACAGCCACTCCCAAAGTGGCAAAGCGGCACTAGGGGACGGCCGTCAGTGGCACTCCCCTTGCCCCATGGCGCTGCGGCCACTAGCCAAAAGGGCTGGTGGCCACACCAGCACAGGGCATGCTGCGCTCTGCTCAGCCTACTCTGGAGTATACCGAGCCAAGCACAGCTCGGCTCTCCCTGTCTGGCGCTGCTGCACCGGACTGAGGTGTGTGTGTGCTCTGCACCCTCGCGAGTCGGGGTGAGGGCTGTCAGTGATCCCCACTTCCCCCTCCCCGCCGCTGCTGACAAGCGCCAGCTGGGAGGGGGGAAACCTTGGTGCTCCGGCCACGTCCCTTGGGATAGCTGTGGGAGGACCAGTGGGGGAGTCAGGCGAGGCATGGTGCACCCTACCGGCGATGTGCCCGGTCATCTGTCAGGCTCATTGGCGGTAGGGTGGCTTCTAAGCCAGGCAGCGGGAGTCTGGCTTAGCGTGTCGTTTGAAGCTGCCTGCTGTCTCTGCGGGAAGTTGGTTTGCTGTCACTGATCTCCCTGAAGCTTGCGAGGAACTCCAGGTTTCCCCAGGGTTTGAAAAATACTGATCCTAGCCCATTGGATAAAGACTGGGGAATCCCCAGGGCTGATGTGCAGATGGATTATGCCCCGAGATGTGCAGCACCGTTGGGCTCAGGCCGCTTGTGCAAGAAGGGTGTTTGGTTTGCTAGCTCTGGGGAAAGAGGGCAGTTCATGTTATTGCCTATATACACCTTGTCCTGCCAATAAAATCTCACTGAATTAAAGCTGCAGTCCACAGTGTGGCACTTATGGTACCTTTCTGCCGCCGGACACGGAGACCGCAAAGAGACTGCAAAGGAAGGCAGGGGAGACCCTGCTATGAAACGAGGAGGTGGCTGATTCGGGCGGACCTTAAGCGTGGGAGGCAGACACACCTAATCTACAATGCCCGAGCACCCTGGGAAATTCTCACCTGCCATTGTGCAGCTCCGGTTCAGTTCAGTGGAGCGCTAGAGAATACTGAGAATTATGCCCTGTGTGCGTCCATGGTGCAGCATGATTTGGACTTCCTGTCTCAGGCACCAGCATGAAGATGTCTGTCTACTGCTGCTGGAGGTGGGGTTGTGTGTGGGAGACATGAGGATGATGGAGGCACCCCTGGCAGCAGGGACGACACCCAGTCTGCCCTTTGACCTTGGAAGTCCTGGGCACATTAGGGAAGGCCGCATCAAGCTCCCGAGATTCCCTGCAGCTTTAAGATCAAACTGCTGCTGTTGTCTCCATGTGCTCTTTTGCATGGTCCCAAGAGCTGTTGGACAAAGAGTATAGAAAACCGCTCCTCCCTAGCCGTACCATGAGATAATACAAATATTAGAACTGAAGATTAGATCAACTGACATTTATTGGAGGTTTTTCATATTTTTCGTGTGTGTGTGTGTGTGTGTCGGAACAAAACAAAAGTTGTGACAGTCGTTGAGCAGTAAAAAGAGCAAGGACTTGTCAGGGAGGGAAGAATCCCCACCTAGGTCTTCTCTCTTGGCTGCAATTGCCAATTTAAAAAAAATAATTACTGCGTCTTTTCCTGTCCCTTTAACAATAGTCTGGCATGGAGCAGCTAAGTAGCTGAAGCTTTCTGCCTCACTTTATCTCCTTGGTAGGAAAAAGGTTCATGTGCTACATATCGGACTGCTGTTAAGGACACAGGGGCAGGGCTAGCAAAAGCAAAATTGGCAACCCTGACCTCTGAGGCACTCAAAAAGCATAGTTAGTTTTTAAAATGTGTATTTCCCCCCCTTTCTTTGCAGTTTTGTAGACTAGAATCTTGATCCTCATGGATCTTGCCCCCTGCCCAAGTCCAAAACAAAATGAGATGCTTGTTTTTCCAGTACTGGAGTGTACACAAGAGATTAGCATGGGAGTCGCTGAGGCAACTCACCTGGGCTTGGCTGTATTTCTGTCTGAGCTGTCTCTCAGTCTTAGTCACTTTAGGGTTTTAGTGATGTTTATTGACCGATCTCAAGACACAGATGGAATTAGGCTTCAGTGCAAAACAAAAGGCTTCTCTTTGGCTGCAGACATAAACCCATCCTTCAGACATGCCTTCAATTCCTTCCCCCCCCCCCCCACCGTCATATGCCCGTACACAGCAGAAGAGCTGTGATCTTTCTAGGGCACCCTTTCGGAAGGGCAGTTCCTGCCCCAATCTCTGCCGCACAAACACACATTTTAGAGCTCCCCGTTTGATTACTTCTCAGAAGCATCTTTATCTTTGGCCAGCCCACTGCTTCTTCACACTCTGTGACTTAGTGTCATAAAGCAGGGGGTTTATGAACCTCTTTCAGCCTGAGGGACTAATTCCATTTTGGGGAAGCTCTTTGAGACTGCATTCCAGGGCCGAAGGCCAAAAGGGCAAGACCAAAAATACTGGCATATTTTAGCTTAAAGTTCTTAGTGCTAGTAACTTAAGCCTTCGGAGAGGCCCTGTAGGACCATCCCTGTAGGAGGGGAGGATTCCCTGCTCTTCCTATGAGAAGAGACAAGTCACCACTGGCTGAGGCTGAGTGATGGCCCAGCCATTCAGCATTTGCCTGCCTCTTCCTCCCCTGAGCTTGTTGCCACCGCCACTCTCCGACCCTCTCTAATGCGACCACTGGGCGCAGTGGCATCAGAAGGTCAATCGCAGCATCCCTACCGGCCACAGCTCCTACAAGTGTCCTTGTCACGCTGCTGTGAGCGAGCCCAGCGGTCGCCTCACAGAGCAGTGGCGGAGCCACCTCATAATGGGGCCAGAAGCTTTGTTCCTGGGGCCAGGCCCCATCTGGCCTCACCCTATACACTGCCCTGCCATTTCTCTTGTGTCTATGATTCTTGTGAAATGAGGGCAGAGCCCATCTTTGCAAGTAGAAAGTCCCTGGTTCAACATCTGGCAATCTCCAGTTAGAAAGGACTTGGGTAGCAGGGCTAGCTCGAAACCCTTGGAATCTGCAATACTGCAGTAGATGGGCCAATATTCTGATTCTGTTTGGTATAAGGTGTCTTGCAATTTGAATACATTCAAGGTTGGGCCTTTAGATCTTGCTAAACCTTGCTTCCTCTGATGGCACCCCTGGATCTTTCGAAGTGTCAACAGGAGAGAACCGAATAGGGTAGAATCCGTGTTTTCTGAGTGGAAGGATGAAGGATCGGGGAAATCACAATTGCTAAGGGGGAGAAACCAGTCCCTTTACCAGGGCCAGCCCTCCCATTAGGCAGAGAGTGACAACCGCCTCAGGTAGCAGATGCTGGAGGGGGCAGCAGTGGCAGAACCCCAAGCCATTTCTCGTGAGCCCTCTGGGGCATTGTCCCGTCCCACCCCCTAAACTCAGGTGTGGTGGAAGATGTAGTCCATTGCCGGAGTTAAAATAAGATTCAACAAGCCAGTTGAGTTGGCTTCTGGATGTGGAACGCAGGGGCACCATCTTGTCCTTCACCTCAGGCACCAAAACATCCTGGACTGGCCCTGACCTTTTCACCAGTTATGCACTATAGTCACCCATGAGAGAGGGTGTCTGCCTTACCCCAGAGATGGTCCCAAGACATTTTGCCAGCCAAAGGCAGTGTTAGGAGACAGCCCACTAGGGCTGGAGCCCCAAATCTCTAGGAGGGCATCTGCCCCACCACCCTGGGCTCAGATCCAGGGCTCAGGCCCACAGCACGGGGGGGGGATGCACAAATTTGCATATGCTAATTGACAGCTGGCTCAGCTTGTCTGAGTGTGGAAAGCTAAGCAGGGTCAAGCCTGGTTATTACTTGGATGGGAGACCCCTCCTCTAGTTTCCTGCATTGAGCAGGGGGTTGGACTCGATGGCCTTGTAGGCTCCTTCCAACTCTATGAGCTATGAAATCTATATGCTCTAAAGTCTCTGTGTGTGTTTCTAAAGGGACCCTGTCTCCTAAGGACACTCCTATTTGTAAAAAGTGATGTATGGACAGGGGAGAGGGAGGGCATTTGATTTCAGAAAAACAAAACTTCAGGCAGAAAGATTCAAGGGGGTGGGCAGCAGGAAGGGAAGCACGTGTGGGCAAAAAGCCAGCTAGTCAGGGGATCAGATGCAACAGAGATCCTCAGGGTCCCTGTCCCTTTTATTTCAGCAAGTGCCCATGGACAGCAGGGTGGTGGGGCAGAGGGCATCCCAGAGATTTGGGGCTCCAAATGAAAAATCCAGGGCTCCAGCCCTAGTGAGCCGCCCCCTAACGCCACCTCTGTAGCATGCTTTCAGATGGAGGACTCGTAGACCTCACACATTGGGAGGCATTGTGTGGATGCTCTCTTTTCTCCTTAATGGATATTCTGCATTGAAAAAAGACTGGAAGAAGCGGTGAGAAAAACCAGGGGACAGGAGGGTCATAGCATAGGTTTGGATAGACAACTATGGTTTGGATCCCGCTGTAAAATTCCATGAATGAGGCAATGACATCATAAAGGCCTCATTTGGAAGCACCTTGATATCCTACCAATGTTCATATAGAAATGCAGTTATTATTTGTACCAGAGCTCACATGCATCAACGGTGTACTCCCTACCTATAAACTAAAGCTACAATCCTATGCACACTTACTTGGGTGTAAATCTCATTAAACACAGTGGGACTTCTGAGTAAATAATATGATTGTGGGAAGTGGTGTATCTGATCTACCATCCTTTCAAGTCTAAAATCTCCAAAGCAAATGTTTAATTGATTGATTTTCGAAGCAGCCCTTCCCTGCACCAAAACTTTAGTGGGATAATTTCCAAACAGATTAAAAACAAAGCAATACAATAAAGTTAATAAAATATGTATTTGCTTTTGTTAGGCTAAAATGCTGCAAAATGTTTTATTTCTTATAAAATTGTGTGTGTGTGGTGTGTGTGTGTGTGTGAGTAGTCTTTGCAAAGTGCATTACTAAATTTGCTTCAAAGTATATTCCTGGGATACAGAAATGAGAGTGATCAGCTGGCACTAAAATCTTGTTATTCTGAACACTTTAAAAAAAGGGGGGGGACAGAGTATAAGAACTGAGTCCTTTTCTCCTCTATAATTTATGACAGTCCTGCTTCTTCAGGCTTAATGGATTTCAAAGTATTGGATCAAACAGATATAATGAGATTTGCACTTTAATTTGCTATACAAATATTATATAATTGGAGTAAGTGATGGAATTTGGAGGGATGGCTAAGATTCTCCCCCCCCCCTTCAGTTCTTCGGGTCAGTTTTTCTAAGGCTTACTAGGGAATAAAGACCGCTGAACTCAGCAGGACTTCCTTCTGAGAAAACATATACAGTATCACACTGTGCAGCCTATTTGGATTAATTTACAGTGTCAAAAGTCCCGGGCGCAAGCAGAAATCAAATTTGGCTAAACTAGAAGAGCTAAATGAAACCAGCTCACTTAGTAGAGCATGCGCTTTGATGTGGAAGTGAAGTCCCATTGAGTGCAATGGGATTTATTCCCAAGTGAGCGCCCATAGGACTCGAGCTGGCACCAGGAGTTGGCATAGTTGGGCACCTGCCAAGGCCCTTGCCCCAGTAGGGGGCCCACTGCCAATTTTTGAAGTGCCCTGCCTCTGCTGCTGCTCCTGCCTTCTTGATGTCACTGCCGGCGCACCGGTATCATCCCGGAGAAAGAGACACAGGCAGCAGTGAAGAGGAGGAGTATCGGCAGCCTCCGCCACTTCACCTTCTCCTTCTGGGCTCAGAGGGAGAGGATAAGTGAATAGGAAGTGAAGACCAGAGCAAGGAGGTGGGACTTCTTCATGGAGGCGACTCCACTGAAGGCATCTTGGCTAGCTCCTGCCCAGAAAAAAAAACCCCGGAATCCAGCATGCATTGAGGACGCCAGCCTTTAAACCGAAGCCTACACAGGTCCCTTTAGAAGCGGCTTCTCTGTGTTCAATGGTGCAAACTCCTGTGTGTGAAGGTATCCTGAAGATTGCAGCCTTAGCTTATCAGCCAGGACTTTAAGACAAAGTTCCCTAGAGAGCAGGTGCAGCTGGTGAAGTGGGCTTTTGTCTTCTCTATGCCCTGCTTGTGGGCTTCCTAGAAACGTCTGCTGTCCCCTGCTGGAAACAGGACTGTGGCGTAGGAGGCCCAGGGGTCTGATCCAACTGGGATGAGAGACGCTGTGTGGTATAGTGGTTAAAGCAGCCTTGCCCAACCTGGTGCCCTCTAGATGTGCTGGACAGTAGCTCCCATTATTCCCAGCCAGGTTGCTGAGAATTATGGGAGTTGCAGTCCAACAGCACCGGGTTGGGAGGGCTGGGTTAGAGCATCAGACTAGGGCTGGGCAGACCCAGGTTCAAATCTCCATTCGACCATGAGGCTCACTGGGTGATCTTGAGCCAGGCCCTACCTTTCAGCGTAACCTACCTCACAGGGTTGTCATGGGGGGGGGGGGTACAGGGTATGTGTATTCGAGAGCCATGCAGGCCCTAGTCAGCCTGAAAGTGAGAGGCAGTGTGGTGCAGTGGTTAGAGTGTTGGACTGGGACTCGGGAGATCCAGGTTCTAGTCCCCACTCAGCCACGAAGCTCACTGGGTGACTGTGGGTCAGTCCCTGACTCTCGGCCTAACCTACCTCACATGGTTGTTGTGAAGATAAAATGGAGAGGAGGAGGATTATGTAAGTCGCCTTGGGTTGCTTGCAGGAAAAAAGACAGGATATAAACATAATAAATAAAGGGGGGCTCCAAAAAGGTAGGGGGGCAGTTCATCTAGTTTGCAGACCTTTTAAAATTGTGAACTGTTTTTTAAAAATATATTTGTTAATTAAATAATTAATTATTTTGTTAAATTACTTTATTAATGGGGCAGGTAAAATTTCGGGGAGCACCCCCCCCCCCCGCCACAGGCCCAGAGCTATTTACTCCGCCTTGAACTCTTTGCAGGGCTAGCTCAATGTAATAAATGCAATAAATCCTTCTGTTCTCCAGCGCGGGAAAACCCGGGCAGGGTGGCGGTGGAGAGGGTGATTATTACCCATCCGTCTGACCGTCTCGGCTCGGCAGCAGCAGCGCCTCCGGGCGCGGCGACGCAAGCTTGGTAGTAAATAACCGTAATTAAAAGGCGGACTCTCCGGGGACTGCGGGGGCGCAGCTGCGCCTGGAGGTGGCGCTCGTCTGCCGGATTTGCCCAGGCCGTTTCAATGAAGGGTTCGATTAGGGAGCCGCGCCGGCCCCTTTGGAGGTGGAGGAGGAGGAGGAGGAGGAGGATGGAGCTCGGCGGCCGGGTAAATTGGAAGACGCCTCGCGGCAGCGGTAGCAACAGGAACTGAGCTTGTCTTCGCCGCCTTACCTGCATCTCCCCTGCGCCTCTTCCGACGTCCTCCCTCTCTTGCAACTTCCGAGTGGCCCAAAAGGCAAAGCGGGGCAGGCTCTGGATTCGGGGTAAGTGCCTCCTGTTGCAGGCTAGAGACGGGAAAGCGTGGTAGTGAGTGCGCCGGCAGTTTAGGGAGAGATGCCTCTCCAGCCTTGCCTTGTCCCGGTGTAAAAAGCTGCTGCTGCTACAACTTCTGTTCCGGGGTGAGGTTAGCCGGACAAAGGCAATTCTAGGCACGTCTACTCCGAAGCAAGTCTCATTGAGCGGGGGGGGGGGATTTATAAGATTCAGGGGTGGTGCTAGGCACCGACAAGATCCGGGGCTTAGGCCCACAGGACAAAAAAAAAAAAAGCGCAAATTTACATATGCTAATTTACATATGCTCTAAAGTCTCTCTGTGTGTGTGTGTGTATATGTGTGTGTGTGTGTGTGTGTCTTTAAGGGACCCTGTCTCCTAAAGACACCCCGATTTGCAAAAAGGGATGGACGGGAGAGGAGGGCATTTGATTTCAGAAAAAATCTCAGGAAAGATTCAAGGGGGGGGGGGCAGCAGGAGGTGAAGCACATGTGAGCAAAAAGGCAGGTCATCCAGGGGGACCAGATGCAACAGAGATCCTTAGGGCCCCTGTCCCTTTATTTCAGCAAGTGCCCATGGACAGCAGGGTGGTGGGGCAGATGGCCTCCCAGAGATTCGGGGCTCCAGCCCTGGTGGGCCACCCCTAACACCGCTTCTGATAATATTGCAGTTTTAGGGATCTTGTTCTTTTTCCTTCCCATATATACTTCTAGGGATTTGTCCGGGTGTGCGTGTCCCGTGCGAGACTGTAACGAGGGGACGAGTGTGTGTGTGTGTGTGTGTGTGTGTGTTTTATCAATCCTTTGCAAAATATAAAAATTAAATGAGGTTTAATTCTGCATTGGAGGTTTCTGCATCCCCCCCCCCCCGTTCTTTAGAACTTGGGAGGTTTTGCACGCAACTCCGCCTCTCTCCTCTCAGATCTGAGGGAAACTGAACTTTTCCGCTTTGCTTTCGGCAGTTGGATTAAGCAAGTTATGTTCGCTGCCGTTTTGCTTATTCTAGTGCTCTGTTTTTAATTGCCGGTGGGTTAGGCTTTTTGCTTGTTGGTTCTGTAGGTTTATGTGTATAGACTTGAATTTTATTTGTAATTTAAAAAAAAAAAACCTCCCGCCTTACTTGCCTTTGTTTTTACTGTAAACCACCTTGAGAGTTGCTCTGGATGAAAGGGAGCCTGTAAATAATAGTAAACAAACAAATAGGATCGCAAGTTGCTTAGAATTTCAAAGGTGAAACCCAAAGTCCATCCCCTGTGGGCTAAAAAGCTGGTCTGTTTGTTGTGTGTTTTTTTTAAAGGGACACATTTTATTTATTTTATTTATTATATTTATCAATCGCCCATCTGGCTGGTCACCCGGCCACCCTGGGCGATGTACAATTAAAATACAACAAACAACACAATAAAAGTACATAATTAACACACTTATAAAAAATTCTCATTAAAAACCTAACCCAGCCCTAATTATTCCGCCTTGAACAGCCATGTTTTAATGCACGGCGGAAGCTCATCACGGACGGGGTGCATGGCGGAAGGTCAATAGGGAGGGAGTTCCATAATGTGTGGGCCGCCCACGAGAAGGCCCTCTTCCTAGTCCCCACCAGCCTGGCTGCTCTGGGTTGTTCTACATCTTGCTCTACATCTTGGGTGTTGACTATTCTTTCCTCCCCACCCCACCCCACCCCTTCTGTCAATCTGTGCCCCCTCCTGGCATCTATTGTGCCATTAATTTGCATTTCACTTTACAAAATAAAAGATAGGTCCTTCCCCCCCCCTCCCCCTGGAGGTTGCAATCTAAAAAATTCAGCAGGGGGGAGAGGGAGGTAAGTGGTGAGCAGATGAAGAATATGTGTCTATTTTGGTTACATGTAGTTAGGCTAACATTCTTCGTCCTTCTCCTTTTTGCTGTCAGGAATCTAGTCCTCAGGAATTAGTCATGGTGTGTGGGTGTTGTCTCTGAGGAGGTCCAAGGAAGATGGTCTCTAGCGGACTTGCCAGTTCAGTTCCTCCTGCTGGGGCTGTGCTCTGGAACCTGTCTTCATAACCAGGTCCCAGCCCCACAGCATAATAAAGAACAGCATGCCCTTGCGCATGTACAGAGCGATTTTCCTCTTTCCACTAAAGGACTTAACCGGCACCCCAATGTACTCGTGACCAGTAAACATTTCTGAAGCAGAGGGAAGGCTGTCCGGGCACACTTGAGTCCAAGCCTCTGTAATTTTAGTAAATCGTGCCTGTCCACCCCACCCCACATTTCCGGACTCTGACCTGCATATCTGCTGTGCCACAGACTTGGCTGGCTCAGACAGATCTTTATGGCTGCGGGTTATGACAGAAGTCCAGGACTTGGCTGGGTGCTGTACAGCGGCAGGGTGGGGGTGGGCGGTGGGGGGAGCGGGAGCCAGAACAAGAAGCTATTTTTGGTGTGGGTGAGAAGCCATCATGGGAGACGCCTGGTCCCTCTTCGCGGCAAGGTTTTGCCCCGAAACATTTCCAACTTTGCTGCATTGGTCTGTCTTGGCTATGTTTCACGCATGCCAAGAACATGCCCTTTTCAGTTTCGGAATCTTCCGAGCTTTCTGATTGGCACACTCGTTTGCTTACATTTCTTTCCTGCCTTATCCCCAAAGTTCAGAGCAAGTGAAAGGTAAGGATGCAGAATTTTCTTGCCAAATCAGGCCAAGGCTCACCCAGTCCAGGATTCCGTTTCTGGTGGGCAGCTGGACAGGTGCCTCCAAGTTCTCTACCTGGGCACAGGGTCCTCTCCTGTTTGTCCCCAATGGTACGTAATGCCTCTGGACGAGGAGCGTTTAGCTATCGGAATCCCAGTATCCCAGGACTAACATGAAGCCCCCTAAGGCTACAAAGGTGGTAGGTAGGACCTGAAAGTTACATCTAGGGCATGATGAAATCTTGGGAGCTTCCACTGGTCAAAACCCGAGGCTTCAAAGCCTTGCAAAGTCCCTTACCCTTCCATCAGTTTAGTAAAGGCATCATGAATTATGCAAACTAAGCGAATGAATGCAAATTTGCCTAAAATTGCATGCTTTATACCAATTTCAGAATTCAGCTCTTGTGCAATTTGGTTTGGAGTATATATGCAATCCTTGCACCTGTGCAGAAATTCCCTGTCTGCCCTCGATCTGTTCCATATTCCCCCTTTGTGCTTTGGAGGAAGCCATTCAGCAAAGGATGGGGGAGAAATTTACTTTGGATCTGCTGCCAAGCGCTGTGCGAATCCACACAAACATTCGATCCAGCACAACAGGGGAAGCAGTAAACCCTTAATCCCGCTGCAATTATACATAAAGCCAAGGTTTGTGGCTGGGCTGCTGTAAACCCGATCCTCCTTCCTTCCTTCCAGATGAGGTGTTAACTGTTTGCTCCCAGCGTTCATTGCAATTTTTCAGTTCTTATTGGCAAGGCAGTTCTGTCTGAACTATGGCTCACATCCAGAATAAATTAATTTGGGGCGATCAGGAGGGTCGTGTGTGTTAAGAAATGCTAACCTTGCTATTTAGAGGTGTTGGGGCAGGGGTGGTGCTAGGTACCGAAAAGATCCGCCGCTCAGTCCCACAGGACAAAAAAAAAAAAAGAGAGAGAGAGCAAATTTGGATATGCTAATTTACAGATGCTGTAAAGTCTCTCTGTGTGTCTTTAAGGGACCCTGTCTCCTAAGGACACCCCTATTTGTAAAAGGGGATGTATGGACAGGGGAGAGGAGGGCTTTTGATTTCAGGGAAAAAAGCCTCAGGCGGAAAGATTCAAGTGGGGGGGGGGCAGCAGGAGGTGAGGCACATGTGGGCAAGAAGCCAGCTCATCCAGGGGGATCCATGCGAGAGAGATCATCAGGGCCCCTGTCCCTTTATTTCAGCCAGTGCCCGTGGGCAGCAGGGTGGTGGGGCAGAGGGGCTCCAGACCTAGTGGGCTGCCCCCTAACACCACCTCTGTGTCGGGGACTTCGCTTTGGACTAGTTCCCTGGGAAGTCGCATGGGTGACAGTTGTGGACATGGCTGATTCTCCGCTATGAGCCTATGGACGTCAGAGGGAAAAGTCTCACAAAGGGGAAAGTTCCGCCTTTCATCAGGACCCTTGGCTCCACTGGAAACTGCCGCCTGGACATGCCTAATTAATATCCAGTATTATAGGGTAGGAGCAGGTGGGTACCTTTCTCATAAGCCAACTCCACCTCCGGTTGGATCACCGCTGCTCTTGACTTTCCTCTAGGGTTCTCTTTATCACCATATCTGTTGGCTACACACAACGCGGTTTGGCTCAGTTCTTATTGTTTTAGCCATTGCAAAAGGCCAGGGGGCAGCAGGGAGGAAGTCAGAATAGCTGCCGAGTGACGGGTAACTTCAAATACTTCCAGACATCTGTAATACAGTCAACAGCCATTTCTACCTCCTGATGTCAGTGTCTTCAGCACGACGTTTGTGCATAAGCTCTCTACCCAATCAGAAATGTTGTGCAATTCGGGGTTCCCCATTGGGTGGAGACCCTACGGGGCGTCGTGTAGCGGTATGGATGTAGACTCCCCTTTCAAACATTGGTGGGACATGGTCCCTGGGGGGGGGGCAGGGGATGTGGCCAGCACTCCCCACTCACCCCACACATATTTTGGATGTACACTGCAGGGGCGGTGCTAGGTACCAGAAAGATCCAGGGCTCAGGCCCACGGGACAACAACAACAACAACAAAAAATTGCACAAATTTGCATACGCTAATCTATATACGCTCTAATGTCTGTGTGTGTGTGTCTGTAAGAGACGCTGCCTCCTAAGGACACCCCTGTTTGTAAAAAGGGATGTATGGACAGGGGAGAGGAGGGCATTTGATTTCAGAAATAAACCTCAGGCAGAAAGATTCGGGGGGGGGGGAAGCAGGAGGGGAAGAAGCACATGTTGGCAAAAGGCCAGCTGGTCCAGGGGGTGGGGGGATCAGATACAACAGAAATCATCAGAACCTTTTCCCTTGTGTGTCTTGTCTTTTTTCAATTGTAAGCCTGCGGGCAGGGACTGTCTTGTTTAATTGATTACAGGCAGTCCCCGGGTTAAGAACGTCCCGACTTGCGGACAACTCATACTTAAGAACGGACCACCATATATGTAAAAATCTGAGTTAAAATACAATGGTTCGTACTTAAGAACGCACGCGCTATACTTTGCGACACTTTGAAAACATGACGCGGCTTCTGTTCCGACTTACGTACAATTTCGACTTAAAGACAGACTTAGGAACGCATTTTGTTCGTAACCCGGGGACTGCCTGTATATGTAAGCCACTCTGGGAGCCTTTTTGCCTGAGGAGCAGCATAAAAATATTTCAAATAAATAAATAAATGCCCATGGACAGCAGGGTGCTGGGGCAGATGGGCTCCCAGAGATTTGGGGCTCCAGCCCTAGTGGGCCACCCCCTAACACCACCCCTGGTACACTGCCTGCTCATTTCGCTTTCTTTCTAATTAAAAGGGCTAGGGCAGGGGTCTCCAACCTTTTTGGGTCAGTGGGCACATTTGCAATTTTGAGAGAGTGTTGTGGTGGGTGCTCTCACAAAATGGCTGCTGGTGGGGGTGTGTAGCCCATTCATAAAATGGCTCCTAGGGTGGGCATGTCTGGTTACAAAACACTCATTTCACAGAAGGAAAACTGGTGAGACTAAAAGAAAAGTAACCTGCCCTAGAAACCTAAGTACAAGGTAGACGTCGGGTCTGAGCTCCAAAACACAAAACCACTTCCTTGAACCCAAATAAAGATGGCGGACACCACTTCACTTTGTACCAGGCCAGCCTCCCTGTAAACAAAAGCTTGGCAGTCACCAAAAGTGTTGTCTATGGGTGCATTGGTGCCCATGGGCCCCATGTTGGAGACCCCAGGGCTAGGGCCATTTCTTTGAATGAACACTGAGCAAGGCCGGCCCTACCATTAGGCAGACGGAGGCAGCAGCCTCAAGCAGCAGATGCTAAGAGACAGGGAGTGGCAGTGATGTATCAGAGGATGGAGCTGTGTGTGCCATGCGGCCTGCCCTGCACCCCTAAGCTAGCCTGCTGTTTTCACATGTGATGGAGGATGCTGTCCTCTCAACAGTGTGTTGAAGGAAGATTCAACCGCCAGTCTGGTTGGCGTTTGTAGGCGGAATGGGTAGAGGTTCCATCTTGGCCTTCACCTCAGGCAGCAAAATGTCTTGGGGCCAGCCCATGTTGAAAATTTAGGGAAGGGGCTCCAATATCCTTGGGGATTGCATGCAGGGGGCCCTTCCATAGGATTCCATAGCCTCTCCCTCCTTTGTAGGGCAGCTACAACCAGGGCGGCCCAAGATATTTTCTTGCCTGCGGTGAAGGACAAGATGGCGCCCTCCCCCATTCCATGTACAGAAGTCAACTGGAGTGGCTGTTGAATCTTATTTCAGTGCTGGAGATGGGAAAGCATCTGCCACCTGAATCGGCCTCATGGTAGAGCCGGCCCTGTGCTACAACAACCCTTGTTATAGTATTTTTTTAAAACACGCACACCCATTTGTTCTGTTCACATTTATGGATATTAACAACATAAGAGCCACGCTGGATCAGACCAAGGGTCCATCTAGTCCAGCATCCTGTTCACACAGTGGCCAACCAGCTGCCCACAGGATCCCACAAGCAGGACAACAGCACCTTCCTGCCCGTGTTCCCCAGCAACTGGAGTACATAGGCATACTGTCTCTGATACTGGAGGAAGCATATAACCAATCAAGATAGCCTTCTCCTCCATGAATTTGTCCAATCCCCTTTTAAAGCTGTCCAGATTGGTGGCCATCACTACATCTTGTGGAAGTGAATTCTATAGTTTTAACTAGGTGCTGTGTGAAGAAGAAAGATATTTTATTTCATGTTTGGTGCCTGGTTACATAGATGCTGCTGTTTGCCTTAACTCACAGACCCATCCCTTCTCCTACACCAGAGGTGGGCAAATTGTGGCCCTCTCGAAGTTTTGGCCTACAATTTCCATCAGCCCTAGCCAGTAGCCAATGGTGAGGGATGGTGCAAGTTGTAGACCAAAACATCTGGAGGGGCACAAGTTGCTCACCACTGCTCTACACTCTCCCCATATTTTTTGAGAAATTCTGATGGGCTTTCTTTTGAGGAAATATTTGGCTTTCTCTCCCACCCCTATTCCATTAGGTATTAGGATTTCAGAACAAAGAATGTTGTCAGGATCCCCTAGTCCTTCTTTCCAGCATAGATTTATATTTCCTATCTCTGATATATCACAATTTACATCCTGGACTGGTTGATTGTACGACTATATTTTTCGTGACAGAATACTTTATTTATTTATTTATTTACAGCATTTGTATACCGCTCCATATCCACACAGATTCCAGAGCGGTGAACAATAAAGGGATAAAACAGATAAAAGGGGAAAAAAACCCACTGCATTAAAAACAGGATAACATTAAAACTGTGGCTGGTCTGCAAGGAAGGCTTTCTGGAACAAAGATGTCTCCAACAGGCACCAAAAACAACACAGTGTCAGAGCCTGCCAGACCTCCAGAGGCAGGGAATTCCATGGAAGTAGAACCGCCACACTGAAGGGCCTTCTTCTGGTGGACTCCCGTCGGGCCGTAGGTCCATGTGGAACCCCTAGGAGAATGCCCTCTGATGACCTCAGTGACCGGGCAGGTTGGTAAGGGAGAAGGCACTCTCTCAGATATCCCGGTCCCAAGTTGTTTGAGTTTCTGGCTTTGTACACTAGAACCAGAAGCTTAAACCTGCCTCGGTGGTAGCGAATAAGCAGCCAGTGCAGTTCCCTCAGCAAAGGAGTTGCATGTTGAAAAGGGGCAGCTCCCAACTACAGCCAAGCAGGAACGGTGCAGGGCTGTTTGGCGCCCTAGGCCAAATTATATTTAGCGCCCCCCCTCGTGCCGTGGGGGGGGCTCCGGAGCAAAGCAGCCCTGCTCTGCAACGCCCCCCCCTCGCACCGCCGCCGCCGCCACCACCACCTACCAACTCCTCCGCAAGGGCCACCAGCCGGCCCTGCAGCTTGGAGGTCTTGGCGCTGAGCAAAAAGCAGGCGCCCACCGAGAGGAGCGAGAAGAGCAGCGAGAGGATGACGGGGGCCCTGCCCGCGCCTCCGGCGCACCGGCAGCCGCCTTGGGGCGAAGCCGCAGGCTTCTTCTCCCGAGGCTCGCTCATTGCGCGCGCGCGCTCTCTGCGGGGGGGAAGACGCCGCTGCCGCCGCAAGCGCTCAGGTTCGCCCCTAGGGAGCGAGGGGGTGGGTGGCAGCTCCTGCAGCGCTCCCTCCGTCCCTCTGGCTCCGAGTCCGGAGGGAGGTGCAGCGGCAGCGGCGGCGGCAGGCAGGGCAGGAGCGCGCCGTAGGCGAGGAAGGGGCACAGAAACTGCGCCCTCTTCCGCCACGCGCCCTAGGCAGTCGCCTGGGTCTGCCTAGCGGTAGCGCCGGCCCTGCAGCCAAGCCGAGTTCTAGCCTGCAAACAGCTACAACTTTTCAGGTGTAAAGCAATTGCCTTCTCTGAGCAGGTGCCCAAGCCACAAGGAGAGGTCTCTGGTCTGTTCTGAGGACAAAATGTGGGTATTTGGGGCATCCAAATGCTTTAAATTGGGTACGCAACTTTTGGGGGGGGCGTGGGCACATTTAGCAATGTGAGAAACTGTTGTGCGCACTACCACAAAATGGCTGCCATGGGAGGCGTGGCAAAGGACAAGTAACCTGCCCAAATGGCTGAGTACAAAGGCAGAGATGGAGTCTTGAGTCCCAACACACTAAACAACTCATTTGAACCCACAGTTTTCAGCATGAAGAGAAAGCTGTTTCACAGCAATCCCAGCTTCCGGTAAGAAAATGTGTTAATTGGGGGGGGGGGGCGGTTAAGTGGGAGGGGTAGGACACCATGGTGAGTGCCAAGAAAGGTGTCTGGGGGAGCATTGGTGCCCTGCAGGCTCCACATTGCCTACCCCTGCTTTAAATGCTATCCTTAAGATTTCCACTGCCATGAACTTTTGAGACTGCCTGTCAATACTTACATCTCAAGGGGCTAGTACGGACATGCCCATCAACACCAAGCGGTGACCTGCAGGTGTGATGTGAATGGGGTCACCACAGATACCACACCACAGACTACATTTCTGTAACGGCCTCTCCTCTTCCAACGAAGTCAGTGGACTTTTCAGTTCACACAGGCAGCTGCTGAGGATCATCAGGTGTACAGTAGTCAAGGCCAAAGACAGACACCACGTTTTTAACAGAGATCACAGCGGGTTCTTCATACACGCCGTGAGTCCGACTTTACAACCTGCCTTGCCAATGTATATACTAGCAGGCAGAATCCTGAGTCAGCCATCAGTGTTGCTCCTCCACTCATGCCTCAGCAGCTCCGGCTTAAGACATTTTGCTGCCTGAGGCGAAGAGCAAGATGGCGGACCATTCCATGTACAAAAGCCCACTTGAACAGTCAGCTGATTCTTTCTTCAACACTAGCAATGGGGCAGCATCCTCCTACCACACCTGAAAGCAGGCTAGCTTGGGGGGCACTGGACAGGGTGTGTGGCACACCTCTCTCTCCTCCAACACCTTGCGGCTGCCTCCCATCGGCTGCGGCCTGAGGCAACCACCTCACTCTATCTAATGATAGGGCCGGCCCTGTACATTAGACTAGCTGGCCGCCTATATTGAAGTGGTACCTGTACATTATCGGTTTGAGTTTGTATCATGTTTATTCTTCACTTAAACGTTTTAAAGCCAACTTTCTAAAGAGCGGTTACAAAACTGCTCCAAAGACCAGGCAAAGGGAAGGTTGTGCCTACACAGGTGCTAGCCAATCGGTGCTGTCTGTGGGAATGCCTTCCCCCATTTGGACTGAAAAGCTGTGGGATTATTTTCTTTGTTCTATCTCCAGAGCTCGGTTCTGAAAGCATTTGGACTGGATGCAGTTCACGGCTCCTTCTACATCTGCCCGCTGCTCTACAAACGCAGGGGCAGGGCTGGGGAACCTCATTCAGCCTGAGGGCCAAATTCCATTTCGGAGAAACTCTGGGCAGCTGCATTCCAGTGATGGGCAGAGCCCAAACAAAGTGGGTGGGACCAAAGTAACACATACACACACCTCCAGCATATTGTAACTTAAAAGCTCTTACTGCCGGTAACTACGGTAAGCCTTCAGAGAGGCATTTTCAACCTTTTAGAATGGGGGCGAAAACAAAAGCTGGGAAACCACCAATGGGGGGAAAGGGGGTGGGCTCTAGGGAAGGGACCTGACCGTCCGGGGAACCCAGAAGGGCTGGATTTGGCCCCCAGGCTGGAAGTTCTCCACCCCTGTACAAATGTGACGTGTCCCTGTGTCCGGAGCGATGCATGCACAAACTATTCTTGCCTTTGTTTCTCTAGGGACCGCCTTACTCCAGCGCTGTTTGTAAACCTTGTAGTAGGGGCACCTGCGTCACCCCCTAAGGCAGGGTCTATATAACTTAAAGTGTAATTCTGCCTTCCATGTGAGCTGAAAGCAGAATGAAAGTAGTTTCGGGTCTTCAGCCTGCAGGATAGGTGTTTGACTTTGTCACAACAACAACACACCCTAGTGCACACCCGTGATCCTATCCTGCTGGATGCTGCTGGCGGGGTGGGTGGGAGCTCTCCCCGGCCCCCACATTTCTCCTCCTCACCCCCATCTGAAGGTTTTGTGGTAAAAAAAAATCTCTTCCCCCCTCCCCCGCCCTAGACTAGAGACAGGGGCTGTTTGTGTTCCTGACTGAGAGGGGGGCAGCTTCCTTCTGGCACCAAAACATGTAAATGCAGGAAATTCTTCCCCTGAAGGCCGCCTTTGTGTGTCGGGTTTTTTTTTTGGGGGGGGGGCTGTTTTCTTGTTGGCTGTTTTGGGGAAGGTATTGAGTCTGGAAAGGACAAGGTGAGCATGGGAATTTCCTCTCTCGTGAGTCTCTCCCTCTGCCCCTCTCCTTTTGGCTAGCCCTGCTTTGCTGTAACCCTTCCAGGATTCGTTTCTTTCTCCTCCTCCTCCTCCTCCTCTTAGATGGCTTACGTGGCTTTAGAAGAGCTTACGCGAGGCTTTCCTGCTGGAGCCCCTGTTCAGGTCTGCTCCCGTAGCTTTGACAGTGCTGCAGTGTTGTCTGGGGTTCCCGGGCCAGTGACACGGGCCCCCATGTGTGGTTTGAAGTGCCACCTAGCAGGGGTGTGTGTGTGTGTAGGAGAGAGCATCTGAGGGTGGTCTCTGTAACGTGGAAGAGCCTTTGAACTATCCAGGGGAGGGGGCGGGAATGCAAAAAACGTTAAACCGGCTTCCCCCCCCCTCTCTTCCCCTCCCTGCCCTAGCTTCCCCTCCAAGACACAATGTGGAGATTTAGTTCATGGTTGACTTGGGCCCTGGGCCCTTGCCAATAAGGTCTTTCCCTCCCCTGGCCACATCGTGCGGCGGCTGCTGCGCGAACAGGCGGCATGCATCCTCTCGTGGGAGGGCTGTGCGGAGCTGCAACTCTTCCAGCCCCAGCTGCAAAAATGTATGAATCAGGCCTGTGGCTGCGAACTTCCTGCGTTGCACTCCGGGCGCTTTCGTCTCCCTTCTCCCACCCCACCCCCATGACACTGCCTCTCCCCACTCTGGCTTCCTGATGAGAGGGAAGCGGTACGCTTTGGCCTACGGCAATTGCTCACGTCTCCGGGGACCTCTCTTTCCCCTCCCGGGACGAGGAGCCGCTCCCACCCCCCTGATGAGACTCTTCTTTGCTCCTCAAGGTGAAGGCACCCTTCTGGTTTTCCCTCCTCGACACCACGGAACGCCCCGTTTCTTTTTACAAACGTTCTTCTGCTTTGCTCCTGTGGATTCATTCGTTCACAGCCTCGTCCCCTGCCACTGGGGCTTCCCCATCCTTTAACAGTACGTCCTTCAAGTGGCAGTGGGAGGGAAGGCTCATGAGCTGGCTTGCGTGAGTCGTGCCAGCAGTGCCGCAGCTACCTTTGGAAGAAAGTAAAAGAAGCAGATGGAAAGAGGAGAAAGAAATATTTATATGTACCTATGTTATAAGAGAGAGAGGCAGTAAACAGTAAAAACTTGTGGCCAAACTAGATGTGACATGAAAGTTCCCTAATTGGTATGGAAAGTTCCCTAATTGTTTTGCCAATACATTTCCCCCTCTGTGGCTAAAAGTAGTCTGCAAGGGGAGGGGGATTTGCATGTGGGAATTGGCATGAAGGGAGGCATGTTTACACCCTCCCCCCTCAAGAAAAATGTGGGAGGGCTAGTACTGAAATTCCCACGCCATGCATGCCCAGTGTCAGTACGCAGTACCCTTTGGCAGTTGCTGGGGACCACCTTAGCCTCCCCTCCAAAAATGCTTTCCCCTGGTGAGTTCTGATCAGCACCAGGCAACTGGCCCTGCCTACCATTTGAATATCACACAATGCTCCCAATGTAGCGTCGCTACAGGGGCCACTGTCGAAATTTCCTGTAGTGCCCAAGAGTAGCCTTCCCCAACCCCTCCAGATGTGGACTACAGCTCCCACCTTCCCCAGCCAGTGTGGGCCCCAAGTCTGGGATAATGGGAGCCGTGGTCCAACGCTTCTGGAGGGCACCAGTTTTGGAGAAGGCCGACCTAGAGCAACACTGCACCAGGTGCATTGTGGGGGAAATTCAAATGGCGGACGGAAGCCAGCCGCTCGGCGCTGATGCGAGTGCCTGCTGCCAGGGCTGGCGTCAAGGGCGGGCAGGGTTGGGCACCTGCCGAGGGCCCACACCCCAGCAGGGGGTCACTGACAAGAGCACCCAGCAGGAGTTGCTCCTTCTCTTTGCCTGCTTGTTCACCTGCCTCTCCCTCTAGCCCAGATAATGGTGAGGAGGAGGAGGAGGAGGAGGAGGAGTGGGAGATGCCGCTGCCCACTTGCTCCCTGGCTCTCTGCCTGTCAAGAAAGCAAGTGGTAGCCATGGTGAGAAAGAGGATGAGGAACAAGAGCAGCTGGTGACAATGGAGGTGAGAAGGTAAACTCCCTGAGGGATGGGGACCATTGAGGGTGTCTTGCCCAAGGGCCCTCAAAACCTGGAGCTGGCAGTGGCGGCGGCTGTTTGTTGCTGTTACCAAGTAAGTTTGTAGGAGGGTGCCCACCAGAGGGCACTTTGCCGAAGACCCCTCAGAGACTTGGAGTGGCCCCTGCACCACATCTAATGTGGCCCTCGGGATACGTTGGAAGCGACAGCAGAACTGGGTGGTTTTTCCGGGGCAGACACGCGTGCAGGGCCGGTGCTACCATTAGGCCAACTAGGCAGCTGCCTAGGGCGCAGGGCTAAAGGGGGCGCCAGAAACACCTTGAAAAAAAATACAGCGCTCTCAAGTGGGAAGGGGGGGCGCTAAGTACCTGATCTTGCCTAGGGCACCAAACTGCCTTGCACCGGTCCTGCACGCGTGCTCATCCCTTGATTGCAACAGCGAGTGGTGCCTTGCATGTGTTCAGCAGTCAGCTGCGGATCTGGGAAGAGAACTTTCAATATATGACATCACAGCAGGAATTCCTGGTGGGATGGGACCCCAAATACCATGCAGTTCAGTGAGGTCGATTCATACATTTAGTTGCCAGTCATTGCGGAGAGAAATCAAGCGATGAAAATGAACATATGAAGCAACCCCTCATATTTCCCAAGACCTCTTGCCGAGCGGTTGGGGTTGCAACGTGTTTTATTTAATTGGGCTCCTCTTATTCAGCCTTTATTCATGTGTCTGGGAGTGCTATTGTTATGGCTGTTGAGTAATTATGATTGTCATTATTTTAATGAATAGCCATTCCTTTTAATCCTTTCTAGTCTGCTTTGCCATCTTTATAAAAATCTAGGGACACTGTATTCCCCCCCCCTTTTTTATAGCTGGGAATCAAGGAGATTACACGCCCCAAGGCAAAGCACAAGTAATAAACTACCATCAGCCTGGTGCTTTGCACCATTATTGCACTTTTGTGATATTTAGCTCTATCCATTAAGGCTGAGAGGCCTTCTGACCTTGGCACCAGCTCAGTATAATATTTACCATTGCTGTTGCTTGATTAAATAAATCCTTGTTTGATTAAATCTGCCTAAATTTGCATACGAGACACAAGATTTCTTGCTCAAAGCTCTTTGCTGTAGGACAGTGAGTGCATGTGTCAGGGTAGGTGTTACCTTAGAAGAGGCTGTCCCTACCCACCACCCACTTTCTCTGGAAGGCATGCCTCTTCTGTGCTAAGTACAGTAATACCTTGGATTGCAAGTAACTTGGTTTGAGAGCGTTTTGCAAGACAAGCAAATTTTTAAATATTTAATTATTATTTTTTACTTGATATACAAGCGTCGTCTTGCAATACAAGTACTGCAGTATGGCTTAAATTAAAAATCTCTGTACACATTTTTTTGGGGGGGATTTCGTTTTGATATAAGAGTGTTTTGGATTACAAGCACGTTTTCCGGAACGAATTATGCTCTCAATCCAAGGCATGATTGTATTTGTATTTTAAAAATAATAATAATAAAATTAAACCTGTTGCCTGATTAATTAGGGCATTAGGGCGACCACTTATGCATCGCCGCCGCCCCCCCCAAAGGGGAAATGTAACATCAAAAGAGAGGACAAAAGAGATTTACATAGGATGCAATTTTAGAAATACTTGCTGTAATGTAAATTTTAAAAAACGAAGCATCTCACCATAGTAAGGAACACTGTGAGTAGGTGACCTGCGTGCTTGCTTAGTCTGCCTGCTGGCCCTTTTTGTCATTCTCCTGAAAGCAAACTTGGACTGGACAGCCCGTCAAATAGAGGACTGTCTTCTGTAAAGTAGGATACACGGTCACATTACAGGGCATCTTTTCATTCTATTAATCTAGGGATTAATCAGCGAAACATTGAAGCCCTGATTGTTCTAACACTATCAAATATAGATGGCTCTTCTATAGAACAAATCAAGCAAATGACAGGTCTCTGCCCCAAAGAGCTTACCATCTTAAGTTGAGACATTAAAAAAAACACCAACGTGTCTGTTTCTAAGTACCGTATATACCATATTACTAGCCATATTTTACATATGCCATGATTACTAAATGTATATGCCACGTTGGCCATATTACTGCACGATCTTGAAATGGCTGTTACTTTAAAAAAAAAAAAAAAAACCCCAAAGACAACAATAATAAAATCACAATAAAATATTCCTGTAACATAAAAACAACCAGAAAGAAGTAGAAAAACAGAACTGAATCAAACCAATGCCAATTGCTATCTTTTAGGTAGCGTAGGGGGAAGTGACAATGTATTTCTGGTCTTATTAATCCAGTGCTTCTCAAATAGTGGGGCGGGGCCCCCAGGGGGGGCGCGAGGCTCCGTAAAGGGGGGCTCGTTTGACCTCAGTTAAAAGTTTTTTTTAATATTGTGTTCCTTTAAATCCTGTGCTCCTTTAAATCTTTTCTGCTACAGTTAATAAAGCTATTCTTTGTTGTAAATTGATCCACATTTCTTTCTTTTTTTATTCTCTTATACGTTAATAAGGATACAGTGTTATGCAGAGGTGTACTTATAACAATTTTATAGACAAATGATACTATTTACAGTCGCGCGGGGGGCGCGAAATGTTTTCTTCTTCCTAGGGGGGGCATGACAGAAAATAATTGAGAAGCACTGTATTAATCAGATGTGTTTCCTGTGGTTTCACAAAGGTTTTGAGCACATGCTTTGCCTACTGACGGTCCCGAGTTCAATTCCTGGCATCTCTGGAAAAACTCCTGCCTGAAAGCCTGGAGAGCATTTTCCACTCCAGTCAGTGTCGAAAATACTGGGCTAGATGGACCAATGGTCTGAGACTCAGTACAGGGCAGCTTCCCGTGTACCTCTGCACCAGCATATTTTGGCCTTAAGCTCTTGCTGCCAGGAGAGGCATTTCAGCCTTTTAGAATTGGGGGTGCAGGGGGAGACTGCACAAAAGCTGGGAAACCACCAAATTATCCGTGGTGGCCTGGTGGAGGAGACGTGGCCAGCTAGGGAACCCAGGAGGACTGGATTTGGGCCTGGGCCTGAGGATTCCCACTCCTGCCTGAAGTCCACTGTGCAGCTCTATGACTGAGCAAGGACTCAAACCAGGGTCTCATGTTGCCAAATGCAATGCTCTGTGTGTGCATTTGCCAAATCGCTCTGCCAAATTGCTTCCTGCAAATCAAGGATGTATCCCCGCCCGCTTTTGGAAATGACTAGTTGGCCCTGTCCAGGGCTTTGATTTCACGCCCAGTGTATCAATCAGTACCCCGTATGCCCTGGGGGATATTGTCCAGGTAGCCTGAAACTGGATGGAGAACATCTTTGTGGCTGCTGTTGCTGTTCCTGGACCCGCAGGTATCTTATCCGGTTCTGTGGCCTCCTTCGCCTAGAGTTTGTTTCCTTGTCAGGTGCTTGCAGCTAGCAAGGAGGAACTTGCAGGCTTCACTAGTTGGCGGATGTGAGTTCGGTGACAGGAAGATGAATGTGCGGCCCAGAAACCAGCTAAGTTTCCGCCGTCTTCCAGTTCCTCTTCTGTGCAGGCTGTGCATGAGAGAAGCGAGGCCTCAGAGCCTGCCGATTAGTCTCTTTGGGCCGGGGACAGTTGCCGTGCCTCAGTTTGGGGGTCATAGAGGTAGGTCTGGGATGGAATGGACCTGTGTGAAGGATTTGGTGGTTTGTGGCTTCAGTTTCAGACAGAAAATGGGGAGCGGGATTCTAGGGTGTCTGCGGGTGGGGTCTAGACTTCATGGCTTCAGGATTCCCTCTGCAAGGGAAATTACAAGTGCTGGAGACCTATTTCTGTAGGGCCAGGCAGAATTTTCCGATACCGAGGACGTTCTTTTTTTGGACACCCCCTGAACCGTTGGAAAATTTCATCACCCCTAGAGAATACTTGTTGAAATCCCCCCCCAACCACCCCCAATTCCACCACCTGCAAAGAGGGTGGAGAATTTTGCGTGTAGCTGTGGATCCAATGTTAATATTGACGTGGTTTGTACAATCATCGTGGCTTAAACAAGCCACAAGCACGCCAGGCACCATTTGCCTAATTACTGGTACCCGCCCGGGCCCAGTTTATCGTGTCATCCAAACCCAGGCAGCATGGCTTCTTGGAGGGGGAAACAACCCTCAAATAACCCAACAATAGTTGCTGGGTTATTTGAGGGTTGTTCCCCCCTCCCAGCAAGCCACAGTGACCGGGCAAACTGGGCCGTTGTCTGTTGTTTTAATATTTTTGAAGGAAGCAACAGGCTTGGACCTTACTCGACCTTCCAGTCCTCTCTTAGACCATTGCTTCCTTCACCCACCAGTAAGAACCAACAATTTGGTTCATTTGGTAATAAATGAGCTGTAATTTATCAGGAAATAACTTTCTGTCACTGCTCCCAGTTTGAGAGTACAGTATTCAGTGAAATGGGCTCCCTCAGTTGTGCTGCCTGCATAGGATGGAGAATTGGGGGAGGAAATTTTTGTTCTATTTTGGGGCCTCCATAGGCACAGCTAGATGGCAGCGAAGAATTCTCCGGTGGTATTTGCGCCAGATTTGTTTTGAGAGGGTTCTTTTTGATGTTTTTAAGCATTGTCATCCTGTTGGCAAATCAGGGACACTTCTGACACATAACCGTCGGCTAACTTGTTCAGTCACAGAGGTTTTTTTGCGCGCGAGCCCTGTAACGTGTGAGTTGGGAGCTTGTTGGGCTCTGCTGTCACAGTCTCGGCCATCAGCAAAGCTACGTTTGATTTCTGAGAAGTGGTTTTGCCTGGGGTCTGTTGCTTCCTGGCTCCAAAAATGTTGCTTCCTGGCTCTGAAAATGCCACATTGCACACATGAAATGACTCCTGTGGCCAAGAGGGCTCCTGGTCGTCTCCCTGCCGTAACATGCAGGCATCCATTCATCTTATTAATAGGCATTTCTGTACCAGCCCAGGATGCTTTTCTACCTGAGGAAAAGGACAAGATGGCGCCCCTCCTCCATTCCACATACAGAAGCCGACTGGATTGCCAGTTGAATCTTACTTCAATGCTGGTGGTGGTTTAGCAACCTCTACGGGACCTGAGGGCAGCAGGCTAATTTAGGGATCAGGACAGGCTGTGTGCTGTGAAAAAGGAAAGCTCCATGTTAGGCCTAATTAGGAAAGGAACTGAAACTGCCAAGATCATACGGCCCTTATACAAATCTATGGTGCAGCCGCACTTTGAATACTGTGTACAATTCGGGTCACTGCTTTCTACTCGCCTAAAAAAAGGATATTGTATTGCTGGCAAAAGTCAAGTGCAGAAAAGGGGAACTAGAATGGTCAAGGGACACTGGAGCAAGTCCCCGATGAGGAAAGGTTACAACAGCTAGGATTGTTTAGCTTAGAAAAAAAGGCAAATAAGGGGAGACATGATAGAGGTGTACAGAATTATGCATAGTGTGGAGAAATAGGGAGACATTTTTTCTCCCTCCCTCATAATAGGGGGTCATCCCATGCAGCTGATTGGGGGGAGATTCAGGACAGATCAAAGGAATCCCTCTTCACACAGCACAGAGTTGAAACTGTGGAATTCACTTCCACAAGATGTAGTGATGGCCACCAATTTGGAGGGCTTTCAAAGGAGACTGGACAGATTCATGGAGGAGAAGGCTATCACTGGCTACTAGTACTAATGGCTATATGTTACCCTCCAGTATCAGAGGCAGTATGCTCATGTACACCAGTTGCTGGGGAACATGGGCGAAAGGTGCTGTTGCTCTCATGTCCTGCTCGTGGGATCCCGTGGGCAGCTGGTTGGCCACTGTGTGAATAGAATGCTGGACTAGATGGACCCCTGGTCTGATCCGGCATGGCTCTCCTTATGTTCTCTGACAGAGGGGAACAGTCAGGGGGGCCCAGGAGGAACAGCCATGGTACTGTCACTTCCGGCCCCCAGCATTTGGTGCCTGAGGCCTTTGCCTCTCTCTGCATAATGGTAGGGCCGGCCCTGATAGGCCACTCTGCATAGAGTTCTTATCCTTTTGGAAGGACTCATGGTGTCCTTTCTTTTGTTTTTCAGGCCTGCAGAGTGCCGTGGTCACTTTCCCACTGCTAGTGGAACTGCTATGTCGGTGAACGTGAATCTTACTGGCCCGGCTCCCTGGGGCTTCCGAATAACAGGGGGAAGGGACTTCAGAAAGCCCATCGTAGTATCTAAGGTAAGCACTCGTGTCTCCATGTCATGTGTTGTTTCAGATAATGTAGCTATGTGGGACAGGAGTGGGTTCAAGTTATGTGTTGCTGGCAAGCTAAAGTCCTGTCCTTTACTGACTGCCATGTAGTGCAGCCGAGTTCAGCTTATGGCAGTGACGCAGAACCATTTCCAGCACGAGGGCCGAATTCCTTTTTGGAGAAGGTTTCGGGGGTCACATTCCAGTGGAGGGTGGGGCTGAAGGCAAAAGGAGCAGGACCAGAAATACCCAAAAAAATCAGCATATTTTAGCTTAAAGCTCTTGCTGCCAGGAACTACGCCGTAAGAGAGCCAGTGTGGCATAGTGGTTAGAGCAGTGTTCTCCAACCTTGGGTCCCCAGATGTTTTTGGCCTACAACATCTGGGGACCCAAAGTTGGAGAACACTGGGTTAGAGTGTTGGACTGGAACTCACAGAATCATAGAATAGTAGAGTTGGAAGGGGCCTATAAGGCCAGTCCAACCCCCTGCTCAAAGCAGGAACCCAAGTCAAAGCATCCCTGACAGATGGCTGTCCAGCTGCACCTTGAATGCCTCCAGTGTGGGAGAGCCCACCACCTCCCTAGGTGGTTGGTTCCATTGGCGTATTGCTCTGACAGTCAGGAAATTTTTCCTGATGTCCAGGCGGAATCTGGCTTGCTGTAACTTGAGCCCATTATTCTGTGTCCTGCAATCTGGGATGATCGAGAAGAGATCCTGGCCCTCCTCTGTGTGACAACCTTTCAAGTAGTACTTGAAGAGTGCTATTATATCTCCTCTCAGTCTTCTCTTCTGAAGGCTAAACATGCCCAGTTCTTTCAGTCTCTCCTTGTAGGGCTTTGTTTCCAGTCCCCTGGTCATCTTTGTTGCCCTCCTCTGAACCCTTTCCAGTTAGTCTACATCCTTCTTAAAGTGTGGTGCCCAGAACTGGATGCAGTACTCAAGATGACCAGTGCTGAGTAGAGGGGAATTAGTACTTCCCGTGATTTGGACGCTATACTTCTACTAATGCAGCCCAAAACAGCATTTGCCTTTTTTGCAGCCACATCACATTGCTGGCTCATATTCAGCTTGTGATCTACAAGGAGACCCAAGTTCTAGTCCCTGCTCAGCCATGAAGCTCATGAGGTGACTTTGGGCCAGTCACTGACTCTCAGCCTAACCTACCTCACAGGGTTGTTGTGAGGATAAAATGGAGAGGAAAAAAGGCGGGAGATAAATATACATACATACAGAGAGGCATTTCAGCCTTTTAGAATGGGGAGAAAACTGCACAAAAGCAATTGGTGGTTGGGGGAAAGGAGTTGGGGCTGGTGGGCGTGGCCTTCTGGGAAACCCCGGAGGGCCGGTTTTTGCCCTTAACATTGCTCTCTGTTTATTTCATTTATTTATTACATTTATTACATTTCTATCCCGCCTTTTTTCCTGCAAGGAACCCAAGGCAGCTTACATGATCCTCCTCCTCTCCATTTTAACCCCGTGAGGTAGCTTAGGCTGAGAGTCAGGGACTGGCCCAAAGTCACCCAGCGAGCTTCATGGCTGAGTGGGGGCTAGAGCCCGGATCTCTGGAGTCCCAGCCCAACACTATAACCATCACACCACGCTGGCTCTCTGTTCTCCGCTCTCTGTTGCCAATGTTTGCTGGCACCATATGGTCAATGTACATGTACAATCTTCAGTCTCCACAGGTTTTCAAGTCAGAGGTGGGGAACTGTTTCCGGGTGCCCCCCCCCCGAGCCCTCCACAGGCTGGAAGACATCAGTGGGCCACACCCTTGATGTCAGCCAGTCCCCAGCTGAAGCGACGGATGGAGCTCCTCCAGCCAGTGCTTTGCTCAGGGACCCAGCTTTGCTGCATATGGGCTTTCCTGGGAGGGGAAAGCCCACACACAGCATAGCTGCCCTGATCAAGGTGCTGGCTGGAGGAACATTCTTCAAGCTGCCACTGTCGGTCGGGGTCCCCACTTCATCTGCCTGACACCTCCCATTGGGAAGGACGTGAGGCGGGCAAAGCAGTTCATGCACTGAGTGCCCTGCCACTTGGGAGGGGGAGCAGCATGCAGGGGGAATCCCCAATGTTATCTCCGACCGCTGATTGGAGATAACAGTGTGGATGCGGGACTTAGTTGGGGGAAGGGCCTTCCTTAAGGTCCTGCAGGCCGGATGGGCCAGTCTGGTGGGCCAGATTTGGCCTGCGTGCAGGAGGTTCCTCATCCCTGCTTTAGGGGGAGGTAGGGTTATTCCACTGTCCCCAATATATTTCTTCAAAGGTAGAGACATGGCCCTCTGCCCCAACTTTAGTCCCCATAGTGTCCTTTTGTGCCATATCCCCTGTGTTAATACTGTCTGCTGTCGCTCAATCTGCACCACAAATGGAGATGGAATTTTAACTGGGAAGGACTTGTTTGTCTGGCCCAGAAATGAAGCGGATCAAGTGTGTATTTGTGTGCTCTGAAGACAGAGCTGGGGAGCTCTTGTGCAGAAAAGGCATAATCGGTGGGCCACGGGTGTCTTGGTGCACCAGTTGCCATTACCCACATGGCCAGTTGCACTGGCCTGGATTGCAGCTGGAAGGTACAACTGGCCTTCTAACAGGGGAGCACTGTATATTCCCTCCACCTAAATATGCTCAGTTTTGCTGAAAGCCTTGCTGGGAGTTCTCAGTGGAATTTCCTATGGAGAGGTGGGAGAGAAGAACTTGGTTGGCTCAGCTGTTCCTGCACTGAATGTCTGTGGGGCTTTGCAGGACATCCTGGAATGCTGAGCATTTTTTGTGGCCTTAGAGGGCTCTGAATATGCTTGGGGGAAGAGACTGTAAAGGAAGCTGCCTCTTTCTCTGGGTGGGCATTGAGCCAAGCATTGACCCTTCAGTCTGATGAGGAGAACAGATCCTGTTTACCATATTTTCAAGAATCCCACTCCCTGGGAACGGACTTGAAATCCCCCATACTGCGTGCACGCATACTGCAGGCAGCAGGGGTCTAGTGTACTTCTTCCTGACTTTCGTCTCCGGTGTTGTCCAAGAATTTCCCTGCTTTTCAGCCCCATTTGGAAGGAGAAGGGAGCAGCAGAGTGTGTTCTACCCATGTATCCAGTATCAGAGGCAGTATGCCTAAGTACTCCAGTTGCTGGGGAACATGGGCAGGAAGGTGCTGTTGCACTCCTGTCCTGTTTGTGGCTTTCCCGAGGGCAGCTGGCTGGCCACTGTGTGAACAGAATGTTGGACTAGATGGACCCTTGGTCTGATCCAGCATGGCTCTTCTTATGTTCACGTTGTTTGCCCTGCAGGCCAGATCAGAGTTAGAGAGTAGTGAGCCGTCCATACCTTTGCTATGGAGATATCATAAATAATACGAATGATCAATCTTGCCAGGATCTAATGGCGCATGCTTTGCCAGGATCTAACGGCACAACCTTGCTGAAGCGAAGCAGGGCTGGGGTCTGGAGAGAGGCTGGGTGGGGGGACCCTGTATAAGCTGCCTTGAGCTCCATGAAAAATGGGCAGGATATAATTACGCTTCCAGAATGGTTGCGTGGCTTACTCGTCTTGGGACAGTTACCTCTGGCTGGGCTACCCCAGCACACGCTTTTGCGCTGGAGATGCTAGGGCAGCTTTCCCCGACCTTGAGCCCTCCAGATGTTTTGGACCACAACTCCCAGCATTCCTGGCCAGGGTGGATGTCAAAGGTAGGCATGGTGGGGCACCTGCCAAGGGCCCACAACCTAGCAGGGGCCCACTGGCCAGAGCCCCTTGGAGTTGTTCCTCTTATTTATTTATTTATTTATTTATTCATTCATTCATTCATTCATTCATTTTATTTTTGAATCGCCCATCTGGCCAGTCATCTGGCCACTCTGAGCGATATACAGTCTAATTAAATACAAAAGAAAAAAGAGTGTCAGTTAGCCCTGGGGGGAGGGCAGTCCAACTGGAGCAGGCCCTGATGTTCCCTCTGCCTGCTCCTGCTGCCTTCACTCCTTCCTCTTCCCCACAGGGCCCTTGATGTCAGTTAGCCCTGGGGGGGGTAGTCCAACCAGAGCAGGCCCTGATGTTCCCTCTGCCTGCTCCTGCCGCCTTCACTCCATTCTCTTCACCATTGTGACGTGCTTGCTCACGTGCCTCTCGCTCTGGCCCAGACGACAGTGGTGGTGAGAAGGAGGAGCAGGAGATTCCACGGCCGACTTGCTCACTGGCGCTCTGCCAGTCTGCCTGTCAAGTAGCAATGATGAGAAAGAGGATGAGGAGCAGCGGCAACTTTAGCACTATTCTGTAGTGGAAAGGCAGGATATTAGTTACATTAATTAATTAATTAATTAAAGAGTAGCGCGTGAGTAAATCTTTAACAAAAAGCAGAGTTGGTGTACGGAGGTTAAAATTTTGCAAGACCCCTAGCTGGTAATAATGGCAGTGCAAAGGTAAACTTACTAAGGCAGGGGGCACATCGAAGCTGTCTTGCCCAACGGCCCTCAAAAACCTGGAGCCGGCACTGTTCCCGACCATTGGCCATGATGGGAGTTGAAGTCCAAAACATCTGGAGGGCCCCGGGTTAGGGAAGACTGTGCCAGGGACTGGTTTACTTGGTCTGGACTGCCTGCGATGGTTTCAGAGGTTGCTATTATCCTGAATTGACACACGCCTGTTTGCATCACCAAGAAAGTGTTTGAGTGGTTCAGCCGTACCCCTCGCCCTGTGCCTTGGGTCACTGTGTGTTAGTAGGGAACTTTGTATTCCACCCTCAGCACTGTATAAAGGGAATCTACTTTTGCGTACAAGATTGCTGGTGTGAGAGTAATCAAGGTGAGTCAAGACCCATCTGTATATTTAAAATTAGAGGCTATTTCCACAAGTCCTGTTCACTTTAGCCTCTGATGTGCCCTTTGCTTTTGTAAATAAGTCAGAGGCTGAAGTGAGTTAAAGCTGACTTGTTCCAGGCTAGCTGACCTGGTAAACAAGCTCCCCTCTCCTCTCGTGGCTTGCAGGCTGGTCTCTCTAGATCCCTATTCAGAAACAGAGCAGCATTGTGTTAACTCTAGGGATATAGAGCTTCGTTTTTTCCCTGGGGCTACCAGGTGAACCACTTTTCTTTGGCAACAGACTTCTCAGTTCACTCAATTATAAATGAAAACTCTATTGCCATTGGGGCGGGGGGAAGTCATAAGGGGGAGGGAACTCGGTGCAAGATACCTGGCTGCTGATAGTGCTTTGATAGGTAAATCTGTATTCACGTCAAAACAAATTCACTAGAAGGGGAATTGCAGATGTTGTGAGGGGCTTTGGGCTTTTTATTAGTATTTCAACTAATTTGTATGCCGTTATAATGCCTTAAACATCCAGATGCTCCTAGAATACAGTACAAAATATTCAGCATTAGTATATATGTAGGAAATACACTGTAGCCACCTTTAGCACTATTCTGTAGTGGAAAGGCAGGATATTAGTTCCATTAATTAATTAATTAATTAATTAGAGAGTAGCGCTTGAGTAAATCTTTAACAAAAAGCAGAGTTGGTGTACGGAGGTTAAAATTTTGCAAGACCCCTAGTTATATCTAGATTGTATCACTGTTTGCAATAGTTAATCAAAGGTAACCAACATGGCTCAAAATTGTTGAGTCCGCTCTTCTCCCTTCATGCTAAAGGGCTGCTTGATTAAAAACTTCTTTGCCTGCTGGCAGAAGGACAGCAGAGAGAGAGGCTACTTCGCCTCTCTCGGCAGAGGGTTCCAAAGCCTGGGAGCAGCCACTGAGAAGGCCCTTCCTCGCATCCCCGCTCCACCAGACATGCCTCTGATGGCAGTGGGACGGAGAGAAGGGCCTCCCCAGAAGATCTTAAAACCTGGGCAGGCTCGTATGGGAGAATGTGGTCTTTCAGGTAGCCTGGTTCCAAGCCATATAGGGCTTTATAGGTCATAACCAGCACTTTGAATTGTGCCCGGAAACAGACTGGTAGCCAGTGAGGGATGCTGTAACAGGGGAGTCACATGCTCCCTGTAACCGGGCCCCAGGAGTGGTGGTAGGTACTGAAAAGGTCTGGGGCTCAGGCCCACAGGACAAAAAAAAATGCAGAAATTTGCATGTGTTAATTTACGTGTGCTCTAAAGTCTCTCTGTGTGTGTCTTTAAAGGACCCTGTCTCCCAAGGACACTCCTAATTGTAAAAAGGGATGTATGGACAGGGGAGAGGTGGGCATTTGATTTCAGAAAAAAACCTTGGGCAGAAAGATTCAAGGGAGCGGGGGGCGGGGGCAGCAGGAAGTGACACACATCTGGACAAAAGGCCAGCTCATCCAGGGGGATCAGATGCAAGAGAGATCCTCAGGGCCCCTGTCCCTTTATTTCAGCAAGTGCCCCTGGGCAGCAGGGTGGTGGGGCAGATGGACTCCCAGAGATTCGGGGCTCCATATGAGAGATTCGGGGCTCCAGCCCTAATGGGCTACCAGCTAACGCTGCCTCTACTGGCCCTGGTCAGCCGTCTCGCCACAGCATTCTGGACCACTTGAAGTTTCTGAGTATTTTTCAAAGGCAGCCCCACGTAGAGCCCATTAGAGTAATCCAAATGGGATGTAACTAAAGCATGTGTCACCATGGCCAGCTACTGTAAGTTTCCCCATTTCTACGATGTTTCCAAATTTTGCAAATTGAGTCTCCAACCCAGCATTAGAGAATGCCATCGGCATACATCACTTGGCTCTCAAAATAATTGTGGCTGTTAAAATATTACATATAAAGAGTTTGGTGTTCCTTCTGCTCTCAGAATTTATCAATACACTTCAACAGTGTGTGTTTGGAATGGAAGGGGATGTGATAATTAAGACACCAACTTCATTGCCTAAACAGTTTTTTTTCCAATAAGCACACATCTTGGGGCGCATGGATTTTTGCAGTGTCATGCATGGGATGATCTGAAGCAGGGTGAAATTGCTTTTTAGACTTATGCCATTTTTTTAAAAGTGACTACAAATATTTGTACCAGTTTAGCATATGAGAGCTTTTCTGAGTTCTGTGAAGCCTTGGCATCTTTCCCCCTCCCTCAACTGCAGTGGGACTAGATAAAAGATATTTATTCACTTGCCTCTTTTGTATTTTGCTCTCTGGGACCATCGTGGCTGTAACTTGCTTATTCCAAGGTGTTGTGGCATAAATGCATGGTGGGTTAGTTTCTACCCTCATCACTGGATGAATGCATCTTGCCTTGGACAAGTTCATGCCACGCACACAAAAATATTAGTCTATGGTGCAAAAGGAATCTTTGTTTTGCCAGATTTAACTCAGTTATTCTTCTGGAATGTTTTCAGTCAGGCTTAATTAACTTTTTCTATTAAGCATAACATTGCAATTCCACTTTTAATCTTAAATACGGGTGGGTGGATGGACTCTTAATAGGGGTTAATTTAATTATTAATTAATTCAGAGTAATCCTTTGTGCAGATGCTTGTTTGGATACTGGGGATGGAGCCCGTGGAGGCAAAGTATACATAGCCTGCCTTTCCCACTTCCAAAGAAGCTGGTGGCATAAGGGTCCTGCTGTTTATCTTCCCTGATGCTGCCTTGGCCTTGGTGCAGTTAGGGAAATAGGACAGCTTTTCCCCCCAGCAATCTCGCTTCAGCTGCATGTGTCTCTTTTTCTCTCTCCTTATGCACACAGGTGACAGAGTATGGCAAAGCAGCCCTCGGTGACCTTCGACCCGGTGATGTCATAATCTCTATCAATGGAGAGAGCACTTCCGAGATGCTCAACGTGGAGGCGCAGAACAAGATTAAGCAGAGCTCTGGGCAGCTGCAGCTGCAGGTGGACAGGTGAGGTTACCTGTAGCCATGTCTGCATTAACTCTAGGCAATTGCTCTGGGGCTCCCAGTCCCATAGCTAACTTTAGTCATCCCTGTTTGGGTGTCCATTCCTTCTCTGTGGCTTTAGCCGTGTCATTCCTGAAAGTAAAACACAGTCATAGCTAACGGTAACTGATTAGAGAAGTGAGAAACTGGAATGAGCAATTCTGGACGTGAAGCATGCCGATAGTTTAGTGCATTTTTCTGAATGGACTCTTGCATTTCTTCTCTCCATTTTCATTTGCCTCCTGTTGAGGACAACTAGTGGCTTCGGATCTTAAATCCTGCTCTTTTGAGAAACTCCAGCAGTTACTCTCCTGACTTTAGCAGGGTTTGGGGCTTGCTGTGCTGGCATTTTGGAACTGCTGCTCTAGCAAGTTTTATGCTACAGGGGTATGGACAATGGAGCGGAGCAGAATACCTTCCGCACTTGGCTTTGGCTCTTAGTTCTGGCACTGCACTGGGCGACATCTTCTCCTCCCTAATTGTTGGCAGATGGCTGGCGAGGAGCTCTCTACCTACAGCTTGGTTCTTCCCCTCAGTGCCTTCTAATCCCATCAAATGGATCTTGTTGAGGTCTTAATCCATGGCTGCTCAGCAAAGTGCCATGGATGTTCCTGTATCCAAAGCGAGTGATCTTAGTCATGAGGAGGAACTCATGGCAGCAGAAGGCTGTGCCACAGGAAAAGATCCAGCCTCTGTTTACGGCAAACTCTCTCAAAATATGAAAGCTCAATACAAGTATTCACGAAGGACCAATTCGGATAATGTGGGCTAGAATGTAGATCTCTGGGTGATTTGCAGTAGGTTGGTACAGCATTAATTGAAAGGCTCCCCCGACCTCCCAAATTAGACATGGAAGAAATCTCGGGGGGGAACCAGGAGTTGGGGTGTGTGACTGGTGTGTTCATTTCTGGTATTGAAAACAAATTGCTGGGCTGAACATCTGGTCAGAGGCACCCTGTTCCTTAATCCTAAGTGAATCTCTTCCACACACCCCAATCCACCTTTTTGCACCCAGATTTGATTTGTGGACTTTGGGACTTCTAGTAAAAAAACACAAAGTAGGTCATGCAAGCCTAAAGCTGGCTCAGCCCTGGGGTAAGAGACTTTGCTTGGAGTGGTTGCGCCAGGAGTATAGAAGGACTGGTGTGTGTGTGTGTGTGTGTGTGTGAGAGAGAGAGAGAGAGAGAGAGAGAGAGCAACCTGTAATGAGCCAGTGTGGCATAGTGGTTAGAGTGTCGGACTGGGACTCTGGAGATCCAGGTTCTAGTCCCCACTCAGCCATGAAGCTCACTGGGTGACTTTGGGCCAGTCCCTGACTCTCATCCTAACCTACCTCACAGGGTTGTTGTGAGGATAAAATGGAGAGGAGGATTATGTAAGCCGCCTTGGGTTCCTTGCAGTAAAAAGGCAAGATATAAATATAATAAATAAATACATAAATAATGTGGGAATTGTCCTGAGGTACCAATCCACCCATGCTCTGTGGCAGGGCTTGGGGGTCCTGACCCCTACATGAATTTTCTTCTTAAGTAGGATAAGAGCAGTAAGAAGTATTCCTACTCCCAGTTCTTAATACTCAGGCCAGTTAGAGCCAAGACACGGGGTTGACAGACAAGCACATGGCCCTTGCACTTAAAACAACCCCCCTTTTTAAAAATAGCCTGATGTTCATATTAACATTACATGCATTCAGATTTTTGCTGTTTTGTACTGACTTTTGATGCTCCCACATTTCCCAGCAAGGCATACCCTTAAGATTCCCCCCACCCCTATGAAATTGTTGGCTATGGGCCCGCTTGCCATAGGGCAGGGCTTCCAAGGATCAGAAGTGCTGAAATGGTGCGCCCGCTGCATGAAATGAAAGCTGCCTTTCTGGCTATGCTCTAGATCAGTGTTCTCCAACCCTGGGTCCCCAGATGTTTTTGGCCTACAACTCCCAGCATGCCCCAGCCAGCATAGCTGGGTTGTAGGCCAAAAACATCTGGGGACCCAAGGTTGGAGAACACTGCTCTAGATGGTGCAGGGAGAAATGGCCGAAATCCTTGATCTTGGGGTGGGCAGGGATGGGGAGGTTGGGTAGATACGGTGCTGTGTACACACAGGGCTTACGGCTGTGGATTCTGAACGGAGACAAGCTACCTAGGCTTGTGGGTTAGGAAGGTGGAGTTGGGGGCGGGGGTTTGTTTGCCTGACTTAGGAACACGGGAAGCTGCCTTCTACTGAAGTCAGACCCTTGGTCCATCTAGCCCAGTATTGTCGACACTGACTGGCAGCGGCTCTCCAGGGTTTCAGGCAGGATTCTTTCCAAGCCCTACCTGGAGATGCTGGAGATTGAACCTGGGACCGTCTGCACGCCAAGCAGGTGCTCCGTCACACTGAGCGATGGTCCCTCCCTGCAGCACCTGGTATTCCAAGGCGGTCACCCATCCAAGTAGTAACCAGGCCCGACCCTGCTTAGCTTCCAAGATCAGACGAGATCCGGCTGTTCAGATGTATATGGGCTTTCTCTTGCACAGTGTTCAGGAGCTGCTCGGTGGTGTTGGTGGTTTGCAAAGCCGAGCATGGCTAAGCCGGGGCGGGTTAGCTGGAAAGGGAAGCAGTCCTGGCGGTTGTTCCCCTGCTGTCCAAGTCTGACTGGTTCTAGCGCTTGGGGCTCTCTTTCGTTGGGCGGGGTGGGGGCAGTGCTCGATCGCAAGTTTCCTGCCGAAGGGAACTTGCGAAGTATAGCCTTGTATGCCCTGCAGATGGGGGAGGTCCTGTGTGAGCTGGTCCAGACAGCTTCTTAGTGCTGTCACACGTGCGCCACTCACACATTCTGTGCCGAGAAAGCCCAAATTAAGAATGTTTACATGAATCTGTTTCATTTGCAAAACTTACGTTGATGGCAGCACAGAGGCTTTCTGGAGAATCAAGATGGTTTGTGGTAAACACAGGCTTGGCAGATGTCAGTCCAAGAGAAGCGGCTTTGAAGGTGGCCAGTAGAGAGACAGGAACGGGAAGTTAGCCTGTGAAGGGGAGGAACGGGTGGGAAAGCCTGACATTCGGGTGGCTGGAAGATTTGCCTGAGACTGGCGTTGCTTTTGCGTCTTCAGTATCTGCATTCTGCGTGGTTTCAATCTTCCTTCATCCACCATGAGGACTAGGAAACCTGCTAAGAATACACACCTTCCTACTACAGTGGTATACGTGTGTATGTGTCATTTCTCACCAAAGGGTGGGAGCGGGGGATCCTAAAAACCTAACTTGTTTCGATATGTGCACATTTTAGTGTAAATAGCCTTGACTAGCATTAAGGGTGGGCTCAAAAAAAATAAAGCAGAACACCAGCTAGCAGACAAGACTTCCCTTTCCAAGCCCCCCCCCGCCCCCCCTGAATGATAAAAAACCTTTGGTGGCAACCCCGGTGGGGAGAGACAGAGCAAATATGACTTCCTTGCCTTCCCCAGAGATGAGCGAGAGCCTCTCACACCAGGATGGGGTGTGTCCTTCTGGAAAGCTGTTGGGCAAGGCCAAAGCCGCAGGCCAAATGTGTGTTGTAAAACCTCAGCCCACTGGCACTCTGGTTGCTCATCTTCAATGTCCCATTTCAAACTCTTAATGGTGGCAATTGATCCTTGTTTTGGAGAACGCACTTTTAAAAAGCCAAGCGTCTGCACGGAGATTCCCCTCCTTATAAAGGGGCTTGTTTAGGAGGGGAAAACTAGAAGAGATCGGCTCGGAAAAGGGCTAGATGCACCCACCAGCGGGGGCCGCTGCTGGAATTTTCCTGGGCCTGTTGCATAAGCTCAGCCGGGTCTGTCATAATCCCACATGAGCCGACATGTGACTGCAAAGCCAGTGAGCTGTGAAGTAGCCTTTAGGGGCACCGCACATGAGGGGAGCCTGGCAGCATCGCCCAGGGTGGGGAAGTGGCTGGCAACCTCTTTGTCTTCAATGATTCAGACTGTACGACAGGCGAAACTTGTGCTTGTCTGGCCAGGTGCTGGTAGGGGAGTGGACTGTTGCATTGTATAAAACTTCTCAAGAGCAGGCCACTGTCCAGGGTGTGGTTTTCTATTGGCATGACTCAGAGATTCCCGTTCCCCACCCTGTGCTGGCTGATACTGGAGCTTGGCCCGCTGCCTCGGGTGCAATGCAGCTGAGTCTGGATAATGCCCCCTGAGGGCGTCCTGGGGGAACCCCCCCCCCGCTCAAGTTCTGCTCCCGCTGTTGGTTTTCGGGCTGAGCTGCTGCCTCACTCTACACCTGCCGCGTGAGCCTTGCCGCATCGCTGCTCTGCCGCCCATTCGTGCGCCGGCTTGTATACTCATGGTGCTCTGGCGTGTACAGAGGGGTGTTCTGTGGAGCGGCTGGGCGTGGCGGCCTGCCTGCATGCACTGCCTGGACGGATGACTCTCAGGCCTGTCCTTTGGCCTCAGCCTGCCTGTTCACTGCGGTGTCCTTTCCTCGTTTCTTTTGCTTTTGACGTGCGACGGATGCTAGACGAGAGCTGGAAAGTCCTAATGGCATCCTGGCACTGCCCCAAAACCGACAAACAGAACTGGAGCAGCTCAGGAGGCAGCATTCTTCTCATTCCGGGGCCTTCGGCTCATCTTCTTCTCTTCCTCCTCCACCCACCCCTGAGTGCGCTGCTTCTCTCCAAGCTCCCACCCCATAGCTGTCCTGGGGCACTTGGAGTTAGCTCAGTGCTGGCTGCCTTTTTGACTCGCGTTCCCTGCAGAGTAGTCCTGTCCTGTGGCAAATATTAAGAGTGCCGAATTCTCCGCGCCTGAAACCTCAGCTGGAATTCAGGGTGCAAGTTTTTTAGCGGTTATGCTCTTTAGCAAGCATACTTGCATCCTCCTATTAAACTCTGAGGGTCCCCCGTCCCCCCCGAGTTTCTAGGCATCGTTCCTTGGAGACTCTAACAAAAGGCCCTTCTTTCCCTTCAGGAGACCTGCCAGCAGTTTTTTTTTTTTTGTTTTTTTGAAAGTGGGATTTTTCTTGCATGCTTTCGAGGTGTCCACTCTGCCTCCAGGGTCCCCTTCTGTCTCTCTTTCCTTGCACGGTTGCCCAGCATATCCACACAAGGAACACCCACTTTCCTAGTAGGAGTGATACTTCGCATTTACATAATGCTTTCGATGAGTGTCCAAAGCAAGCACTTGATAACAATTCTGTAGGGCAGGGCAGTGCTGCCCCCCCCCCCAAACACCTCCTGACTCCCATTGTGGATGGAGAGCTGTGACTGAGAGAATAGTGACTCCCCTAAGACCACCTAGGACACAATCCTATGCAAGTTTAGACAGAAAAAAGGCCTACAGCTCCCAGCATGCCCCAGCCAGCTATGCTGGCTGGGGCATGCTGGGAGTTGTAGGCCTTTTTTTTCTGTCTAAACTTGCATAGGATTGCACCTGTAGTGAATTTGTGGCTGTGGTTAAATTTGAACCCAGAATTTCCTGTATTGCATTCCTAACCACTATTCTACACCAGCTTTCAAACTTGTTCTTCCAATAACACCTACTTCAGGAGGGGACGGGACATTCTGTGATTCTTGGTTTGGTGCCATTTATGGCCATGCAGGGTTTGGGACCTTACCTGTCGCCTTCCTCCCCGCCTCTCTCTCTCTCTCTCCCTCCTCCTCCTCCTCTCAACTTCATTTGCAAACCTTTCTGACAGGGGCGTGGCACACTCGATCTGAAACTCCCTGGCTGAAATTACCTCACTGTGTTTAAGTGAGATTAACCTCCAGCTCATGGAGCCAATCTACATGTTACTCTTAATTGTGTAGCTGAGGCTTGTATTTTTTTAAAATTACTCTAGTAAATAGAGATTTTCTTTTTTAAGGCCTCCACCCCACGTCACAACAGAGGGGGGATTTCAGGGGGGAACTCTGTGTGTGTGTGTGCACGTGTGTGTGTAAGGTTCAGCCCCCTCCTCTTGTAGTGTGGTGCTCCCAGTCTGAATCAAGGCCACATGTGCTTACACTAGAATAAAAAGAAGACAAGCCTCGCGTATATGCTACATGATTAGCATAACCTGCAGGTTGGCTCTTCTTTGCTTGGTTGCTGGGCCCAGAATAGTGTAGTGTTGAGGTTTCATAGATCTCATAGATCATCGAGTTGGAAGGAGCCTACAAGGCTATCGAGTCCAACCCCCCCGCTCAATGCAGGAAACTAGAGGAGGGGGTCTCCCATCCAAGTAACAACCAGGCTTGATCCTGCTTAGCTTTCCACGCTCAGACAAGCTGAGCCAGCGTGAGCCACATGCCTGTGTAGACATTGGGGTCTGCGGGCAGGGTTCTGTTCAGTTTTATTTCCATTTTGTCCTCAGGCTGTAAGAGAAATGCAAAAAAAAAGAAAAAGAAAAGAAAAGACGCAATGCATAAAATGATTGACAGAACTTGCGTCTTACAGTGGGCCAAAGGTAGGTTAACCGAAACTGCTTGTCATTTACAGCAGTCACAACAGCAATCCGGGAGAAGGGAAGTTGTGCAATCTCACTCCAGACCATGTGAGGCTCCGGCTAGGGTAAAAATAAAATGTAGGAAATCAGTAAATAAATAGACCTGTAATCTAGACTTGCGTACAGAACCCAGCTTCTAGGTTCACTTGGGTGCTTTCTTTTTTTGAAGAGGGGGTATGCTCTTTAGTAAGCATACTTCCATCTTCCTATTAAACTCTGAGGTCGTCGCCCCCCCCCCCCGAGTTTCTAGGCATCGTTCCTTGGAGACTCTAACAAAAGGCCCTTCCTTCCCTTCAGGAGAAGTGACAGATACCTGTAGAAAACTGGAGAAATCCAGGATTTTAGCAGGGATGTTGAAGAGTCCTTGGTCTCGAGTCACGAGTCGAGTCACGAGTCTTTGGACCCGAGTCTCGAGTCCGAGTCCAAGTCCTTGCTCCAAAATGGTGACTCACGAGTCACGAGTCATGAGTCACTCCCAAAGCCGACTCCACGAGTCCCTATTAAAATCAATGGGATTTCCCCCCAACAAAATAAGGCTATTTCAGATGTGTGGCTTAAATAAATTCTAGGCACAAGTGTGCCTTTTTATTTCAAAACTCTGCAACTGATTTTGGAAAGAACAGACCAGGCAGACAAACCCAAAATAACCAGGCAGGCAGAGGAGGCAGGGAACCCCAAAGCAGGCAGGCAGAGGCCTTTGTCTTGGACAATTCAAACTGTGGAACTGGTGAAGAAGAGACCAGGCAGGCAGAGGAGGCAGGGAACCCCAAACAGGCAGGCAGAGGCAGCCAAACCCAAAATGCCTGAAAGGTTGCATTTTAAAAAATGATTTTAAAAAATAAACTTGCTGTACTTCCTAAAACTTATCCATGTTGCATTTGAGGAACATGATTTTTTCTAAATGTTTGGCCCCCATTCTGGAACGGTGAGATCTCATCACAATTCCACTCTCACTGAACACCCGCTCCACTGGTGATGAACTTGCTGGAACCAGAAACACACTCAGAGCAGCCACACAGAGTAATCTCAGGTCCTTCTTCTGCCACTCCCAAGTATGCAACACATCAATCAAAATAAATCTTGACACACTGTTGGGGCTGCATTCCTGGTAGCCGTCCATAGTGGCTGAGCAGCGGCACACCTCGCTTTCATGCGCTCTTTGCTGGTGAATGCGCTCCTCTCCACTCCTTCTGGCACAGCCCAGGGATGTTGAAGAGTCCTTGGTCTTGAGTCCCGAGTCGAGTCTCGAGTCCCATTAAAAATATTGGGACTCGAGTCCGAGTCGAGTCAGAGGGGGGACTCAGTCCGACTCACGAGTCGAGTCCTCAAGTCCGAGTCCCCATCCCTGGATTTTAGTGTAGCTGTGATTGGGTAGCAGCATGCCCCCCACCCCAAGCAAAACATAGCAGAAAAGACATGTTGGTGCTGGTTCTTATTTTGTGTGGGAAAGGTTTTTTTGGTTCTTAAAAAATTAAAACCAGTGTTCTCCAACCTTGGGTCCCCGGATGCTTTTGGCCTACAACTCCCAGCATGCCCCCCAGCGTAGCTGGCTGGGGCATGCTGGAGGTTGTCGGCCAAAAGCATCCGGGGACCCAAGGTTGGAGAACACTGTTTTAAACAGATTGATCTTTGTTGCAATCTGAGGGGTGCGGAGCGGATTTTTGGCTGGAAATCAAACCAATCTCAACCCCAGCTCTAACCTGCAGTATTAGCACTCAACTACATCACAGGTATGTTGCAGGTCTCTCTGCTACAGCCGCCCAAATGTGAGGACAGTGGGCTGTGTTGCCATTGGCAGGGCAATTTTTAAAAAATGTGTCAAAACTTGTTGGAGGACGAGACACCCCTTTTCATACAAAATAAGACCTGGGTTAGAGCATGAACTCATGTCTTGGTTGCTACCATGTGTGGACACACTGCTGTCCAATCACAGACTAAAATACTGGGTTTCGGCATTGTTTTCTGTGGGCTGCTCTCACTTGCGCCCCAGGGGAGAGGGGAAAACAGTGTCAAAGAGAACCAAGAAATTCTCTAGATAATAGGTTTGTGACTTATTTTATTTATTAATTTATTGCGTTTATATCCTGCCTTTTTTCCTCCTGCAAGGAACCCAAGGCAGCTTACATAATCCTCCTTGTCCTCCTCCTCCATCTCCATTTTATCCTCACAACAACCCTGTGAGGTAGGTTAGGGTGAGAGTCAGTGACTGGCCCAAAGTCACCCAGTGAGCTTCATGGCTAAGTAGGGACTAGAACAGGCCTGTGGCTTCACTGCTGGCTCAGCTTGTCTGAGTGTGGAAAGCTAAGCAGGGTCAAGCCTGGTTATCACTTGGATGGGAGACCCCTCCTCTGGTTTCCTGCATTGAGCAGGGGGTTGGACTTCGATAGTCTTGTAGGTTCCTTCCAACTCTATATCTATGAAATCTATGAAACTCGGATCTCCCAAGTCCCAGTCCAACACTTTAACCACTACACCACTCTGGCTCTCAATGTGAGTGTGTGTGTGTGTGTGTGTAATGTTTACATATCTCTATGGCACTACAATGGGGTGTAGATACCTTGGGGATTTCGGGGTTTCATAGATTTCATAGGTCATAGAGTTGGAAGGAGCCTACAAGGCTATCGAGTCCAACCCCCTGCTCAATGCAGGAAACTAGAGGAGGGGTCTCCCATCCAAGTGATAACCAGGCTTGACCCTGCTTAGCTTTCCACACTCAGACAAGCTGAGCCAGCGTGAGCCACAGGCCTGTATGTGTGTGTGTGTGTGTGTGTCAGGGGAAATTAAAGGATATGAGAAACCTAGGTTGAAATTCTTCTGCCCCATTCAGGGGTGGGCAACTTGTGGCCCTCCAGATGTTTTGGCCTAAAATTCCCATGATTCCTCACCATTGGCTATGCTGGCTAAGGTTGACTGAAGTTGTAGGCCCAAATATTTGAGGGGCCACATGTTACCCACCACTGCTAGTTTGTGTGTGTGTGTGTGTGTGTGTACGTTAATAGCTTTTTTTACAGCTATAAAATATCTGACTTTATTATTTTCAGGTACAGCATGACTTGAATCTAACTTTCTAAAGCTGCTGTAACAGCTGCTTAGAAATCATTACAGTGCCTCCTTAACAGAGAAATGCATTCAGATATTTCAAGCTGTCCTCTTCTTCCTAAAGAGCAGGCAACTGTTTGCATAACAAAGGTCCTTGACAGGGGCTTGGCGATAGATACTGGATTGCCCATGCCTATCTGCCATAGATATTCCTAATCTTGTGCCAAGGAGCCCCCCCCCCCCAAGATACTCTCTTTTATTTGAATAATAATTCAAATATTACCTTGTTGTGTGTCCTTTCTTTTAAGGTGTTTTATCCTTGACTGTACCTCCCTTTAACAGTTTAGGAGCCAATGATCCCATGTTCTCTCTTACAAACATATATACAGGTTGTCATACCAGTGGTACCTCTCCTGCCGTGCCAGTTTTCTATTCCACAAAGGTGCTCTACAGAGGAGCACACCCTCCTATAAATACAATACAGTAAGGATTTGCTGCAAACTGGGGCCAGTCCTTCAGACCAGGAATGACCATATAGCAGCTTTCAGACTAAATCTTCCTTCCCGCTACCCCACTTGAGGAAATTGCATCCAACTCCTTAGAAGTCCTACCAAAATTTATTCAGGTATGGTGTGAAACTCCTATGGGCAGTCTTCCCCATAGGAAGTCAGGCTTGCAGGATCTTCTACTTTGTTTTTGTTTTTTTTAACTAGGACCCTGATGTCAACCAGCCAAAGCTGGTGCAAAAGCATGGCTCAGAGGTGAAGCAAATTGCTTGCTGCAGTCTGTGAGCATAGGAGGATTTGCATATACAAGTGCAAATCTATGTCATTTGGTGAAGACATCTTTGTTCCGGGAAGCCTTCTTTGCTGACCAGCCATGGTTTTAATGTTATCCTGTTTTTAATGCATAGTTTTTATTCTTTTATCTGTTTTATCTTTTTATTGTTCACCATCCGGAATCTGTTTAGATATGGAGCGGTATACAAATGCTGTAGATATGATGATGATGATCATCATCATCATCATCATCATCATCATCTAGTTACTATAGTTCAGCCTCCTTTAGGTGGGAAAGCCTTATTGTTGATGCTGTTAAATAACTGGGACCCGCACCAGTCTACTACAAGTTATCCAGTGATCTTCTAGTATGTGCAGATCTAGGTCCATAGTTCAGTGGTAGAGCACCTGCTTTGCATGCAGAAGGTCCCAGGTTCAATCCCTGGCCTGGCATCTCCAGGCAGGGCCTGGAAAGACTCCCGTCTGAAACTGTGGAGAGCTACTGTCAGTTGCTGTTGTCGGTATGGAGCTAGATGGTCTGACTCTGTGCAATGTAGCTCTTCCTATATACCTTCTGCTTACTCCTGGGGTAAAGCAAGGGGAGGGCAGACTTCAGGCTTTCAGGATCTACTTTGTGTCTTACTAGAACCCTGAGATCCAGCCAACTGGAGCCAGGTGCAAAAGATACACTCTTAGAATTAAAGAACAAAGCACCTCTAAAGAACTCCATGAGCACAGGGATATGCTTTAAGTACCAGGACTTTGCTGAGCTCTCAGTCCTTCTACACGCAAATCCGTTCTTCGTTATTTATTTATTTATATTTATTTATTATATTTATATCCCACCTTTTTCCTGCATGGAACCCAAGGTGGCTTACATAATCTTCCTCCTCTTCTCCTCCCTGTTATCCTCATAACAACCTTGTGAGGGAGGTGAGGCAGAGAGTCAGTGACTGGCCCAAAGTCACCCAGTGAGCTTCATGGCCAAGTGGAGACTAGACCACTTGATCTCTTGAGTCCCAGTCCAGCACTCAGGGCTGTGGAGTCAGTAGATAAATGTTCCGACTCCGACTCCTCAGTTTTTTGTACTTCCGACTCCGACTCCTCTGTATTAATATGCTAATTAATTAATTAATATGCGAGGTAGTTGGGCAGAAGCTGCTGCCTTCTCCTTTTTGTGTGCTGATCTGCTGCTGAAGATAGGGCAGTGGGAGGATCCAGGAGGGGCATTTATTATAAAACAGAAGTCATTAATTATAACTGTTTGTGAACAGCACTCTCACCACCACACCACACCGTCCCTCATGGTTACCCCATGCTTTCTTCATTTTAGTAGTAGTATTTATTGGGAGGGGGAGTCATTTTGTTGTTGTTAATGTTAAACAGTTGTGAGTCAGGAGTCCTTGCCAATCTACTGCCAATCACTCAGATCTGCCAGAAGATCCTGATCAACCACCTGCCCATGCTCAGTGTTAAGTATGCACACAGTTTCACTCTTAAGAAAAAGGAAGATGTTTTCCAGTTGTGAGAAATGTAGAGATTCCACATTTTAATTTCCATTAAAAGAAGCAATGTAAAATGTAAACGTACATATTCGTACACCTTTGTAATTGCGGAAACTCTCGCTGCTAGATGTGCTGACTTTATGTAGGGTTGGATCCAGATTTAGTCATGCTTGGAGTAGACCCATTGAAATCAATGGGATACATTGGTCATTACCCATGTAAGTCCCATTGATTTCAATGCTCTAAGGGCACAATCTTATGCATGTTTAGACAGAAGAAAAAAAGCCCTACAACTCCCAGCATTCCCCAGTCAGCATCGCTGGCTGGGGAATGCTGGGTGTTGTAGGATTTTTCCCCCCTGTCTAAACATGCATAGGATTGCACCCCAAGTATGACTAATTCTCAATCTACTCCATAATCTGCCCATTTGCAAGGAAGTCAGGGTTTTGTTTTTCTTTGGCAAAATACACTTCTGGTCCTGGACTGCTATCTGGAAAATAAGCCTTTTCCCCATCCCCACATACCAGGAATGCAGAAATTGGCTATCCTTGAAGCATTTCTCAGTGTAATGATGGACCATGCCCATAACCCGTTACCTTCTTGGCTTGCCCTTGTTTCTCTGCATTCTGTCCTCTTCCCCATCTCACTGCAGTCTGCCTCTTCCTCCCCACCCTCTGTGCTTTAATTCCCCTTAATGAATTCCAGTTCCCAGCTACATCAAAGCCCCAAATGCATTCCTGTTGAGAGAGTATAAAGGAAGTCGCTCTCTCTCTCCCCACCCACCCCACTGCCAATTTCAGAGTCTGGGATTGGGGGCAGGGGAGGTATCCAAGCCTTCCCCTTGTTGTATGGCTGGAGCCAGCATCTCCTCTGATGGAGGGTAGTTGGGGGGTGGTACAAGGCTTTGATCCACGTATGGGAAGGCACCTCTGTCTGCATCCTGGGGTGGGGGCAGTGCGGCAGTATTAGGGTAGCTCTTAGACCTGCCATCTGTACCTCATTTGAAAGCCATGCAGTGAGTGAAGAAGCAAGCTGTCTCTATTAAGAAAGCTCAGTTTTTGTGGGAGGGAGTGCAAGATGACAGAATCACTAAGACTGCCCAGTGTTCACACAGGGATTTTGTTGTATACACGGGGGGCAGAAATCTAGTTTTGAGCAGGAGGTTTTGAAAACTTGCATGTACCAAAATTAAAACCACCCTCTGGTTTCTCCGGCTTTAGCAGAAACTGGTCACGCATTCGTGCTTACGACTTACAGTCACATAATAAAAATTATACTGCTACTATAAGCCTGGAAGCTAGGAACATAATATTTTTAATGCCTTTATTTAAAAAAATAAAAATAATAATTTATGATGCTGTGCTAAATTTCAATATATTTCTGTATATTTTATGGATTCATAGTTAGCCACCTGGAATGTTTTGGAAGGGCGGCCTCTATATTTGTTAAACAAATGTTTGTAGACACCTACTTACTCTGGCTTAGAGATAGCATCTCATGATTTGCAGTTTTTATTTATTTATTTATTTAATTTCTATATCGTCCAATAGCCAAAGCTGTCTGGGAAGTTCACAGCAAACCACAAAACACAGATACAATAATAAAATACAGCATGAAATACAGATACAGTAAAAGACAGCATAACATTTCAACATACAAGCTTTAAAATAGTTTAAGCAGCTAAAACAATTTTAATACAAACTCGACCTGTTAAGACAGCTGACATGTCACAACATATGCCATTAAATGCCTGGGAGTAGAGGGCAGTCTTAACTTGGCACTGAAAAGATGACGATGTTGGTGCCAGGCGGATGTCAGTGCGGAGATCATTCCAAAATTGGGGGGTCACCACTGAGAAGGCCCTCTCCCTTGTTACCACCCTCCAAGCCTCCCTTGGAGGTGGCACTCGGAGGAAGGCCTCAGATGTAGATCATAGTGTCCGGGTAGATTCAAGTCAGGAGAGGCGTTCTGTCAGATATTGTGGTCCCAAGCCGTGTAGGGCGGTATAGGTTAAAACTAGCACCTTGTATCGGGCTCAGAAGCATACAGGCAGCCAGTGCAAGTGGGCCAGAATTGGTCTTATATGTTCTGGAATTTTCTTGGAATCCGAACACTGTGGATGCACTTTGTTTAGGAGGTCACGGATATACTGGAGGGTGCATCCGCTTGAAGGCCTTGTTGGTTACTAGCTTTGACTTGGGGTAGTTGCCAGTCCACTGACTGCTCAGGACTCTTCTGTTCTCTAACAATCCTGTTCCTCGGATTTCCAGATCTCAGCAGTTTTCTCCAAGCCAGACTAATGGTGAAAGTTCCCCAGAGATGTTGTCCATACGGTTTCAGGTGAGCGCACTTTTCTGCTTCCATATAAATGGTTCCTTGTGACAGTCCATGGGCCCCTATACTGAACTATATACTTTATTTATTTATTGTAATTGTGTACATTTCATTTCTGTCAAACAGATTTTAAAGCACCAATAAAGTAGAATAAAATATTAAAGCAAGATAGCAATATAAAATTTAGCAGCCGAGAAACATCAAAAAATAGCACGTAATGCTGCAATCCTAGACACACTTACTAGGGAATAAACCCCATTGAATTCAATGAGATTTACTTTTGAGGAGACGTGCAAAGGATTGTGCTGTGCAACACTTCATTAAGAGAAACAAACACTCATTGGGATAAAATAGTTTTCATCATGAGCAGTGCTAGGTACCGAAAAGCTCCAGGACTCAGGACCACACAGGACAAAAAAAAAAAGGGGGGGGGAGGGACAAATTTGCAAATGCTAATTGACATATGTTCTAAAGTCTCTCTGTGTGTCTTTAAAGGGCTCTGTCTCTATTTGTAAAAAGGGATGTATGATCAGGAGAGGAGGGCATTTGATTTCAGAAAAAAACCTCTGGCAGAAAGATTCAAGTGGGAGGCGGGCAGCAGGCGGTGAAGCACATGTGGGCAAAAAGCCAGCTAGTCCAGGAGGATCTGATGCAACAGAGATCCTCAGGGTCCCTGTACCTTTATTTCAGCAAGTGCCCATGGGGCAGATGGTCTCCCAGAGATTTGGGGCTCCAAATGAAAGATTCAGGGCTTCAGTGCTAATGGGCCACCTCTTGACCCTGCCTCTGGTTTTCATTGCTCTCTCGGGAGGGATTCCATAGCCTTGGTGCTACAAGAGAAATGGCCCAGCTCTTCCTGGACCATATGCTACTTTTTCTCCTCTCTACATACAGAGAGGCAGTCAGACTTTGTTTCCTTGACCTGTTACTCGTACACCTGAAATCTCCCATACTGTAGAAATAGGGACTGTAACATCCCTTTTAATCTTATTTTTTTTATTTTAAAAAGATTTACGGTAACTATAAATAGGCAAAATATGAGATTACATAAAGGAAGCCACTAGACAAGAAAAAAAGTTGATCCAGTGACAGCTGCATATAGTTACATATTCTATCCACCCATAAACTTGTTCCATTCTCACTGCTAAGTTTTACAGTAATTCTCACTTTGTGTATAATTTATGTAAGTTTTCCCACTTAATTAGTATCAAGAATCTCCCTTAACCATTCCACAATAAACAGAACAGTGCCCATTTTCCAGTATCTTGCCCAAATAATTTTAATTACAACTAGCACATTTGCCATAACAGTTTCTCTCTTGATAGCTAGCCACCAGGTACAGTAATACCTTGGATTGCAAGTAACTTGGTCTGAGAGCGTTTTGCAAGACAAACCATTTTTTAAAATAAATTTTGACTTGATAAACAAGCGACGTCTTGCAATACAAATCGTAGGGATGTAACCGCTTGCCTCGAGTGGGCGTAGTGGGCCGAGATCGGCCCCGCTCACGCCCGCCAGAGACTCGCTTTGATATAAGAGTGTATTTTGGATTACAAGCATGGTTCCGAACGAATTATGCTTGCAATCCAAGGTATTACTGTACATTCAGTTGCAGATTCAAAGGATCTATTTTTTAAAAAACCCTCCCAAACTGACCATTTCACAGAAAGCTGTCCTGTACTGCTGTGCTTTCAAACCATCCTGCCACAAATAGAAAAAAAGCAGTTCTATCAGCCTGATACGTCTATCAGGATTTGGACAAAATTGTATGATATGTCCTGGTAAGGTTGTCTGGAATCAGAGGCAGTGTTAAGGGGTGGCCCACTAGGACTGGAGGCCCAAATCTCTGGGAAGCCATTTGCCCCACCACCCTGCTGTCCATGGGCACTTGCTGAAATAAAGGCCCAGGGGCCCTGAGGATCTCTGTTGCATCTGATCCCCCTGGATTAGCTGGCTTTTTGCCCCCATGTGTTTCACCTCCTGCTGCCCCCCACCCTTGAATCTTTCTGCCTGTTTCCCCCCCCCTCCCCTGAAATGAAATGCCCTCTTCAACCTTGTCCATGCATCCCTTTTTACAAATTGGGGTGTCCTTAGGAGACAGGGTCCTTTAGAGACACATACACAAATCGGGGTGTCCTTAGGAGACAGGGTCCTTTAGAGACACACACACAAATCGGGGTGTCCTTAGGAGACAGGGTCCTTTAGAGACACGCACACAGACTTTAGAGCAGGTGTAAATTAGCATATGCAAATCTGTGCCCCCCCCCCCCGTCCTGTGGGCCTCAGCCCCATATCTTTTTGGTACCTAGCACCCACCCCTGTGCAGAATGAAGATGTAAATAGGACACGCTGTAGGAGATCCATAAACAGGGTCTCCCAATGTTTTAAAAAGGAAGCATAAAAAGATGTACATGAGAATGTACTTTGAAAGATGCATGCTTTGACATGTGCTGTATATAGACTATATTAGATCTCTGCCAGGATATGAATATAGATTGGAATTGTATCTTTACATCTCAGTTCGCTGAGAATGTCATCTCTCGGATAAACATTCTGGGGTTTATGGATCATGTCTCTGCTTGTATTTGTTGCTATGTCTATTTCCGTGAAGGTTGAACCTTCAGATGTTTTGGTTCGGAGCCTCTACAGCAGGGTAGAGAAGCTCAGGTGTGTGTGTGTGTGTGTGTGTGTGTGTGTGTGTGTGTGTCAAATCTGGCCCTCCAGGGGTTCCCTGGAAGGCCACACCCCCTTCCTCTGACCCCCCTGACCCCCCCCCATCATTTGGTGGTTTCCCAGTGGATTTTTTGGTGGTTTGGTAGTTTTGTGCAGTTTTTCTCCCTATTCTAAAAGGTTGAAATACCTCTCCTAAGGCTTAGCTACTGGCAGTAAGAGCTTAAAGCTAAAGCATGCTGGGTTTTCTTTTTTGCTTTGGCTTTTGGACCCCTCCCCTTTTGCCTTCAGCCACCACCGCCACTGGAGCACCATGCTCCCCACACCCTCTTTGAGGGCTTCTCCGAAATGGAATTCTGCCCTCAGGCTCAAAGAGGTTCTGCATCCCTGCTCTACCCCAATGCATTGCCTCCCCCTACAGTTCCAATATAGGGCACTTTGTAATGTGTCTCTCTGGCAGGGGCGGTGCTAGGTACCGAAAAGATCCCGGGCTCAGGCCCAGAGGACAAAAAAAGAATGCACAAATTTGTATATGCTAATTTACATATACTCTAACTGGCAGGGCTCTCCAACCTTGGGTCCCCAGATGTTTTTGGCCTACAACTCCCAGCATGCCCCAGCTGGCTGGGGCATGCTGGGAGTTGTAGGCCAAAAACATCTGGGGACCCAAGGTTGGAGAACACTGCTTAACGCGTGTGTCTGTGTGTGTGTCTTTAAAGGACCCTGTCCCCTAAGGACACCCCTATTTGCAAAAAGGGATGCATGGAGAGGGTTGAAGAGGGCATTTGATTTCAGAGCGGGGAAGACACAGGCAGAAAGATTCAAGGTGGGTGGCAGCAGGAGGGGAAGCACATGTGGGCAAAAAGCCAGTTCATGGAGGGGGATCAGCTCCCAACAGAGATCCTCGGGGCCCCTGTCCCTTTATTTCAGCAAGTGCCCATGGAGAGTGGGGTGGTGGGGCAGATGGCCTCCCAGAGATTCAGGGCTCCAAATGAAAGATTGGGGGCTCCAGACCTAGTGGGCCTCCCTCTAACACCGCCTCTGCTTTCTGGAGTATCTCTGCAGACCAGAGAGAACTTTGTGGTTTTCCCTCTGATCGGCAGAGGTACCCTGGGAAAGGTCCAACCCTGGCAACATTCTCATGAACATGCATGCTCCTACTTCCACATCACTTCAGCTACTTGCCAGGGTTTGAAAGCTCATCAGTAATGTGTTAACCTGTGGTAACTGTTGAGGTAAACAAGGTCTGAGGACCATGGAATATTTAACGCGGTGGGCCCAGTCTATATGTTACCTAAATGGCATAAGAGATGCTGTGGCTGTTCCCACACAGCTCTGGTGACTTTCGAAAGGAAGCAGTTCTGTGGAGCGGTCTCCTTGGGAAGTGGTTACTCCTCGTGCCAGCATTGTTCTGCCCTGGGGTCTGGCAACACTGGCCTGGGGAGTAACCACTTTGCTGGACCTGCCCACAAGAATGGTTTCCTTTCAGGCTTTACCAACACTGCATGGGAAGAAGGCCAGGCCAAGTAGGGCTGGCCCTATAATTAGGCAGGGAGAGACTGACCTCCTCAGGCATCATATTTTGGGATACTAGTAAGGGGCAGAAATGTTGATGTTGCAGCACTGTGGGTGACGTCAGTTGGATTTTTTTGCCTCGGGCACCAAATGTCTTGGGCCGTCCCTGTGTAAACCTCCTTGACATGTTTTGTGTGGCCTTCTCCTGTAGGATGCGGTGAGAACCAGAGACGATGGTCAGAGCTCGCTAAGATCTTCCTACTCCAGCCCAGCCTCCATTAGCCCACGTGCCAGCAGTCCCTTCTCTCCTGCAGTCTCCTGGATATCGGCCTGGCAGTCCGTACAGCCCCCAGAGGCCTGCCCTGCCCCAGGAGGGCAGAGGGGAGTCTGTGGTCAACAGCCGCAGGTACATAAGAGCCATAATAGGGAGCCAGTGTGGCGTAGTGGTCAGAGTGCTGGACTGGGACTCGGGAGATCCGGGTTCTCGTCCCCACTCAGCCATGAAGCTCACTGGGTGACTTTGGGCCACTCACTGACCCTCAGCCTAACCTGCCTCACAGGGTTGTTGTGAGGATAAAATGGAGAGAAGGAGGATCATATAAGCCACCTTGGGTTCCTTGCAAGTGGAAAAACGGCAGGATATAAATGTAGTAGTAGTAGTAGTAGTAGTAGTAGTAGTAATACTAATACTACTACTACTACTACTACTAATAATAATAATAATAATATATATTATTATTATTATTATTATTATTATTATTATTGGTAAACATCCTGTTTCCCAGGGTGACCATCCAGATGCCTCCAAGAAGCCCGAGAGCAGGGAGTGAAGGAACTGCCCCTAAATGTGGAGGTTCCATTTAACTATCATGGCAATTAGTTGTTGACAGGGTCTGTGTAATCCCCTTTTAAAGCTATCTGAGCTAGTGCCACGGCTAGTGGCAGTGAATTCCATAAATGAATTGTGCATTGTGTGAAGAAGTACTCCCCCCAGCCCCGTGCTGAATCTACTGTCCATGTCATTGGATGACACACACACCCCAGTTCTAGTATCTGATGAGAGAGATACTTCATTCATAACTTTATAAACATCTATCATGTTCCCTTTAGTCATACTTTTATCCAAACTGGGCATAGCAAACCTCTTTTTTTCCTGTCATTCCTTCAAGGGTTATCTTTCTGAGGCTGCATGCCAAGGTTGGGAGGGCCAGAAGGGCATGCTTCTCTCTCTCTCTCTCTCTCTCTCTCTCTCTCTCTCTCTCTCTCTCTGCCCAGCAGGCTGCCCTGAGAGGGAAGTGAACTGATTACTTACAGAAGGCTTTTGAATTTGGCCACAGGTTGCCTTTCCTTGATCTAAGCTAAAAAGCCCCACTTTAGCCTTTCCTCTGTGGAAGGTGTTCCAACCCTTTGAACGATCTGATTGCCCTTTTCTGTGCCTCTCCAGTACCCATAGTACCTCTGCCACTCCCCCTTCTCTCCCCCCAGAGGGACAGATTAGTCTATGTTACCCTTTCTGATGTGGGATGAATAGAACTGTACATTACAAATGCACTATAGATTTATATAAATGCAGTATAATACCATTCTATTTTCAGTCCCCTTTCTAATACGGAATTTGTTTCCCTCACTTCCGCTGCACATTGAGTTGATGTTGTCATTGAGCTATCCACTGCAATGCCAAGATCTTTTTCTTGCAGTCACAGTGATTTCAGATCCCAGTACATCACTTTACTACCTGTACTGGACCTTATTTGCCAGTTTGTCTATTCACTCAGTTTAGAGAGATCCTTTTGGAGCGCTTTGGTTTGGAGTTTCACCCCCCTTAAGTAATGTACTGTCACCTAGAAGTCTGTCTACTTCACTGACTCAAATATTTTATAAATGTTCAATAACACTGGTCTCAAAATAGATCCCAGCAGGAGGCCACTGCTTACTTCCCTCCATCCTGAAACTTGTTTATTCCTGATTCTTGTTCTTTAAGCAGTTACTTATCCCATGGGTCTTACATTTATTCAGGAGCCTTTAGTTGAGCAAAAGAGTCATACCCTTTTTGGAAGTCCAAGTATATAGTGTTTTCTGAATCACCCCTGTCAATGTGTGTTGACACTTTCAAAAGAATTCTAGAAGGTTGTCAAGGCAGGGCTTTCCTTTGCAAAAGCCATGCTTTTTCTTCTATGTGTTTAATAATTCTAAAATTTAATAATGCTTTTCACCAATTTTTCCTGGTATAGACTTTACGTGAACAGGGCTGTAACCTCAGGCCTCCTCCTGCAACATTCCTTTTTAAATATTGGTGTACATTAGCAACTTTCCAGTCCTGCTAAGGAAAATCATTTTGGAGACAAGTTGCATACTTTTTTTTTAGAAGATCAACCATTTTTTTGCATTTGAGCACTTCCAGGACTCTTGAGTGTATGCTGTCCAGACATGGTGACTTGCTAATTTGTAATTTGTCTTTGTCACCTATCACCTCTCTTTGATTGATTTATTCATGTGCCCCCCCCCAAACATGATTCAGGCATGAGTATCGTCTGACATCTAATGCAGTAAAATAAAGAATTTATTCAGCTTCTCTGCAATCTCCCTAGCTTAAGAACTTAAGAAGGGACCTGCTGGGATCAAACCAAAAGACTCCCTAGTCCTGCATTCTGTTCCCACAGTGGCCAATCAGATGCCCATGGGAAGCCCACAAGCAGGACAGGAAGGCAATAGCACCTTTCTGCTCATGTTCCCTAGCAACTGGTATTGAGAGGCATACCGTCTCTGATACTGGAGGTAATGTACAGTCATGCCTTGGATTGAGAGCATAATTCGTTCCGGAAACAGTGCTTGTAATCCAAAACACTCTTATATCAAAACAAAATCCCCCTCAAAAAATTTGTACAGAGATTTTTAATTTAAGCCGTACTACAGTACTTGTATTGCAAGACGTCGCTTGTATACCAAGTAAAAAATAAATAAATATTTTAAAAATGCTTGTCTTGCAAAACGCTCTCAAACCAAGTTACTTGCAATCCAAGGTAATTACTGTATAGCCATCCTGATTAGTAGCTATTTGACAGCCTTATCCTCCATTAATTTGTCTAATCCCCTTTCAAAGCCATCCATGTTGGCTCTACATCTTGTGGTAGCAGATTCCATTGTTTAAGTATGCACTGTATGAAGAAGTACTTCCTTTCGTCTCTCCTAAATCTCCCACCATTTAGCTTCATGACCCCGTGTACTAGTATTGAGAGACAGGGAGAAAAGCTTCCTAACCACACCAGGCATAATTTTATACACCTCTATGATGTCTCTCCCTGCCAACTTACTCGCCTTTTTTCTAAGCTGAAAAGCCCAAAACATTGTACTCTTTCCTCATAGGAGAGCTGCTGCAACCCCTTGATCATTTTAGTCTTCCTTTTCTGCACTTTCCCCAACTTTACAGTATCCTTTTTGAAGTGCAGTGACCAGAACTTTACGTAAAAACATTATGATATTGGCAGTTTTATTTTTTATTGCTTTTCTTATTATCCCCAACATCACCGCAGCCACATGCTGGGTCAAGTTTTTCACTGACGTTTTCATTCTTCAAAGAATCTTGGTTATTGGGTAGTATGGAAATATTGTAAATTAAATAGACACAATAAATAATCCTTTCACACCTTTGTAGTCAAATGATGCAACTGCCTCCCTTGCTGGTTTCCTGTTCCTGATGTATCTAAAGAAATTTGTACTGGTTTTAATGTTATCCAACAATAGGCTAATATTTCAATTTATTCCTCAAATTCTTTCTTTGCTTGCCTTATTGTTAAGTTGCATTTGTTTTGCCAGAGTTTGCACCCCCTCTCATTTTCATTTAGACAAGACTTCCCTTTTTAAAAGGAAGCCCTTTTGCCTTTTTATAGGTTGATTCTGCTCATTAGCCATGCTGGCATCCTCTTTCGACTTATTTCTGCCTTTCCTAATCCTTCTGACTTTCTGTCTGAGCTTCTGTTATAACCTGGAAGTGTTCTGAAGGGATTTGACCTCCTTGACTCTTTTTCAACTTCCTTTTAACAGATCCCTCAGGGCGCAGTCCTATGGCTGCTAGATGGCCATAAGAGAAGTCGGAGTCCCGGCTCCGACCTCAGAAATGCACTCCAAGGTGGGAGCTGGGACTCAAAATTCGGAGTGCCCTCCCTCCGCCCTCGCAGCCGGCATGGAAAGAACCGCGCCGGCTGCGGCTTTGAGGTCGGAAGACCGACCTCGGAGACGGAGTTCTGTGGGTGTTCCAGGGGGCGGGGATGTGTAATATCCTAGAGGTGCCACAGCCTCTCCTCCTCATGCTCTGGGGGAAAGACTTAGAGGGCCAAAATCAGCAGCCATCTAAATGTTTTGCAGGGCGGAAAGAGCATCTCCAAGCTCCTTCTGCCCTCCGTAGGACGCCCATAATCCTCCCAAGTTCAGAGGGTTACGGCTGGGCAGCCTCATTAGGCTGCACTGTTAATTTTTGAGAAGGCAGCCCTATCAGGTGACCATATGGGGGTGGATGTGTTTCGGCAGGTGTGCAAGTTATCCTACATGCCCACCAGACTATAGCACCGTATGAACTGTTGAGTTGTGTTTGCTTCTGACATCACCTTTGTTTAGGATCTGAGAACGCAGTTGATCCTATTTGCTGTTTCTTCCTTGTGATATGCAGATGAGTCTCCAGTGTCTGTGCTTTCTTTCCAGCTTCCAGTCTCTGAGTTGCTCATTAGGAATCTCTGCTGAACCCTCTCCACCCGCCCCTGGGCAGCAGCATCCAAGCAACAGACAGGTAAAGATTTAGAAGAACCCAAATGGTTTGTGGGATTCCTTGGAGTCCTGTAGATGATATCTCTATGGCACCATTGATGTTGGTTGTGCACCACTCCGAGCAGCTTGTTTTGGAGAAGTGGCATATATGTGGCCTAGGTCCCTGCCCCGAGGTACTTGCAGTGTAAAGTTTGACAGCGGGGAAAGAACAGAAGGTGTGGGGAGAGCAAAGGTAAGGAGGGATATTGTGAGCAAATGCAATTATACACATACATATTTTGTGGCTGAGCCTCTGTTTCTTTAGCAGGCGGAGAGTTTCTCATTATTGAACCTGCAAGCCTGTGGAAGCATGGTCTGCTGATTTTTTTTCTTGCCCACCCATGAATTTTGCCAGGGGGGGGGGAAACACCAATGGGCAAGCTCCCCTTTTCCTGCTCCTATAGCTCTTCTGCTAGCTAGCTCCTGACTTCGGTGTCTCCTCCCTGTTTGGTGGTGAAGTCTCTCTAGAAGTGTGATTTTGTTTTGGCAGGCTCTGCCTCTGCTGCCCCCTTCAGGCTACGCTCTCAGCTTAGCTTCCCTGCTGCTGTGAACTCGCTGCTCTCTTGCACGTGTCCCTGCAGGCAGCAGCACACCTGGCTGGGGATGTTTGCTTGTTCCTTCTACCTGGTGTCTCCAAGCAACAGCTGGGACCTGGGGAGGCAGAACCAGTTTAGGGAGGTGCTGCCTGCACCTCTTGGACGCAGGAGGCAGGGTGTTGGCGGGCGAGGCAGCCTCCCAAACTCTCCGCTTGCCTCTCTTTACTCCTGGGGCCTATTAAAGCCTCAATTCAAAGCAATCCCCCTGACTGCCTCTGCCAAGGGGACCTGTTCGTGTTGTTAATGGTGGGAGCCCCTGACTTGAGCTCTGCAGCATCCCTCAGTCCTGCGACAGCTTTGCAATGGAGAAGCTGTAGCTGTTCAGCTGAGCTTTTCCTACAATGTTAGCAGCTGCTCTAGAGAACTTTCTGTCTGTCTGTCTGTCTCTTTAATTTAAACGCTGCTGAATTTTTACTCGCCACTGCATCAGAGATAGATTCACAGGATCCCTTTGCCGTCTTCTAGACTCAGTTTTCGTTTTAAGTCAATCCTTTCCGAAGGAATTGTGAGCAATCTTCTGCTCAGCAAAGAAAGGCCAAAATTGTCTAGTGGCTTTTGTTTTAGAACATAGGAAGAGCTGTGCTGGATCAGACCAAGGGTCCGTCTAGTCCAGCATTCTGTTCCAACCAGCTGCCCACGGGAAACCCACAGGCAGGACATGAGTGCAGCGTACCCTCTTGCCCATGTTCCTTGGCAACTGGTGTTCATGGGCATCCTGCCTCTGATACTGGAGGTAGCATAGAGCCATCAAGACTAGTAGCCATTGATAGCCTTCTCCTCCATGAATGTATCCAATCCCCCTTTAAAGCCATCCAAACTGGTGGTTTTCTTTTGGTGTGGCTGGGGTGGGATCTGAGAAGGCTGCAGGTTGTAGAAGTTCCATGGCTGTACTAGCGCAGTAGGCATGAGATATAGCTTCCAGTGCAGAGTCCGGTTAAACTATAATATTTGCAGAGTTTTCATTTAAGAATAGCAGCCTTCTATTTGATAGCATTGAGAACTTGAAAATGTGTGGGCAGATCTCTGCTTAAACACAGAGAATCTAGAAGGGCCTTTTGATGGTCAGGCAGGTCTGAGGCATCTTCCCTAAGATCATTTCCCAGTATTTTGCCCCCATGTCCTTCTGTCCCTGTCCCTCTTTGTCTTATACAAATATTTTCTCTTTCCTGGATTCTTGCCTTTTGTCAATACCAATACGAGTCCCTGCTGGGGGGGGAAACAAAAGGTTTAGCACAATTACAGATTGTGCAATGGAATAAATTATATAAATGAATCCACTGAGGCAAGTCTGTCCCATCTGCATAACTGAATTGCAGATTTTGCTTTTGGCTAGCAGAGTTTATTTGTTGACTTAAATTCAATGGCCTGCCCTGTCCTGAAGCCTTTGGGCGGATGTTTAAAGCAAAAGTAGCACTCTACCACACCAAAACAGAGCTTAGCAGAAACACATTAAAATATAACATTGTCCCCACCCTTGGCCAGCTTAATCCTGAGCCTCAAAGGCCAACCCAGACAGGTGCTCAGACTGGATTCAGCAGCTTTGTAGTCAGAGGGAGTTTCACACCGGTAATGCCCCTCTTTGCATCCTTGCTATCAGAACCGCATGTAGACTGTAGTATTGTGATGCTGTAATGCAGGGATGGGGAACATGTGGCCGGCCCAGATGTTGTTGGACTGCAGCTCCTACAATCCTTCACCATTGGCTATGCTGGCAATGGCTGATGGAAGTTGTGGTCCAAGAACTTCTGGAGAGCTACACGTTCCCCACCCCTGCTGTAGAGGACACAATTCCAAATGAGAACGAGAGCTAAGAACACAAGAGGAGTCCTGCTGGATCAGACCAAGGGTCCTTCTGGTTCAGCATGCTGTTGACGCAGTGGCCAACCAGCTGCCCGCGGGGGAGCCACAAGCAGAACGTGAGTGCAGCTGGACCCCCCCACCCATGTTCCCCAGCAACTGGTGTACATGGGCATACTGCCCCTGATACTGGAGGGTAACAGATAGCCTTCAGGACTAGCTGGTGTAGCATAGTGGCTAAGACACTGAGCTACAGATAGAGAAGTCCCCGGGTTGAATCTTTTAATATATTTTTATTTATTTTCAAATTATAAAAACCTACAAACAATAACAAATCCAACACTGGATCAGATGGATAGCATGTTCAGTCGGTGTTACAGTCTAGCCTTAGGCAAGATACTCTCTTTCAGCTTCAGTTCCTCATCTGTGACATGGGGGATAACAACAACAACAATGCCGACTTACCTTATAAGGTTGTTGTAAGGACTGCAACTATATAATGAACAGGAAACTCCTTGAACACCTGAAAGTGCTATACCAATGTTAAAGTGTTCTCATTAATTCCAGATTACACGCATGCTTCCTGGATACCCTTTCCTGCAGTTGCGAATGGCTGCATTAGAACCTTTCTGGGCCTGTCAAGTGGGCCTCGTAGCCAGTTTCCCTGGGTGATCCTGCTGGAATGCCCGTGTCCTCCCAAGAAACCTGCTCCTTTCTTCCTGTGCTCTTTGAGCCTCTTGTCTCTGTGCCCATCTGTCCTGGCATCTGCCTCTCCTGTTGCTTTTGGGCTGGGTGCTGTTTGTTTGCTTGTTTTGGCTCTAGGGGCTGGCCTCTCTGTGTGTTTTGCTATGTTCTGGGGCTATTTTTCAAGCCCAAATTGGGAAGGGAGGTTGGCCCCAGGGCACAGTGCTTGCCAGCTGGCAACTTGCTCGTCCCAGTCCCGCAGCCCCTTGGCTTCTCTGTCGTGTTTTTCTTTCCTTTCTAGCATTTATTTGCTTTAGCTTTTGGCCCTGTTGGTCGGCCTCCTCCCTACCCGGGCGGTTGCATCAGTGTCGGGGGGGGGGGGAGCAAGAGTTGAGTGTTGGAGGGTGGTTAGCTGAGGCTTAAGGTCTGGTTGGTTCTCCCTTATCTTATTTCCCCCAGAAAAATTCCTTAGCCATGCAGTTCTGCAGATGGGGAGAAAACAGCAATTAGCCTTGAAGACTGACGCTTCTAATGTGAGCCGCCCGCAAAGCAAGGAGGAACCTGCTGCAGGCTGCCAGTCGGTTCCTTTTCTTCTTTGGGTGCAAAGATAATGATTGGGTGGGATATTGGGGTTGCATGTGTATTTATTCCGGCTTGGAGAGAGACCAGCTCCATGGACCATTGCCCCTTGAAGGTGGGCCGATGGCTCAGTGGCGGAGCACCTGCTCTGACATGCAGAAGGTCCCAGGTTCAAGTCTCCGGCATCTCCAGGTAGGGCTAGAAAAGATTCCCGCCTGGAACCCTGGAGAGCAATCGCCAGTCAGCGTAGGCCAGGGGAAGACAACCTTTTGGGGTCATGGGCACATTTAGCAATTTAAGAAATTGTCCTGGGCACCACCAAAAAAAAATGACTGCCATGGGAGGCATGGCAAAGGACAAGTCATCTGCCCCAAAGACAAGGCAGCGGTGGGGTCGGAGCCCTAACACACTAAACAACCACCGCTTTCAGCACCAGCGGCGATCCCAGCTGCCAGTAAGAACACGTGTTAATTTAAAACATAAGCTGGGAGGGCACCAAGAACGGTGCCCAGGGGAGCATTGGTGCCCGTGGGTACCACCTTATCTACCCCTGGCAATACTGGGCTGGATGAACCACTGGTCTGACTCGGTATAAGGCAGCTTCCTATGTTCTTATGACCATCCCTATGAAAACTGAACATAAGAGCTAGAGCTTTGCTGAATCAGAATAAGGGTCCAGTACCCAACTAAATGCCTCCAGGAAGCCCACAAGCAGGGCATGTTAGCCAGTAGCCATCCCCTGTTATTGGCATTCAGGGGCGTACTGCTTCTGAATATGGAGGTTCCATTTAGCTTTCATGTCCAATAGCCACTGGGAGACCTCTCCTCCTCCATTAATTTGCCTAATACCCCTTTTGATTTATTTTCTACTTGAAGCGTTTTTACCACACTCTTCAGCCAAAAAGGCTCCCAGAGTGGCTTATAGAATAACAACAACAACAACAACAACAACAACAACAACCAGTCCCTGCCTTCAGACTTGCAATCTAAAAGACATGACAGAAAAGGAAAAGTGTAGGAGGAGGGAGGAGGAAAAAAGCAGGCTCAGGCATCCAATCCATTTTAAAGCCTGCCAAGCCTGTGGCCATTGTGACATCCCATGTCAATGAATTCCACACATTATGTATTACGTGAAGAAATACTTTTTTTTTTGCCTGTCCTGAATCTACAGTCAATTGATTTTCTTGGGTGACCCTGAATTATAATATTATGGGGGAGGGAGAACAAATGCTTTATCCACTCCCTCCCACTGCATGCATCGTTTTATAAACCTCATCTGTCATGTCCTTCTTTAAGTCATCTTTTCTTTAAAGTAAAAGCACACATGCTTTAAGCCTTTCCTTGTAGTGAACATGCTCTGCCTCCCGCCTTTATTTTGGCCGCCCCATCCTGCACTTCTTCGAGCTCAGATATTTTCTTTTAAGATGGGGTGATCAGAACCGAACACAGCATGTCAAATGTGACTGCACCATAGATTTGCATGGAAGTATTAGTATACCAGCAGTTTTAGTTTTAATCTCTTTCCTAACAGAATGACTGAGCGCAACACGGCAACCTTATTAGGGTCGGCGACCAACCTGTCTCTTGCTGCTCTGATCATTAAAGCTGTCCTCTGTCAGGTACCAGTACTGATGTTTGAAAGGACTGTAAACTCAAGGTTCTGTCCAAGCTCTGCCCCCAATCTTTAGCTCTGCCTGGGGTGGAAGGCTGGAGGCTTATATTTTTGAAATCCAAAGTTGGCAGCCCTAAATATGATGGGTGCTGGAGAGGAGTGCACACACGTGTGTGTGTGTGTGTGTGTGTGTGTGTGTGTGTGTGAGTTTGTGTGTATTTGGCAGGTCTCTAGAACTGGAGAGTCAGGCAGATCAAGCCATTTAGCAACCCCCCTCCAAAATGGTATGAAGGGTTAGGTGGAATATTTGTGTGGATTTAATTATCCCTTGAAGTTGGCTGTATATGTGTGCAAGATGGGTGGGCATTTCAGAGCCAAGGAATCCCGTCTTTTCTTGGAGGGCAAAGGAGGTCCGGTGAGGTCCGGTTAGGGAATCTCCTTCAAGGCAAGCTGGCTTGCATGGAAGGGGAAATTGCCCCGGTTAGGTATCCCTTTGTTTTCCTGGTGGTGGGGAGAATGGAGACCATATACAAATGCTGATTAGTGTGTTTCTGTCAAGTCTCTTGCACTCTGCTGCTCCCAGAAACATTTGCTTCTACTTAGGGAAGGGGTTCTCCTTTCTTCCATCTCCAAGGCCTTTAAACAGGAGCAGATGCAGTGGAAAAGGGATTTTGTTTTATTATTGGGCTAGAGATAGTCTGTGCCTTCAAAATAACAGGCTGTTTCAGGGTGGGAAGAGAAATCTAGAAGTCACACAAGAGAGGGAAGAAGTTGAACATCATCGGGACACTGGGATAGTTGTGGGGGCGGAGGTACTGACATAATGCTGATGGGTTTTGCACAGTGCCTGTGGCTCTTATCTATTTATGCACTGCTGGCTTTGCCTGTGGTGCTGGGTCGAGACCTTCCTCTCTTCAGTGTGTGCTGCCCAGAGGTCATAGGTCATAGATCTGATAGAGTTGGAAGGGGCTTACAAGGCCATCGAGTCCAACCCCCTGTTCAGTGCAGGAAACTAGAGGAGGGGTCTCCCATCCAAGCAATAACCAGGCCTGACCCTGCTTAGCTTTCCACACTCAGACAAGCTGAGCCAGCGTGGGCCACAGGCCCAAGTCAGACTTGTCTTAGTGTGGTGTGGTGGTTAGAGAGTTGGACTAGGGAGACCCAGGTTCAAGTCCCCACTCAGCCATGAAGCTGACTGGGGGGCTTTGGCCCAGTCACTGACTCTCAGCCAAACCTACCTCATAGGGTTGTTGTGAAAATAAAATTGAGAGGAGGACGACCTTGGGTTCCTTGCAAGGGGAAAAAAAAGGCAGGATAAACATGTAAATATTGTCATTACATATGTCTGACACTGCTCTCCAAATCTCCAGACGACCTCGCTCAGGGGCTCAGGGGTTGCCCATGTAGGAGAATAATTTGTATTGAACACAGGATGCTTCATTGAACCTGGTCAGACTCTTTGTCCATCTAAACCTAGTATTGTCTGCTCCAACTGGCAGCAATTCTCCAGGGTCTCCGGTGAAGGTGTTTTCCATTACCTGCAACTTGATGTTTTTAACTGGAGATGCTGGGAATGGAATCTGGGAGGTTCCGCATACAAAGCAAGTGCTCTGCCCCTGAGCTGTGGTCCTGCTACTGACTCCAGCTCCCTGTGCCGCTCAGGACACCCATGCTTTCCAAAGAAGCAAGGTGCTGCCATAGGTTGGATTGGACCAGTGAGCCATAATACAGGCCTGTGTGGCTCACGCTGGCTCAGCTTGTCTGAGTGTGGAAAGCTAAGCAGGGTCAGGACTGGTTATTCCTTGGATGGGAGACCCCTCTAGTTTCCTGCATTGAGCAGGGGGTTGGACTCGATAGCCTTGTAGGCTCCTTCCAACTCTATGATCTATGAATCTAGCCCAGCATTGTCAGCTGTGACTAGCAGCGATGCGCTGTAGGGAACTGGGCAAAAGTCCTGTGATACTAGATACCGGTAGTTTAACTGGAGGCACTAGGGACTGAGCAAGGAGCCTCATGTGGCAAGTGTGTGCTCTGACACCAATGGCCATGGGGCTGTGATTTTGTTGGGCAAAATCAATTCTAGAGAGCTGGAGACTGATACTGGGGCCATAAAAGGAAGGGGGTGGGATACCAGGCACAAAACCTGTGCCAAAACATTTTAGGTGTTTTGGGGGTTCCCTGTGAGCAAAATGGTATTGGATCCATTGCAGTGTCCCTATCCGCTGCTCAGATCCTGAAGCTACAGCCAAACCCCCTCAATCCTGCTATTACTTCCCAGCCTGGGTGCTATTATGCTCCATCCTGAGAACTGTGGTCCAGCAGTGCTATTGCCCAAGCCCCCTCCTGAGATGAATGTACTTGGCACTTAGTTGCCACGGTCAGTGGAATGGGAAGAATCAAACAGCCCTGAATATGCTTTCTTGCCCTCCTCTTTTGTTTATCACCACCTCAGCTGCCACTGCTACACCCCTCTTCCAGTTCAGTGGCCCTGCTTCAGGATGTACGTACTGAAACAGGGAAATCAGGCTCATTTGAGCTCGGCAGATTTCCTGCCCGCTTCTGATCTGATGATCAGAAGCAGGCCGAGTTGAGTTGTTTTTTTTTGCGGACTTCTGTCTGTAAGACGGACCACTGATTTGCTCCCCCCCCCCCCTAAATCGCCAATGGAATTTGTGCAAACTGGTGCCTAGAAAGCACGTGGTTTTAACACGATTTGTGCAAATCGTGCTAGAGCCACGTGGTTTTTGGGTGCCGTTTTGCGCAAATTCCATTGGCGTTTAAAACCCCCCAACAGAAATCATGGCCTGTCTTACAGACGGAAGTGCACAGGCTGGCTCGACTGGCACTGCAGCAAGTGGGCACCATCCTTAGCCTGCTGGGATACTTCATCTTGAAGGCCTGGGATGCCCTCTTGTGGTCAGTGCATGCCCTGAAGCAACCAGATATGAAGATTGTGGAAGGATGATTTCTGGACAATACGTCACCCGGCTGGGCAATCAAATGTGTCCACCCAAAAGCTTCAGGGCAGGCATTGACTGTTATTGCTCAAGGATGAGTATGCACACAAGAATGTGCAGACTCCAACTTTTCCTTCCTCCTCCTTCCCGCCTTTGCAGGAAATGAGTTCAGTGTAGGGTTGATCAGTTTAACTTTAGCTATTTAACTATTCATGCACCAGTCTGCACCACTGCCTTCCCAGAACAAGCTGCTTCTTCATAGGGTGACTCTTTGCCCTGCTGTAATGTGTAGTGCAGCTTGCCACAGAGACCCTCCTAACTGCGTGGAAAGTTTCCTTCTGATGAGGTAACATGTGAACTGTCCCTATTGCTGCATAGCCGGCCTGATGGACGATTAACAAATATAATATAATATAATATAATATAATATAATATAAATAACATGGGATGACGATCGTGATGGTTGATTTTGTAGCGCTTCTGCTATGACTGCCCCACCATTTCTGACTTTGCAAAGTGGCTTACCATTTTTATTGAGCGTTATCCTTGTAACAGTCTTGCAGAGGAAGGAAGCCACGGTTGTTTCCAGTCCACATGTGGGAAACTGAGGCTGAGATAGGGCCTTACCAAGAGCGTACACAGCACATTATCTGTGGCAATAATGGGACTTGAAGCCAGGCCTCCCTGATATAAAGCAAACTGCTAGATTGTATTGCCTCTGAAGGAGAACTGCAAAACTGCCATGAAATCCAGTTTGAGTCGTGCAGGATTCCCAGGGTTTGCCTCTCCCCAAATTTTACAAAATAAGCAAATTTTCTTCATTTCTCCCTGCCACCGGAATGTATACAGCTAAAACCAGTAATAATCTGAACTAAAGAAAAGCTTTTTTAAAAAAAACACACAGTTAGTGACTTTTTTTCTGGTATAATATAACATGGGAAGGAATTCCTTCTGCCTTCATGTTTTATGGTCACCCAAAAGATATACTCCTCTCATGTTAGCAATCTGTTACTTGCAGAGTGAAATGCACATAGCTTGATGAGTTTTTGGAGGGATTCATGAGGGTTTGCAGGGACTGGTGCTTAGGTTCCATAGGGAATTGGTTAGACTTGCAGAAGCTGGTGTGTGTGTGTGTGTGTGTGTGTGTGTGTGTGTGTGTGAGAGAGAGAGAGAGAGAGAGAGAGAGAGAGAGAGAGAGAGAGAGGTGATGTGGTGTGGTGTGTGTGGTGTGTGTGTGGGAGAAACAGTCAGGAAATCTCTTCTTGAGGTTAGTTTCTGGATGTTACTGGAAGTTTTCACTACTACGTAGCTGATGCCAGGAAGAGTGAGCAGGGTTGGGCTCTTGTAGCTGGTAATGAAAACTTGCACAACTGAATGCAGTGCCCTGTGATAGGGGACTCCCTGTGTAAGAAGTTTAAAAGACATTGTATTTGAGCTTATTTGAGGAGGAAGGCTATATGAACTTGTCATAAGGTTTTGTGTACATATAAGAGTAGCATAGATAGCATAAGATAGTATAGATAGGTATAGGTATAGGAGGGATAGCTAAGAGAGCCAAAGAGTAGTAGGCCTGATAAAAGATTGGTTCTGTGGTCCTAGTTTGAGCCAGAGTAAATTTTGGGAAGTGATTATTGGGTAGCAAAGTTATTTGACTTTGCTAAAGAGAGATGTTTATAGGGCCTATGGTTGATGCACCTTTTTTAGATATATTACCACCAACTGCAGGGTACAGAAACAGCACGCTTAAGGAGAAGTTGGGGACTTTTCAAGTTTTTGTGCAATTGACAAAGGGATCAACAATGACATTAGTAGGAAGGAGGCACTTAGGGTTTAGAGTAAGGGGCTTAGAAGGATCTGGACCACTTTATAATAACCAATCAATAAGCTTAAAACTCAATAGTTAACAAGTAAGCATATAGCTGGCATAAAACTAAGGGGTATACATAGAAGTTTTACCTTGTGGGTGAGACCCTGCCTTCTATCCTGACTCTAAAAATACTTCTTCTTGGAGAAAGTGGGGGCAGAGCCTCTGCTGGCAGATTTAACTTAAGTCTAACACCTTTCTTTCTATTTCTGTATTAAGTATGACAGGTGCGTGTGAATGAATTCTTACAATAAAATTACTTCATTTCATTCTAAATGGTTGTCAATGTGGATATTGTCCATGAGTGTGTGAAATCAGCACTTTTCAGAATCAAGTCAGTCACTTCTCCTTGCCTGAGCCAAATTTTAGTGGACAGGAAATGGTAACCTGTCATGTTGTTGTTGTTATTATTATTATTATCATCATCATTATCATCATCATCATCATTTCATTTCATTTCTATACTGCCCAATAGCCGAAGCTTTCTGGGCAGTTCATAACAATTAATTAAAAAACGTAAACCATAAATACAATAAAAACAACCTAAAATTCCAATATAAAAAATTAGAATGGAATTTAAAACAATTTGAGCAGCTAAAACCAATCAAATAAGTTTATTTAGTCCACAGACCCTTAGTACATAAAAACAAGTGTTTAAACAATTGTTAAGAAAATAAAATAAAAATTGGTATTAAAACAATGAATAATACATTAAAAAACAGTTTTTAGAACAGTTATTGTTAAAATAGTTATTAAAACAGTGATTATAAATTATAACAGCAAAACAATTTGGGTATTCCGTAATAAAATAATATCATCCTCATCATTTTATTATATATTCACAAACTATTTAAAACACAGGATGATCTTTAAAATAGAATACATAAATCAAAAACATACTACCATTAAAAATATTTAAAACCTAACATATACAGTATGGTAGAATATTGTCAAGTAGTTGTTACCTCATGAGACTGATGGATGGTCTTACGAATTTTAGTAGCTGAATATAAAAACTTTGCAACAATCTCTGTTATATATTTATTAGCACCTGACAATAAATGGATCACATACCAGTCAGAGGATCTTCCAGGGAATGTATTTAGGATAGGTGCAATACGTCTCAGTTGCTCATCTCTATAAGAAGTTGCAAAAAAGAAGTACATGGGCTAGAGACTCTACCACTTCATCTCCACATGGGCAGAGACGATTTGCATAGGGAATTGCCTTGGAAGCGACCATCCAATACAGCAGATGGAATTGCATTAAACCTAGCTTTCGAGAAAACTATCCGATATTTGGGAACAGTCAGATTTTCAAGATATTTTGCACAACTCTTAATATCAAATATCAGACCCAAGTGAATTGGGGAACAAGTGGTGTGGGCAGCAGATAGGGAATACTGGGTATCAATGTCTTTAATTCGAAGTGCAAGAATAGCTTTTGCTTGCAAAATATTTTGGGTAGAAAGAAAGGCATTGGAAAGACCCAGTATCTGTAATTTATCTGTGATAGCTTTAGACCACTGACGGATGTAATTGTCTTTCTGAAGAAGGGACACATAACCTAATTCAGAAGCTGCATAAGCAAGTTTTAACAAGTATCTAAATGCCCAGCACCATGCGACACATTCCACCGATGACAACCCCGTTTCAAGCCGTAAAACAGCTGATGGCACACAGTTGGGTACACCAAAGAGTTTGCGCAGGAAAGATGAGAGTATTTGTTCCAAAGCGGAAGAGAACCCCAAAATCCACACTGGAATTCCATACAGTAATTGTGGCAACACCTTAGCCTTAAATACTCGGAGTGCAGCAGGAATAAGCTGTCCACCCCTAGTATAAAAGTAGCGAAACTACAGCTTTGGCACTATTATATGGAGCAGGCTAAAACAATTTCAGTACAACTAGACTGACATAAATGCCCCCCACATGCCATTAAATGCCATTGAATGCCTCAGCGAAGAGGGCAGTCTTAACCTGGCGCTGAAAGGATAACAGAGTTGGAGCCAGGCGGGCCTCAGTGGGGAGATCATTCCATAATCAGGGGGCCACCATTGAGAAGGGCCTCCCTCTCCCTTGTTGCCACCCTCTGAGCCTCCCTTGGAGGTGGCACTCAGTGGAAGGCCTCAGATGTTGATTGTAGTGTCCAGGTAGATTCAGGTCGGGAGAGGCGCTCCATCAGGTACTGCGGTCCCAAGCCGTGTGACCCAAGTCATAAATATTAAACAGGTGCTTTGAAGTAAAATCATTAGTAAATTCTAATTTTCCTCCTACTGTGCTGTGGTAAGTTGAGCACTGCAGGTGAAAACTTCAATAAAAAGTGTATTTTTGGTTCTGCCTGTGTAAAAGAGATTGATTGAATGCATTGCAGCACCTCCTAGACCCTCTGGGGCTTCCCTTTTCCCAAAAGGGTGTCCTGCCCTCTCCTTTCCTGCACAGTGTCTTTATTTACACCTTGCCTTTTCTCTCTTTCTCTGTCAGCTGCAGGAAGGAAGGAGCTTCACCCACTCTGGCGGGTCTCCAGTTACAGTTCTGCCTCCATTAAATGGCTCTCCGTCCCCAGGCGCATATTCACTCTCCAGTCCTTGGGAAATCAGGAAGGACCAAGGCAGGAGCCCCTCCTCCTACAACCGCAGTTACAGGTAATCTATCTGGCTTACTTCACATTGCCTAGTGGCCAAGTGTGAGAAGTTTGGGGAGTTCCCGGTTCAAAGCACAGCACTCCTCAACTCACTAGATAGCCTTTGGCATGTTATTATAAACATAAGAAGAGCCTGTCTTCTAGATCAGACCATGCTGGCTGGGGCATGCTGGGAGTTGTAGGCCTTTTTTCTGTCTAAGCGTGCATAGGATTGCGCACTTAATCTGAGAAATGGACCTGAGTCTTACTACCTTTGTCAGCTTTTAGGGAGGCCTTTTTTTTTTTTTTTTAATTCATTTGATTTATGCCCCACCTGTCCACCAAGGAAAGGGTGTTCAAAGTGGCTAAGCAGCAACTTTAGCCAGAACTTCTGCTCTCCCTACCCTAACCGGTGAATTCTGCTACTACCCTCACCCCAACCCTGATTATCATGCTATTCTTATAGCTGGTGACTGGTGGAAGGGGCATATTTCTTGATGCTGAAGGGTTTACCTCCTGCTGCAACATTTCCTTCTTTCATAATGTTTTGGGGTGTTGTTGCAGCTATTTCTGATTTCATATTGAGCAGGGCGAGGGTTAACTCAAAGCTGCTGCCAAGCCTCAGGGCTGGGCACGTCTGAGCGTCATGTGCAGGGAGTGTTCTACCTACAAACGCAGTGAGGGAGGGAGAGACAGGAAGAGAAGCTCTCAGGTGAGAGGGCTGAAGGATTAGTCATTGCTGATGGGGTTGGTCCTTGGGACCGTGTGGAGCTTCTGTGGCAGGAGGAGAAGGTCCCCAGTGCTGCCTTACATGCGCACGCCCTCTGTGTGATCAGTTTCCCCGGAGGTGCAGTTCCTGATAAGACTTTGAAGGGCACGGCTGGGAGACCGGCTCCTCGTGCTCTGAGCTGCTTGTGTGGGTTTACCCTAGGATTTCAACCAGTGGAGGAACCTCACAGGTAGGATTCCGTTTAGGTGCTTCCATTTTAGGATCACAAATCCTAACCTGCCTCCTTCCTTGCGAGTTGTGGTTTATTATTTCTTAATGGAATAGAGGCTGGAAGAAGGTGGAAGTCCTTGTTTCATAGACAAGAGGGGATGTGGTGTTTCTCCAGGTTTGTGAATGGATAATTTTGTGTGCGGATAATTGTCACTTTCTGAAGTTCTGCCCTACCTGGAGCAAGTGAAGCCTCTATGTTGGCTCAGGTGCTTTGCAGACCTTGTTCAGAAGAGGGGGCTCCTGCTTTTCTGCTTGTCCTAGAACAGGACAAGACCTCGGGAGTCTTGTATCCTTCCACTGAGGCACCTGTTGTCCTAGAATTACAGTGTACTGGGTGTCTATTCCCTGGGGCTCCCCGAGTCCTGTCTTTTTTTGCCAAGCTCTGCAAAATGATGCTGATGATGGAAGACTGGTTTGTCCTGTCTTCCTAGATCAAAAGCTTAAGTTATTTTTCCTCTTCCCGAGTCTGACTGCACCTGTTCTTTCTCTCCAGCCTGGATTCAGAGCCGGCCATGCATCGTTTGGAAGGGGACTCGGAGGTCTACAAGATGATGCAGGAAAACCGCGAAACCAGGGCCCTTCCACGGCAATCAAGCACTTTCCGCTTACTCCAGGTGGCTCTGGAGTTGGATGAAAAAGGTGAGGGGAAAGGTGGCTGGGATGGGTAGAAATAACCTTGTGTGTGTAAAGGGGAATAGCAAACACAGGTGTAACAACCATCATAAAACCTCTCCCTCTGCAATGCACCTGGTGCTTCTGCTCATATTCTGCACCATACCGTTTGTTTGCCATAATTTTTGGACCTGGTGGGAAGATAAGTGCTATGGTGGTGTGTCCATCCGTAAGAATGCTCTTCCAGTTGGAGGCAAGGGGAGACTCCTAATATTAGCCTAGGGGCATATGGCCCACATCTTCTGGAGAGGGCTGCAACCTTTAATTGGCAGATTAATTAATTTATTATATTTATACCCTGCCTTTTTTCCTGAAAGGAACCCAAGCTGGCTTACATAATCCTCCTCCTCCTCCATTTTATCCTCACAACAACCCTGTGAGGTAGGTTAGGCTGAGAGTCAGTGACTGGCCCAAAGTCACCCAGTGAGTTTCATGGCCGAGCCGGGAATAGAACCCGGATCTCCCGGGTCCCAGTCCAACACTCTCATCACTACGACTGGAGCTTGGTGATGGCAAATTTTAAGTGGTAGTTTTGTGAATTAAGGGTATGCTTCTTTATAACTGACTGAGTCTATTTTGGTTCTGTTCTGTTACTATAAAGGGGAATAAAAAAGAAAATATTAAAGATTACCTTTTCCTTCTAACCATGAATAGGTGGCTTAATAGGGAAAGGACTTTCTCCTGTGTTGCTCCTAAACTCTGGAAGTCACTGCCTCTGGAGTTATGACTGGTCCTCACTCACTCTGCATTCAGGAAGGGGGTCAAGACATATCTTTTTAATTTGACTTCTTAAATTGCTATATATATATTTTAACATTTTACTATATCTTTATTGGCTTATGATTTTTGTTTCCTGAATTTTTGTAAACCACCTTGGCTGATTTCAGAAAGGCGATATAGAAATGAAATAAATTAGTATTAAGAACATAAGCCCTGCTGGATCAGACCAGGGGTCCATCTAGTCCAGCATTCTGTTCACACAGTGGCCAACCAGTTGCCCACAGGAAACCCACAAGCAGGACATGAGTGCAACAGCACCCTCCCACCCATGTTCCCCAGCAACTGGTGTACATATGCATACTGCCTCTGATACTGGAGGCAGCATAGAGCCATCAGGACTAGTAGCCATTGATAGCCTTCTCCTCCATGAATTTGTCCAATCCCCTTTTAAAGCCCTCCAAATTGGTGGCCATCACTACCTCTCATGGAAGTGAATTCCTTAGTTTAACTATGTGCTGTGTGAAGAAGTACTTCCTTTTATCTGTCCTGAATCTCCCACTGATCAGCTTCATGGGATGATCCTGTTGGGTTCTAGTATTATGAGAGTGGGAGAAAAATGTCTCCCTCTCCACTTTATCCACGCCAGGGATAATTTTGTACACCTCAATCATGTCTCCCCTTACTCCGCTTTTTTACATTTACACTTATCTCACGCTTCCTTCAGTATATATTTTTTTAAAGCACTTAATATTGAGGGATTTTGGTAACATGAAAATGTTGTTCCAGTGTATTAGTTTAAGGCCACAATCCTATACATACACACTTGCCTGGGAGTAAATCTCATTGAACTCAATAAGATTTTCTTCTGAGGTGACATACATGGAATTACACATGCTTTATGACTGGGTTCAGACAACACAATAACCCACACTCAAGGGTTGAGTATGTGCGGCTGATGAACCATGGGTTGTTCTTGAAATGTGGGTTATTGTGTTGTCTGAACCCACCTGCCCTAATAAGCCATGGCTTGTTAGCCATGAACAATCTACGAAGAGAATCCATGGTTTGTTGCTGGGTTGTGTGAACTGTGGGTTGTTCACCGTGGTTTGTCATCTCGGCTGGGTTCATACAACATGATAACCCACAGTTTCAACAACAACCCACGGTTTAACAGCAACCCATACTCATCCCTTGGGTGTGGGTTATCAGTGTTGGGTTTTGCATAGGCAGAACGAGATTACCACCTGACATCGGGATTATCACTTGACCTGGTGGGTGTTACTTGAGTTCAAGTACAGAAGGTCTTTGGTCAGGAGACATGGTCTCGAGGTGATGTGACTCAGCAGCCTTGAACAGGTTTTAGCAGATCAACATGTTGATGAATAGGTTATACACTGGAGTGAGTAATATCCTATTTATAGGTGCAGGGTCTGGGGTATATAAGCTAGCACACTTGCTGATAGCTTACACTTGCTTCCGTCATTCCACTTCACTCTCTCTGTTGCTTGCTGTCTCGTCTCGACATGTCCCTGGACTTCACTTCATCTAGCCTTACCACTGGGGTAGTGGGTTTGAGTCTGCAATGATGTAGTGAGTAGAAATGCATTGATTGCCTTAATCCCATGTAATTGGGTCTTACAAATAAACTCTTTAATCTTTATTAACTGCTGTTATCTCCTCCTTCCGCTTGCGTGACTGGGACTGAGGGTCATTGGCTAGGGGAGCTTTTGAACCAGGGTCAGTCCAGCTCTCACATCGGTTATGGGCCCAGAGATTAGGATCTGATGGTTATCTGATGGGCAGATAAGCCACAGAGACGCAGTTCGGAGAAATTCAGCAGTTATAGAGTTAAAGGAATTTGTTTACTATTTGTAAGAACGGTTTGTAAACAAACTGGGGAAGGCGAATGTTGCTAGAGCTGATAACAGCGGCTTGGAATGCAGCACTACTGAAGAATGCGAAACAGAGAGACGGAGGATTTTTCGTTTTGGAAGCAGCTGAAACGGAGGTGCCAGGCTTGGCAAAATCCAAGGCTACAGACTGTGAAGCTGGTTCGGGCAGCTACTAGGCTGAAAAGTGAACGACGCTGGACACAAGGATTTGTTTTCCACAGCTTGCTGGAGTGATTGTTAAGGAGCTGTATCGGGCAAAGAAATAATCTCCAGGAGGCTCTGTGTGTCTACTCAAGGCTACAGCAGGAGGATCATATTTCATTTACAGTTTTCTTCTTCACACAGCAGTGGATCAGCTATCTTTTGCATTGTATCAACAAGTGGCTTGGATTACAAATGCGTGGATTACGTCTGACGTGGGTAAAGCGTCTGGAGCGTCATGTCGCAGCAAAGCAAGGTCACGTGTGACAAACGTATCTCGGGAAACCTGATACTACAGCGGAGGCTGTATCAAACCAGCGGAGGCGTGGTTTTAAAGCAGGGAAAAGCAGCGCGGCAGTTTTGAACAGAGAAAGCTGTGCTTAAAATGAGAAGCTGTTCTTCATTTTCTTCATGTGGGATCACAGAAGAAAGGAGCTTGAAATCAGCAGGGGTGCTGCTGAAGGGAAAAACTTTGTATTTTAACCCAAGACATAACAAAATGCACATTATTTTGTTTGGACAGAAAACAGTGGATTGTTTAAACGAAGCTTTCTGTGTTGGACATGAATAAACAGGAAGAGGACTATGCAAATGGTCAGGGGTTTAACAGTCATGTTTTGAAACTGTATTTCTTGAAAGTTGGATAACTTGGAATCAAGAAAGTGTAATATATGTCCTGAAATGTCAGGAAATGTACTGAATGTATATATGACTTGAGTATATTGTGAATTTTCTGTAGCAAAATGTAAAATGCTGAATAATTAGTAGGTATGTTTATATGGCAAAGCTAAGAGATGGATTATTTCTTTTATACTGTAATGGTGTAATAAAGAAATGGAAAGTTGTACTGATGCAACTATAAAAAGGTTAAATGCTTATATGTATGACATGTACATGCATGCATATCACATGATTGTTTGATCATTTAGATTCACAGGCTTGTGAAAGAAAATGCAAACTGTTGTGGGGAAAGCATTTGGAAATTGTAATTTTCACATGAAAGTAATTTTGTGCACATAAACAAGGGATGCTAGCTTCAACAGGTAAACTGGAAGGCAAGCTAAAAAAAACCCAAAAACAGTTCATTTCATAAATTTGTTCATGGTAATCTTGTGGGAACTCTGATGGTCTTTAGAGGAAAGGCACATTATTTCATGATGTTAATTGATCAATACACGAGGTACAGGTTGTGTACATGTTAGATAGAAAGCTGGAGTTTTGAACAGAGTCAAGGTGTTTTGTGCTTGGGTGAGAAACAAGCATATTACCCATGTTACCTATTTCTTTTCAGATATGGGGAAGTTCAATTCAGTGCATGCTTTGATGCATTTCTAACAGGATGTGATATTGAACACATGGATTGTGTGGAAGAGTAAACAAACACTCAGAAGAGGTGATACTAATTTGGATAATGAGGTTTGGGTAGAAGCTCTTAGATGTTTTGATTATGTACATGATAGAAGTTTTAGTTCTGTGCTGAACTGTACACCTTATAGAAAGTAGTGTAGAAGGAAGAATCTTCTGGAGAAACATTTCAGGATCTTGGATCTGATATGTAGGTACATACACCTCAAAGTTAGAAGAAATCTGTAAGGGAGCTTACATGAGATTTTTCTAGAAATGAGAATATTGTGTTTTACATGAACAACACTTGGATAGTGACATTATGTAGAAGTGTTTAGTATAATGCTGAATGAAAAGGTGAGATCATTTTTCAAAATTGATTCTGTTAATGCAGGAGATGCATCAAGCTCAGAGTCAGAATAGAAAAGCATTTGCTGAAAGACAGTCAGTGAAATTTGACAAACTGATACACATTTGGTTTAGTGGAGACTAAACAAATGATTGTTCATCATTGGTGCAAGTTTATTGGAACAGGAACCTGATAACTGATGAGGTAAGGAACAGGTGAGTCAAACAACCTGTGAGATATCAGGATGAATTTGCAGGAAAAACCATTTGAAACTTCAAAATTTCAAAGAGGTGAAAAAATTGTCTGTTAAGGAAGCTGAACCATAGCTTCAGGCTATGCAAGCTGAGTTGAATTCTTTGGATAAAGAACAAAACATGGAAGCTGGGTGAAACAAACAGCAGTCCATGGAACTCATTGTTACCAGATAGATTTTTTAAGTGAAAACTAACCAGATTGAAAAAGGTTATATGTGTAAAATAGCAAGATTGGTTGCTTGTGATTTTTGCTCATTAAAAGGAGCAGGATAATCATGAGATGATTGCAACAACAATTTGCTTTGGAAACAGTTAGACTGATGTTTAAGAATGTGAAGATGTAAGAATATTTCACAATTGAAATATTGGAACATAAGCATTTTAAATTAGAGGAAGTCTTTGGAAAACTGTCTGAGAATATTTTTCTGTAGAAAAGCTAGAATCAGCTGGAGGCTGGAATTCTGTTTTGAACTCAAACATTGCTGGTTTGAGATTTGCACAGAGAGGCAGATCAATGTTTGTTTGTTGAACAGAAGGAACAAGGACATAGACTGTATGTACTTTGTTTAGTTGGATGATCTATTGTTTTTTTCTGGACAGATAAAAGCAATATGATATAATTGATCCAGGGTTTGGAATTTCATTGAATTGAAACTGCTTGGTGGTGGATCAACTGTTTATTTGTAAATAGAAGTTGAGGGAGAACCAAGAGGGCAGTAACTTACTGCAACAATCAGAGAAATATCATGGATGTGATTGAGAATTTTGGAGATAGTTAACTCAGTGAGAGACTCCAAATAATTGAGGATTTTCAAGCACATGCTGATGGAAAAGCAGTTTGAATGCTACACAGAAGCATTGGGCTGTTGAGCTTTACTGTACAAGCAACAAGGCCAGGTATTGCTGTCAGTGTAATAGGCAGACTGTTAGACCAACAGGACATGCTTGGAGAGCTCTGAAAAGGAGTTGAGTGTTATCTGGAAGGAACATCACACTTCAGACTAAGAGTTACAAGTCAGAGCACAGGTGGCTTACAGATTCACAGAAAATGCCAGTTGTGGTTGTGATAGTAAGAACAACAAGAATACACCTGAAGTTTGTTATTTTTATAACCATACTTTGTTTGATTGATTTTGTTAGAAACAATCATCTAGAAGTTAGAGTTCAACTGAAGCTGAACTGAATGCATTGTATTATGTATTGTGCTATTATGCTATTGTAAAGCTTGAATAGTGATTGCATTTGTTTAAATAGTTTAAATTGTAAAAAAATGTTTAAATAATGCTGTGATTGATGTGAAAAACCTATTACAGTTTTTTCAGAAACCAAGGCAGGATTGCTATGCTGCAGGCAGATAGCAATACACAATGTTTTGGGTTTGCAAATAAAACTGTGTCATAAGAAGGGATACATCAGAAGTGATTTGATGGTGGTTCAAATTTCTGGCAGGTAAAGTCATTCCTGCAGAAGTTTTTTTTATCAAAGTTCATAGATGAAGGAACAGCATCAGATGTCAACAAAGCTGTTGCTGTTGTATGAAGTAAATAACCACGTTCTGCGCAAATGCAAAAGCAGGGGGATGTTGGGTTTTGCATAGGCAGAACGAGATTACCACCTGACATCGGGATTATCACCTGACCTGGTGGGTGTTACTTGAGTTCAAGTACAGAAGGTCTTTGGTCAGGAGACATGGTCTCGAGGTGATGTGACTCAGCAGCCTTGAACAGGTTTTAGCAGATCAACATGTTGATGAATAGGTTATACACTGGAGTGAGTAATATCCTATTTATAGGTGCAGGGTCTGGGGTATATAAGCTAGCACACTTGCTGATAGTTTACACTTGCTTCCGTCATTCCACTTCACTCTCTCTGTTGCTTGCTGTCTCGTCTCGACATGTCCCTGGACTTCACTTCATCTAGCCTTACCACTGGGGTAGTGGGTTTGAGTCTGCAATGATGTAGTGAGTAGAAATGCATTGATTGCCTTAATCCCATGTAATTGGGTCTTACAAATAAACTCTTTAATCTTTATTAACTGCTGTTATCTCCTCCTTCCGCTTGCGTGACTGGGACTGAGGGTCATTGGCTAGGGGAGCTTTTGAACCAGGGTCAGTCCAGCTCTCACAATCAGGTGGTCTGAACCCAGCCGCTGTGTTGAGAGCCCCGCTTCTGATTCCTAACATGCCCTTTCATTGCTTTGGCAGAGGGCACTGTGACTCACTTCCCCAGCCAGCTCTCTCCCAGCACACAGAAGCCCGTCAGCAGTCCTGCGGCTGCTGGCGCCCAGAAGCTGCACGTGTGTGAGAAATGCGGCAGCGGCATCACGTAAGTCTGGCTAATCCTTGCCAGGGGGTGGGGTGCCGGTAGAGTTGGTGTTGGAGGGGGTGCAAACGGAGCAGGATATAGACTCGTCTGAAAGGGCGATGGTGGTACTCTAGATGGAAAACCAGGGACTGTGGGACTTAGCTCTGGGGCATAGACAGGAGAGGCCCTCACTGCTATGCACTTGGATGGCATAATAACCAGGGTAGGTGGCTGGTAATGTATCGCCATCTGCTGGGCAGAGACTGGACCAGCTTTTCAGGGCCTGCAAAGTGCCAGTCACCTGGGCAATTGGAATAAATTTATTTACTGAAGAACTGCCCCAATGCCATCATATTTACTTTTTATTTCTTTAAAATGATTTTTAGGCTGCCTTTATGGGCATCCTCTCAAGGGCCATACAGAATAAAAAATACAAACGTATACAAACACAAATAGGCAATAAATATACAATAAGCTACTTTAAAACACTATAAAAACAGATAGCGCCAATAAAACCTGCAGCCCATAGATTATGGGAAGGCCAGCAAAAACAAGTGGGCCTTCCGAGCCTTCCTGACGACCTGCAAAGAAGGGGGCTACAAACCCCCAATGGAAACTGATTCCAGAGGTGTGGGGCCATCACTGAAGACCCTCCCCCTTGTACTCACCAGTGCAACTGCCCTTGGTGGCGGGCAAGTGAGGAGATCCTCTGATGATGACTTCAGAGTGTGGGCAGGCCGGTACGGGAGAAGGCAGTCCTTCAAGGAACTTGGGCCCAAACCATTGAAGGCTCTAAAAGTTAAAACCAGCACTTTAAATTGGGCTTGGAAATGCATTGGCCACTAATACAGCTGGCACAGTATTGGTGTATTTGAAAGTTACTGTAAGGGCAGGGAGGATTTCTGAGCCTTTGCCCGGCACTGCCCACCTACTCCCAAGACTTTCTCCACTATGCTGAGGACTAGAAACTTGGCTTTAAATTTTTAAAGCCAACACTTACCAGGGCATCAGGGTTCAGAATTTTCACCAGGTGCCAGTGACATTTATATGCAGGACTTACAGATTACTCCTAGACTTGTAGTTTATTCCTGGCCCTGTGTGTGTGTGTGTGTGTGTGTGTGTGTCCCTTTTCACTGGCTACATCCTCTGTTGTGCCTCCCACAGGACCCAGGCAGTAAGAATCCAAGAGAACCGCTACCGCCACCCCTCCTGCTACATCTGCACCGACTGCGGCCTCAACCTGAAGATGCGTGGTCATTTCTGGGTTGGTGAAGAGATGTTTTGCGAGAAGCATGCCCGCCAGCGCTACCAGGGGCCAGCAGGGGGCAGCACTGTCACAGCCGTCTACTCCCAGTCCTAAACTGTATTTCCCGAGCACCTGGGGCTGGAGCAGGAATGAAGTTGGTGCTGCCACCCTGGAGGTTTCCCTCCCAAATCCTGGGTCTCTTTTGATTGGCTATCGGGCCTTTCTCATACCCAGGAAAGGAAGCTTCCAGTGCAAAAACAGACACATGCAAAACCATGGAAGACGGGAGAGGGATCTTGGGAGTAGGGACGGAAGTCCTCGAGGCAAATGGTGTTTTCAATTAGCTTGGCAGATCTGGGGCCTATTTCTTGAAAGCCTACATAGCACAAGCACAGTCACGCTTGGCACTAAGCAGCCTCAGAAGGGAATGGCTGAACTTTCTGCTATGCCAAGGGTGCCTCCAGAGAGTCGGTTATGGGGCACACTGTGGGTGTGATTTTCCTGCCCGTGCCACCCCTGTTCCATGGGTAGCAGATGTCAAACCCAAGTGGCTCTTCCTAGTTCCGGAGTCACTGGAGCAGAATCCCCTGTTGCTCCCTTCTGTGGCTGCAGCACCTCTTTCTTGCCACCACTGCCAATATCCCTGGGAAAGGAATGGAAGAGTAAAGGCTAGGGGTGTTACTGAAGCACTAGGTACTGGGATGGCGTGGGTGTAGCTTTGACTGTTGACTCTCTGTAAAGCTTCTCTAAGGTATTACGCCAGAATTCTATGTGAAATATAATATATATGTATGTAAAGGGCTCACCCCATGCTTGCGTTTTCTCTGTGGAGGGGAGGAGAAAGGAGCCACTCTTCACGCTGGCCTTACATTTTAGGGTTTATAGCAGCAGAATACTCGGCACCACTGCCACCTCCGGCAGTCAGGGTGCAGACGTTTTTTTAGCATCCTGAGGGAGGGCTTACTTCAAGGACTTGGGGCTCTACATGAGGCATTTATTATGCGCTCGTGATGCCTCACTCATGGAAGTCTGTGGGCCTTTTCACAACCTCCTCCTCCTCCTCCTCCTCCTCCTCCTCCAGGGCCTCTCCCATGTTTTCCAGCCATTTTTGCCTGGGGGTTTTAGAGTGAGGAAAGTCAGGTATTAAATTTCAAACCGGAATGAAAGCCTTGTGTAAAGTTGAAGAGGGAGCCTATAGCTGTCCCAGTGTCACCAAAGAGCTTACCATGAATGCACAAAAGAGTGGGAAGGGCCCTTTCTGATCTCAAAAAGTGTTACCTCACAGTTGCAAATCGGAAAGGGTCACTGCTGCCCCTCCCAGATGGAGGGAGAACAGTCCGGTGATGACTGAGTAATGGTGATGCGAGGGTTCCCTCTGGGGTGCAGGATGAGTGGTGGCCAATAGATTTGTAATCAGACCCTGGGCATCAGGACAAACAGGGTTCCCGTGCAAACTGTGTGCTTGAGCCACCCACTCACCTTTGTACTTCTGATGAAGAAGGATGGTGCCCCACAGCAGCTGTCGGATCTTAGGATTCTGAAGCCACCGTTCTCTTGCTTTAATACATAACAGACCCTGCATGCTTCCGCTCCCTTGTGATGGAATTGTTCCGTTCTCAGTGGGGACTTGGAAATACCCAGAACAATGGCTGGAAAAAAGGCTTCCGTGCAGGTTTCCACTGTGCTGCGGATTCTTGTTGCGACAAGTAGGACTGTGCACTGTAAGTACTGTTGTATCAGTCCTACCGTGTGCCATTCTGGCGCCGCCTCCTTCTCATGACCGCTTAAATACCAATCTGTGGTTGAACAACAGTGCTATTAATTGTCGTCGTTGGGGTCCAGCAGTTCTAGGCACACTCCAAATACAGAAACCAGGATCACTTGTGTACAAACTGTGTGTGCAGCGCTCAATATTGTTCTAAAAAACTAATAGCAAAGGGGTGCAACACAACTGTGAAGCTACAGAAGTTAGCATTACAGAGCAACCAGAGCCCGGGTTCTAACTGAGGAACTGCAGGGATTGGGGAGAGGCTGCTCCATACATCTTTGTCTCAAAAAACAAACATACCAATCTGCCTTTGTGTCGCCGACAAGTGGATGGGGTGATATTGTGGTATGACAGCACAAAGTTCGTCTTCTTGCAGACAGTGAAACCACAGCCATGATGCTGTACCATGTTAAAAACAACAACAACAACAACTCATGAGAACGTTTTAAATGAAATATGCATACATACCCTAAGATTCTTTCTGCATGATCGTAAGAATGTAGAAATGGCTTTGCTGAATCAGACCCAAGGGTCCATCGAGTGAGTCTAGCACAGTGTTAGCTGGCTGGGGCATGCTGGGAGTTGTAGGCCAAAAACATCTGGGGACCCAAGGTTGGAGAACACTGGTCTAGCATTTTATTTCCACCAGCAGCCAGAGAACTGCCCCAACAGAAGCTGGCCGGTAGGTAGAGAACTGCCCCAACATCATAAATGTTGCGTAGCTAGTGAGCCAGTAGAGGGCACCAGCTACCTGGTAGAGGACACGACCTTGAACAAACACAAGTTTTGCCCTAAGCCATTTTGGAGATCTCTAGTTTACAGGCAGCAATGTCTTGAGGAGCAGCTTCCTGTGTTCCTGGATCCTGGTCGAAGAGTGCGGGAGATGGACGGTACCTGCACATAAGCAATGTTAAGCACATCTGTGTCTTCAAGATGGAACGGGCCAATCTTGTAATCTGGTTAGGGTAAAACACTACTCTGTTAGAGTGTGTGTGTTTTTGTCTTGTCTGCAAGGTCTGTGGTGTTGTGTCACTCAGCCTGCTTAATGAGCATCGGAGGTTCAAATAAGTTAATGTCCTTCCTGTGTTGGGTGCTATCACTGTGTGTATGTGATCTTGGATCTTTCTGTGCACTGGGAAGATACTGGTGCCCAGGCCACATGGTCCAGGTACAGAAACACTGGGATATGCCATGTGTCCTTTGACTGACCACCAGTATAAAGAAAGGTGCTACAGTTCAGTAGCGGAGCACATGTTTCCATGTGCAGAAAGCCCCAACTTAATTGCCTGGCATCTACAGTTTAAACTTACCTTGGGTTAGTAGCACAAACCTCCCTTGCTGAGAACTCGGGGAGCTTGAGTTGGCAGTACTAGGATAAATGGATCAAGGGGTCTGAAACGGTAGAAGGCAGCTTCATACTTTCAAGCACAGCAATCTGAGAATGACTTCCAAGGTGGGAAGGAAAAGTCTTGTTGCAATTTCCCCTTGTGGTGTTCCCACTTATCCTAAAGCCCCTCCATTTCTTCAGTTTGACAGCAAGCCTGTGTAGCCAAAAGCCTCCTGTTCTGTCGCAGGCATTCTACGGGCTTCCCTGGCTGGCTTCTTCCATTTTCTGAAAGCTCTTACAGGTGAGGATATAGCGATACGCCTAAGGCCACCTGGCAAATCCATCACTGCATTAATGTTTCAGTGTTGGGGCTCCTGCATCTTCCATTGGGTTTGAGTGTGTGGGTCTCCTGGACCACACAAGTGAATTGGTAAGGTGAACCTTGAGGATGTATCCACTCTACTTGAACCCTGGAGCGAGCGTGTCCATTAAAAAAAATTGCATGCCCTTAGGGCCTAACTTCACATTATGATGAATGCTTTTTAAAATAAGCATGCTTGGACTGCCCAACTTCTATTCTGAAGAAAAACAAATGGCAAGGCCTCAATCCAGATTGGGGCCCACTGTACCAGTTTCTTGCTGAACACCCCCTTCCCCCCTGCTACTGTTTGTCCCCAAAGGTACTGACTGTCTACTGCAAGAAACACCTTTGGGGGCAAGCAGCTGCCAGGAGAGAGGGTACTAGTTACTGAAGGGATTCCTAGGAAACAGCACAGTGTCTGGTAAGGCCAGTCCTCATGTTAGTCAGAATGAGACCCAAAACAGACATTGCTTTAAATGTGTGTCTAGCACAGGTGCCTCCAACCTTGTGGAGCACATTTTGGCATTTTGAAAAAGTGTCCTGCATACACAAATCGGACTGCTGCAGGGGGGTGGGGATCAAATCACAAAAATGTTAGGAGAGCCCCCTTATCTGTGTTTGTACGTGCGTGCATGAATGTACACCCTTGTGTGTGTGCTACTCACTCTGGTGTTATCTCTCTCTCTCTCTCTCTCTCTCGCTGCAAAGGTCCTCGGTGGGGGGTGCACTTCTTCAGCAGGAGGGCTTTTTTATGCTCCCTATACAAGCCTGTAAGGAATCACTCCAAAGGCTGCTATAGGGAGCGAAAATAGCTTGGTGGGCGCCTCCGCCTGGCCTTGCGGTGTGGTGGCACCTGTGGGCACCGTGTTGGAGGCCTCTGGTGTAACAGATACATCCCCCCCCCCCATTTTTACTCCTGAGTAGGCACAGTGCCCCTGATCCGGATCTTAAAAAGCCCCCACACACATACACAGACATTAGGGTCCTGATCCAGATCAGGCACCCTGTACCCACTCTAAAGTGAGTGTGGCATAGTGGTGAGAGTATTCGACTAGGACTCGGGAGATCCGGGTTCTAGTCCCCGCTCGGCCATGAAACTCACTGGGTGACTTTGGGCCAGTCACTGACTCTCAGCCTAACCTACCTCACAGGGTTGTTGTGAGGATAAAATGGAGAGGAGGAGAACTATGTAAGCCGCCTTGGGTTCCTTGCAGGAAAAAAGGCGGGGTATAAATATAATAAATAAATTAAAAATAAAGTAAAAAATGGGGGTGGGGGGAGAAAGACACAGCTACTAGACAACAAAGGACAAAAGAGGGCAGCAATTTGCATAAAATTTGCACGCGCTAATTTATGTGTATAGATGCAATATTATAATTTAAATAGAAATACAGTACATTTCACCACCATGTGGTGAAATGTATGCCTATGCCTTGCTCAGTCTGCTGTCCAGGTGCCGTGGATGGATGGACCGCTTCAAGGCCCGGCTCTTCCTTCAGATGGTTCTTCATCTTTATGCCAGATGTCGACTGAACAGCCCTTCAAACAGAGGAAGCCTTCAAGATGGTGGGCAGTCCTCTGGCAGCCCTTCAAATAGAGGACTGTCCTCTTAAGAGCCACTCTACAACAGATTTAAAGTAATGTCGATTTGGGCCCTGAGGTGATCACTTAGCAGACCGTGGACACCAAGGATGGTAAATTATATCATGAATTATTTTTCACTGCAGGGACGTTGTGTCCCATTGGGTTTTCCTCAGGTGCTAAAACAACCTGAGCTGGTCCTTCCCTCCTGAGTCAACAGGATTTGGAGGCTCCAGAATCCTTAGTCCAGCGTTTGATACTGCAGGGTACAGCTGACCTGGTGGGATGTCTTTCCTATCTCTCCCCTCTCCTTATTTATTTATTATATTTTATACCCCGCCTTTTTTTCCTGCAAGGAACCCAAGGGCAGTTACATAATCCTCCTCTCCATTTTATCCTCACAACAACCCTGTGAGGTAGGTTAGGCTGAGAGTCAGTGACTGGCCCAAAGTCACCCAGTGAGTTTCATGGCTGAGTGGGGACTAGAACCCGGATCTACCCGAGTCCCAGTCCAACACTCTTAACCACTGTGCCACACTGGCTCTCCTTGAATCTTAAGGGTGGGTGGGATTCATGCTGAAAAGCAGATGTCCTTAAGTCTGGTCCCTTACTAGGGTGATAGTCCAGGGGTGGGGATGGGGATATGACCTGGACATATATCTACCCTGTGTTTCCCACCCTGTTCTCCAAAGTGTGAAGCCTTCGGCACGTCTGGAATGCTTTGGGGGAGTGGGTTTAGTGGGAGAGATTGGTGGGAGTTGTTGTTCCCTGGCAAAGCACAAAAGAGGGGTGTCCGCCCCTCTTAAGCAGCGCAAACAAAGGCCCGTGCCAAAGGCCTGGAAAGGCATTCTGGGTGCCGCCCCGCTTCCTGTTCTGAGCAGCATTCCTGCCATGAAGTCACCACAGAAACGGCCAGCCCAACGTGTTCTGGAATGCAGCCTGCGCATTATTCCCCCCATTCAAGGACTGCAAGCGAAGGGAGAGGCCGGAGCTCAAGGCCTTTCACTGGAATATTTCCCCCAAAGAAGCAGCGTGAGCAGCCAAGGGCCTTCTTTGCTTGCACCAGTAGGCTTCGACTGTTAGGTTTTGCTTTGTATCAGTTTTGCACCAATGTACATTGATTTGGCTTGATCTCAGATAACCCTGGGGAATATATTTGGTGAGTGTTGACAATTCTCTGTAAGAGATCTGGTGTCTCTGCTCCCCGCTGCAGAACTACAATTCCCAGGGTTCCCTAGTGGGAGAAGGAAAGACTATTATTGGTAAGTTTCTTAAGTCTGTGGGGTAAGAATCCGCTGCCTACAGGGAGAGAAGCAGTCTTGATGGTGGTTCTGAATATGGGCAGAAATAGAATATCCCTGGCCACAGTAACCACAGCCAAGCTCCTCCCGTCTGGAATCAGGGGCCCATGTTCCGTGCTGAGGAGAGTGGCTTCCAGGCGCACTTTAATTTTGATGTCTGTATTGATTCCTCAACCTCCTGCTGCTTGATGACTGCTTGAAAGGATCCAGTATAAAATTATGCCGTGCCTCTAATATGGTGCCCATGGGCACTTTTATACTGGGTGTCTCCTGGATGTCCAGGATACTGGAGCCTTTTATTTATTTATGTATTTATTTATTATATTATACCCCGCCTTTTTTCCTGCAAGGAACCCAAGGCGGCTTACATAATCATCCTCCTCCGCTCCATTTTATCCTCACAACAACCCTGTGAGGTAGGTTAGGCTGAGAGTCAGTGACTGGCCCAAAGTCACCCCTCCCGATCTTATTTTATTAGGGTTCGTATTTTTAAACAGGAGGCAAATGCGCTGCAAAGCAAAGTGCTGCCCTTCAGCACCATCTTTATTTGGGTTCAAAAGAGTGGTTTTTGTGTTTTGGAGCTCAGACACCCACCCACCTCTGCCTTGTTGTACTTAGGTTCTTGGGCAAATTACTTTTCTCTCAGTCTCACCAGTTTGTCTTCTGGGAAATGAGTGCTTTGTAACCAGCCATGCCCACCATGGCAGCCATTGTGTGAGAATGCCCACTGAGACTCTCTTAAAATCCCAAATGTGCCCACACCATCTCAGAAAGATTAGGGACTGCTGGTGTAGTGGGGCCTCTCTGACATCTTGCTCAAAATTCTGTACTACTGGGTGTGAGGAGATGGGAGCTAACGGATCTGGGGAATAGGCTGCAATATGCCCGAAGCTAGCTTCTTGGCCACCTGTCAGCTGGATTCTTGGATTGCTCCACCACCCAAACCATAATCAGGTAGTACTAAATAGGCATGGATTGGTATGGCTCCTTGTGGTTCATTTGAGCCTGCGGTTTTGAATCCATTTTGCTATTGATGTGTATGAGGAACTGAGACACGGGTCATGCTACAATCTATGATCTCTCATTGGTGTACTCTTGCTGTTCTCTCCCCACCCAAAAAGTGCACAGTACACAAAACACCTGTACCTGATATTGGCCTGAGTCAAAGTCTTGTTCTGCCCCTCTTTCTGGCTGTTGACACACACACACTCACACGCTTCACAATCAGATTCTTTTTCTTTTATCTGAGAACGGCCACCACAGATGACCTTAGGGTTCATCATAGGTACATTTTATTTATTTTTATTTATTTATTATATTTATACCCCACCTTTTTTCCTGCAAGGAACCCAAGGCGGCTTACATAATCCTCCTCCTCCACTCCTCCATTTTATCCTCACAACAACCCTGTGAGGTAGGTTAGGCTGAGAGTCAGTGACTGGCCCAAAGTCACCCAGTGAGTTTCATGGCTGAGCGGGGACTAGAACCCGGATCTCCCGAGTCCCAGTCCAACACTCTCACCACTATAAGGGTGGAGGCATTCCTTCAGATACTGAGGGCCCAAGCTGTGAAGAGCTTTATAGGGCAAAGAACTTTATCGGACCTGAACGTTCTGTGCTCCGCTGTGGTAAGTTCTCTGAGCACTGAGGATAAAATTGCTCGTCTCCATGTTGACTTAGATACCATATTTCAGATAAACTCGAGTGGAGTGACCAAAGAACCATCTATGCTGGTTTTGTGGGGTCCATTTCAGTTGCTCTGGCCTGAGGATATGGACAAGGCACTTGTAGCTGTAATGCTGACCATTTGCTCTCTCAACTCCTGCCCATCACGGTGTCGTAAATCCGCCCAGTGTCAAGCTAAGCTGTCCTGTCGTTATCAGTCCAAGGGTCGAAGCCAAAATATATATGTCCGAAAAGCAGCAAACAGAAACCAGTTCAGGGGCAGGCAAAAGGTCGTTCTGAGGTTCAAAGGCACAAGTCTGAGTTCAGGGGTGTCAAGGCGTCTGGCTGAAGCTGTATAAGCAAACAATTGCTTCCAGCATCTGAGTGTGCTTGGGACCTGCCTTTTGAGCAGGCGCTGATTGGCAAGGGTGCCCAGCTGAGGTCAGGCATGCACTTAGCCTGACCCACCCCAAACACACTCCGGCACGGCTGGTCTTCGTCTGACCCACTGGAGGCACAACACATGGCTAGTTAAAGCTGGCTGAGTGTGGGTTGGCCCAGAGTGTAATGAACACGTCGTTGCATGAGTGTGCGGTGCTGACCACCCTTAAAGAGGTGGTCATTCAGCCACTTCTAAAGAAGCCCACTCTAGACCCAGAAGTATTGGATAACTGTTACTCAGTTGCCAATGCCCCCCCCCCCCCGTTTGGGGAAAGTACTTGAGAGAGTGGTGGCAGCCCAGCTCTAGGCACTCTTGGAGGAAACCGACTTTCTAGACCCATTTAAAAACTGAGTTCAGACTTGGTTTTGGAACTGAATTGGCCTTGGTTGCCCTGATGGATGGCCTTTATCGGGAGAGGGACAGAGGGAGTGCAACCCTGTTGGTCCTGCTTAATCTCTCAGTGGCTTTTGATACCATTGGCTGGTTATAACAGGTAGAAATGGGTGATAATGTTTTGGTCCCTGGCAACAGTGCCAGGGAATGCCACAAAGTACCATCTTGGCCTCAATGCTATTCAACATCTATATGAAGCCATTGGGAGCAGCCATTAGGAGACTCAGAGTGCAGTGCCATCAGTATGCTGATGACACTCAGCTCTATTTTTCTGTCACATCTGAATCAGGAGAGGCCATGCAGCTGTTTGTCAGGCTCAGCTTTCTGACACACTCTGGCAAATCAACACAGATCACAGATAACCACAAAGCTCTTTATTGCAATAGATCATATCTCCCCTCAGTCTCCTCTTCTGAAGGCTAAACATGCCCAGTTCTTTCAGTCTCTCCTCATAGGGCCTTGTTTCCAGTCCCTTTATCATCCTTGTTGCCCTCCTCTGAACCCTCTCCAGTTTGTCTACATCCTTCTTAAAGTGTGGTGCCCAGAACTGGACGCAGTACTCAAGATGAGGCCTAACCAGTGCCGAGTAAAGGGGAATTATCACTTCACGCGATTTGGAAGCTATACTTCTATTAATGCAGCCCAAAATAGCATTTGCCTTCTTTGCAGCCACATCGCATTGCTGGCTCATATTCAGTTTGTGATGTACCACAATTCCAAGATCCTTCTCACTTGTAGTATTGTTGAGCCAAGTGTCCCCCATTCTGTAACTCTGTTTCCTTTCCCTAGGTGCAGCACTTGGCATTTATCCCTATTAAATTTCATTCTGTTTTTTTTGGCCCAGCGCTCCAGCCTATCGAGATTACTTTGAATTTTGTTTCTGTCTTCCAGAGTATTAGCTGTTCCACCCAACTTTGTGTCATCTGCAAATTTGATAAGCATTCCCTGCACCTTCTCATCCAAGTCATTAATAAAAATGTTGAAGAGCACTGGGCCCAGGACCAAGCCCTGTGGTATCCCGCTCATTACCTCTCCCCAGTTTGAGAAGGAACCATTGATAAGCACCCTTTGAGTCCAATTCTGTAGCCAATTGTGGATCCACCTGATAGTTGTTCCATCTAGCCCACTTTTAGCTAGCTTGCTAATCAGGATATCATGAGGCACTTTGTCGAAAGCTTTGCTGAAGTCCAGGTATATTATGTCCACAGCATTCCCACAGTCCACAAGGGAGGTTACCCGATCAAAAAATGAGATCAGATTAGTCTGGCAGGATTTGTTCTTGACAAATACATGCTGGCTTCTAGTAATCACTGCATTGTTTTCAAGGTGCTTGCAGCAGACTGACTTCTTTATAATCTGCTCCAAATTTTTCCCAGGGATTGATGTCAGACTGACTGGTCTATAGTTCCCAGGTTCCTCCTTCTTGCCCTTTTTGAAGATAGGAACAACATTTGCCCTCCTCCAGTCGTCTGGCACTTCACCTGTTCTCCATGATTTCTCAAAGATAATAGGCAGTGGTTCTGAGAGTTCTTCTGCCAGTTCCTTTATTACTCTAGGATGCAGTTCGTCAGGCCCTGGAGATTTAAACTCGTTCAAAGTAATCAGGTGCTCCTTGACCATTTGTCTATCAATCTCAAGCTGCAATCCTGCCCCTTCAGTCTGCACTTCAGGTTTGCCAGGGGGGGACATAAACTCTCTTTTGGGAGAAGACCTAGCCGAAGTAAGAATTGAACACTTCTGCCTTTTCTTTGTCTTCTGTTATCAATTTGCCATCCTCATTGCGTAGTTGAACCACCATTTCTTTCCTCTGTCTTTTACTATGCATGTATCTGAAGAAAGCTTTCTTGTTGTTTTTAGCATCCCTCGCTAACCTTAGCTCATTCTCAGCTTTAGCCTTCCTGACACTATTCCTGCAGTTCTGAGCTACCTGCCTGTACTCTTCCCTTGTAGCCTGCCCTCCCTTCCACTTCCTATATGTGTCCTTTTTTTGTTTTCAGATCATCTCTGAGTTTTGTGAAGCCACATTGGCTTCTTCTGTTGCCCTCTGCCTTTTTTCCTTGTGGGAATTGTTTGCAATTGTGTCTTTAGAATTTCCTTTTTTAAAAAACTCCCACCCCTCCTGGGCTCCTTTTCTCATTAGAGTTGCTTGCCATGGAACCTTACTTATAATTGTTCTGAGTTTATTAAAATTGGCTTTCCTAAAATCCAGGGTACGCGTTTGGCTACACCTACACTCAGCTTTTGCTTCCGTTAGAATCAAGAACTCAAGTATAACATGGTCACTTTCCCCCAGAGTTCCCGAAACTGCTACTTTATCCACTAAGTCGTCTCTGTTGGTTAGAATCAGGTCAAGGATAGGCAGAGCTGAGATCCCGGGTCCTGAGCTTCCCAGTCATCCTGCTCTAAGTCTGGATCAGATTGTGGCTATAAAGCCGTAGGGCCCACAGCAGTGCTGGGACTGGACCCAACAGTCCTGGACCGGTGTCTGGATGCAGTGATGGGCTGGATGGTGGTCAAGAAACTGAGACTGAATCATGGTAAGACAGAGGTTCTGTGGGTGGATGGTTTCTGGGTCCAGGAATTAGGCAGATTGCCTGTTCTGGATGGGGTTACACTCCCTCTGAAGAAGGAGCAAGTACATAGTCTGGGAATGCTCATAGAACCACCACTGTCACTGGAGGGAGGCCCAAGTTGCAGTGAAGAGGAGCGCCTTTTACCACTTTTGGCAGGTGCACCAGCTGTGGCTGCTCCTGGACAGAGCTAGCTTAGCCACTGTAACCCGTGCACTGGTAAACCTCATGTCTTGACTACTGTAATGCGCTCTGTGTGGGGCTGCCTTATGCTTGGTCCAGAAGCTGCAGCTAGTGCAGAACGCAGCAGCAAAGTTGTGTGATGCGCCTAGCTGCTGCCATAGAACGCCACCGTTGAAAGAACTGCATTCATAGCCAATTTGCTATCAGGCCAGGGTTAAGGTTTTGGTATTAAACTATAAAGCCCTAAACAACTTGGGGACCAGGATATCTGAGAGAACACCACCTTCTCCTATATAAATCTGCCCAAACACTACAAGATTCATCAGAGACCCTCCTGGTTGTGCCACTTCCTGCAGTTGTCTATCTGGCAACAACCAGGAGGAGGGTTTTTTCTGTGGTGGCACCCACTCTCTGGAATACCCCCCCCCCAAATAAGACATGTGCCAACTATTACCGTTTAGGTTCATGTTGAATACTTAAAAAAAAAAAATCTGCCTTGGCGTTTGTTGATTTATAACACCAGCCTCATGATTTTTAAAACATTATTGGATGCTGGTTTTATCATATGCTGATTGTTTTAGCCTAATTTATATTTGCGTTGTAATTTTAGTATTGTAAACCACCTGAATATGTTTGTTATGAAGTATAAAAAAATTATGTTTGAACTGGGTTCCCGGCGGAGGTCCGGTCTACCCAAGCGGCTTGTGAGTGATTTCAGCTTGGTTTCCCGGGAGTCCGGTCAACCCAAGCGGCCAGTGATTTCAGCTTGGTTTCCCGGGGGTCCGGTCAACCCAAGCAGCCAATGATTTCAGCTAGCTGGAGCGCGCCGGGTGCTGCTACCCGGGGTTGCCGATCCTTCGTTCCCTTACCCCAAGCATGGGGCAAGATTGCTGATCAGGTCCAACAACTCAGTTCCCTTGTGCAGGGTGTTTTATACCTTGGTGTTTCAGGTAGGCCCTCCCTCCGTAATCAGGTGGGTTGCCACCCTCCCTGAGGGGTGGCCTTTTGGGTCAGGTGGGGTGACGCCTTCCCCCCCACCCCCATGGGGTGGGGTCCCTTTGAAGCCACTTGCTTAATGGTCCCATCCTGTGGTGTTGAGTGGTCCTTTCTTATGGGTGCCGAAGTGTCTGCTCTGGCGAGGTATTCAAGTCTTATGTAGATGGGGCTGATATGCGAGAGCATTGACAAACCTGGTGATGCTTCCTGCCTTCCCCCCTGGGGTGATTCTATGCAGATGTTGTTTGTCCCATTTGGCCTCTGTGGAGACTAGCTGTCTCCCCCCCCCCGGGTCTCCTTCCCCCCACCTTGGTGAGTGTGTGTGTGTGTCAGAAAGGGGGCTTAGGTTGGCTTTCTCCACAATTTTTAAATTAATAAATAAAAATAAATAAAACCAGCACTTTGAGTTGGGCTCAGAAATAACGAAGCCAGCGCAAGAGAAATGGGACTGGCGTAATACATTAGTGGAAGACCGCCAACCTGGTCTTCTGCGCTGGTTCAATACTAAGGGGGTAGCGAGTCCTGGGGGCGGGCCTTCTCTGAGGTCCCCCAGCGACTATCACCCTTAGCCTAGAACAAAGGGATAACTTAGCCACAAAAAGTATCTTTATAAAAAGTTTATTTACAAAATGACCGTCACCAAACCCACACACACCAGCAACAGCTTATCAGTACAGCACAAAGTAGCAAGCAAGAAATCTCAAGGACACCGTGATTTCAGGGCTCTCAGCTAGTTAGTTCAGCTCGGGCTCCAGCAGAGGCCCGGTCAACCGCATGCTGCTAGCTGGGTTCCCGGCGGAGGTCCGGTCTACCCAAGCGGCTAGCTGGGTTCCCGGCGGAGGTCCGGTCTACCCAAGCGGCTAGTGAGTGATTTCAGCTTGGTTTCCCGGGGGTCCGGTCAACCCAAGCGGCCAGTGATTTCAGCTTGGTTTCCCGGGGGTCCGGTCAACCCAAGCGGCCAGTGATTTCAGCTAGCTGGAGCACGCCGGGTGCTGCTACCCGGGGTTGCCAATCCCTTCGTTCCCTTACCCCAAGCATGGGGCAAGACTGCTGATCAGGTCCAACAACTCAGTTCCCTTGCGCAGGGTGTTTTATACCTTGGGTTTCAGGTAGCCCCTCCCTCTGCAATCAGGTGGGTGGCCAATCAGGTGGGTTGCCACCCTCCTCAGGTGGGCGGCCAATCAGGTGGGTTGCCACCCTCCTCAGGTGGGCGGCCAATCAGGTGGGTTGCCACCCTCCTCAGGTGGGTGGCCAATCAGGTGGGTTGCCACCCTCCTCAGGTGGGCGGCCAATCAGGTGGGTTGCCACCCTCCTCAGGTGGGTGGGGTCCCCTTGAAGCCACCTGCTAATGGTCCCATCCTGTGGTGTTGAATGGCCCTTTCTTATGGGTGCCGAAATGTCTGCTCTCGCAAGGTATTCAAGTCTTATGTAGATGGGGCTGATATACGAGAGCATTGACGAACCTGGGGATGCTTCCTGCCTTCCCCCCTGGGGTGATTCTATGCAGATGTTGTTTGTCCCTGTTGGTCTCTGTGGAGACTGGCTGTCTCTGCCCCCTGGGTCTCCTTCCCCCCTCCTTGGTGAGTGTGTATGTGTCAGAAAGGGGTTTTAGGTTGGCTTTCTCCACAACATTCAAACCACCTGGTCAAAACACCTGCTGCCACATTTTGCACCTTCTGTAGTTTCCAGACCATCTTCAAAGGTAGCCCTACATACAACACATTGCAGTAGTCCAAATGGGAGGTTGGCAGAGCTGGTAAAAGCTGCTCTGCACCATGGCAAATGTGAAGATCTGCTGAAAGGGGGGAAGGATGAAATGGGGCAGAAATGTTGGTCTGACATACCTTTACCCAGAGGATGAGAGGAGCATGCACAGACATCTTGCTCCCTAGATGTAAAAGTGCTCTTCCTGGCGCAATATTTGGCATTCTCATGGCCAGAGCAATTCCCAGAAACAATGGGGTTTGGAACTACTCTAGGGGCCTGCTGCTGTTCAGAATTTGAGGGGAGCACTTGAGGGATCTGGTGGCACGGAAGAGGATCTTCCCCCTCCTTAACCTCCCAGCTGGGTGCTCCTTTGCAGTTGGTAGGTGCATGCTGCCAGTATTAGCTTTGAATTTGGTTTGCATCAGTGTGTCTAATGAGAAACAAGTAATAATACAGTAATACCTTGGATTACAAGTAACTTGGTTTGAGAGCTGTTTTGCAAGACAAGCAAAATTTTTAATACTTATTTAATTTTTTTTTACTTGATATACAAGCGTCGTCTTGCAATACAAGTACTGTAGTACGGCTTAAATTAAAAATCTCTGTACACATTTTTTGGGGGGGATTTCGTTTTGATATAAGAGTGTTTTGGATTACAAGCACCTTTCCGGAACGAATTATGCTCTCAATCCAAGGCATGACTGTAGGTACATGTGATCTCTCTGATAATTGCTGCAGGTGCAAACTGTACGCTCCATAAACTCTGTCCTTCTTCTCCAATTTGGCTTTGTTCATATAAGGCTTTTAGTCCCTCAGCTGCACCTGGATGACCTGAAGGGCCTTTTGAAGGCATGGAGCCTCTTTAAGAGGTGGCGATTGCCCTGCAGGGTAGATGGTATTGTACTGGCTGGATTCTCAGACCCCTTCTGTGCTGCCCTTTGTCCCTTTGTGGGAAATGGTAATGGGGAATGTTATGGTATGTAATGGGGTGCGTGCATGCGTGCGTGCGGGGTGGGGTGAGGATTGTGCTCCTTTGCTGAAAAAAGGTTCCTTTATCAAGTGCTGATCTGAGCATAGCCCTTGCCCTACTGACAGTTCTGGTGGCCACTTATGCGTCACCAAGAAGGAGGAAATGCATCACCAAAAACAGCCCCCACAAATTTGCATAAAATTGGCACGCAATTTTATGCAACTTTGCATAATTATGCAAATTATGCAACTTTGCATAATTATGCAAATTCTAAAATTGCGAATTTTAGAAATAATTATTATAATTTAAATAGAAATACAGCACTACACACCATAGTGGGGAAGACTGCAAGCAGGTGACCTGTGTTCCTTGCTCAGCCTGCTGTCCAGGTGCTGCGGATGGGCAACGTCAAGGCTCAGCTCTTCCTTCCGATGGTTCTTTATCTTTAAACTGGATTTGGACCGGACAGCCCTTCAGAGGAGGCCTTCAAAATGGAGGACAGTCATCCGGCAGCCCTTCAAATAGAGGTTTGGCCCCTTCTAACTCTACTATTCGATGATTATGATAATTTGGAAGAATAAAAGTCTTCCCATTTCTAAATTTGCATCTCTACACATAAATTAGCATATGTGTATTTTATGCAAATCACTGTCTTATTTTTGTCCTATTTTTTGGGTGGTGGATTTCCTCTTTTTTGCTGATCCTCCATAAGTGGCCACCCTAGGGTGGAGAGGGGGCAAAAGGCCATGAAATGCAAGAGGGCTTTTCTACATGTGGTATTTCTCCTGCACTGCACTTATCATTCCCTACTCACCTTTGTTTATGGGTTCTCTAGATGACATTGTGACCCTCTAGTTTTGCTTCTGTGTATAACGAGAAGGGTTTTTTAGAGCAGGGAAAATACAGCATTTAATTGTGAAAGCGAAAGAAAGTGATGTTTTCACTTGCCATACCGCTATACCACACTGCCTAGAGCAGTGTTCTCCAACCTTGGGTCCCCAGATGTTTTTGGCCTACAACTCCCAGCATGCCCCAGCTTGGGGCATGCTGGGAGTTGTAGGCCAAAAACATCTGGGGACCCAAGGTTGGAGAACTCTGGCCTAGAGGTTATGTAGCAGAAGAGGAAGCACTCTCTTGTGTAGTGCTCGGATCTCAATTCTGCGACAAAACCGAAAGTAGATATGATGGATTAACCGTTGATTAATAGGCTTGGGTAGAAAAGCTCTTTGACATCTCAGTGCAGGTCTCAGAAGTTTTTAACCTATGACCACAGCAGTAGTTGGACGGAGCACACATGCTTCAAATAGGAGCTGTTCTATGAAGCCAAAGGTTTGCTCTTCTAAACAGCAGCGCATGAAGAAAAGACTGTGTTTTGACCCCAGCCCAACTCCCCCTCTCTTTCTACCTTTGCAGCAGCATAGCCCTGTCTCTGCCTCTTCTTCTGCCTGGGGCTGATTCCTGTTTGTCATTGTTGGCAAGAGAAGTAGAGCAGGTGGATTCCAGCACGTCCTTGAGGTGGTGGGTGGACGGTGCTCTTATCTTCTTTATCTGTCTGTCTGCCTCCATCCCCTCTCCCTGGCTGGTGGAAGAGAGCTTTTCCTTTGCACATTGAGCCTAGTTCATGGATGAGTCCCATATGGGATGGGGTGGGGTGTGCGCACACACATTTTCTTTGTTTAGTTTTAGGTGGAGCGTTAATACCTTTTTGCTCTGAATGGTTTTTGAATGATTTCAAATGCAATTAATTTTGCTCTTGTTTTTAGACATATTTCCCCCTCTCTTGTTTTTAATTTCTGTTACATGGTTTTAAAAAAATTAATTGTAAGTTGCCTTGTGGATCCTTTGGGTCAAAAGGTGGTTCATAAATAATAATATTATAAATAAATAAATACACATAATTTCCAGCAAAAACAACAAAGAGTCTTGTGGCATTTTAAAGATAAATGTTATTATGGTATACGCTTTCATGGAGCCCACTAGAGCTATCTGGAGCATGATCCTCAGTTGCCTCTGGGTTGTGTGTATGTGTATCTGTTGTCCTGTGTAAAGGGAATACATTGTGAAGGTTGGAATTTAAACTGCATTGCCAAAAGTTAATTCCAGTGATCATTCAAATAGAGCTTAAATGTAATGCAAAATTACCCTTCACAGCAGCAGTAGCTGGTGATAACTACTGCTTAGCACTGTTGAGTAAATTAACACCTGTAGTGAGACAGGAAACCATTGTCTCTATTCAGACCTAAATGAATATAATTGAACCTTTTGATAAGCTGCAGTTATAATTTCCAGAGCATCTTTACTTTGAAAATTCTTTTATTGTGCCTATTCTATGAGGTAGGCCAGTAATCTCAATTTCACCGTTGAGGAATTAAAGTTAAGGTATAGTAGTGCCATGTCCCAAGGTCTCGTAGTAAGTCTGAGGCAGAGTTGGCATTGCTTAACAATGATATTGTTTAGATATATAGCCTGCCTTATTCTGTGGACTCATTGCAGCTACGAGCAGTTTTGAGAGTGTGTGTGTGTGTGTGTGTGTGTGTGTGAGAGAGAGCGAGAGAGAGAGAGAGAGAGAGAGAGAGAGAGAGAGCCTTAAAGGGCTGATAATAAAAACAGTGCAGGAGAGGAAGAAAATGAAAGAGAGAAGTGAACCGGGTGGGTTCAGGATGACGTTTTTAAAATGTGAGTCTGAGCCCAGTTCCAATAGTGTAGCATCACTAAATATGCAATCTGCAGCCACAAGATGTGTGAATGGCCACTAACTCAGATGGCTTTAAAAGGGGGATTAGAGAAATTGATGGAGAAAGAGTTCCACCCAAAAGCTACAATACCCAAAGAGAACCTCCATGTTCAGAAACAACATGCCAGTAAATGTCAGTTGCTGGGCAGCAATAGTGAGGAAGGACTACTGCCCTCATGCCCCGCTAGTGGACTTCCTGGAACCATCCAACTATCCGCTCTAGGAAACAGGATGTCAGGTGGACCTCTGGTCTGATCTGGCAGGGCTCTTCTTAGGCACAATAAGGCGCTGAGTTCCACAGTGACGCTATGAAGAGATGAGGGTGCTCCTATTGTAAGTCCTGTAGGTGTGACCTGATGGTTCTTTCCCTGGTGCTTGTAGAAGAGCTTAGACCTTGGAGACTCTGGAGCTGGGTTAGGAGGACCTGAAACCCACCAGGTCCTGAGCAATGGTTTCCAGCTTCAGGCTGCAATCCTGCACGCACCTGCTAGTCAGTTGCTGCTAACTCAGATCCCATCCGCTTATACTTGGCTGGGATTTTTTGCCCCAACGTGCACCGCTTTACACTTGGAGGAAGGGTAGGATATAAAACCATCAGGAATAATACGAAGAGTACTGGATGACTCAAAAGTTTGTTTCCACTATGTTGTAAAGATTAGCTGGCCCTGTAATTGGTGCTAGCGTGGCATTTCATTTGCTCTACTTTTTGTTCTTTTGGCCCGAGCTACCGAGCCTAGCTGTGAAAAGGCGGCTCCTTAGCCCTGAAAGAAGGATGTCTCCTAATATTATAAGAGCAGAGAAGGGGATGTTGGAACTTCCCCCTCCCTTCTTGATCCCATTAAAAACTTGGTTGGTGCTGCTAGCTGCATTAAAATGCAACTCTCCCCCCACCTTCTTTCTCCCGGCACCCCTCCAGGGCAAGCCACACAGGGGCTGCCAAATCCAGGGGACAAACCTGACCTAGTCAGGATGGGGTCAAGCCTGTTACTGGAGGCTCCAACCCATAAAATCTTCAGGAGGCAATGACTAAGTGAATGGAACATTTCCCTCCCTGCTCTCTTGAATTGCTGCTTGTTTGCATCTGCATGAGAGAGAGCTCCTTGTTTGCATCTTCTTGGCAGGCTAATCCCTTTCCCTGGCTTCTCTGCACGTAGGTCCCCTTGTCCTCCTGACACTTCAGTTTCATGTGTATTTAAGGATCTAGCTCAAGAGGTCACTTAAAGGAAGAAGTCTCTCAACTTTGCACTGGCCTGTGCCAGACGCAAGGCCACAACATCAGGCTGTTTGGAATTGGGGGGGGGGGGAAGAGATGGTGGGACACTAGTGGCTAAGAGAAGGAAAGAGATCTTGGGGTGGTGGTGGACAGCTCGATGAAAATGTCGACCCGGCGTGTGGCTGCTGTGAAAAAGGCAAACACCATCTTAGGCATGATTAGGAAAGGAATAGAAAAGAAAACTGCCAAGATGATACTCCCCTTATAGAAATCTATGGTGCAACCACACTTAGAATATTGCCTACAGTTCTGATCACCACACTTTTTTTTTTTTTTTTTAAAGGACATTGTAGAGTTGGGAAAAGTGCAGAAAAGGGCAACTAAAATGGTCAAGAGGCTGCAGCAACTCCCCTATGAGGAAAGGTTACAATAGCTGGGACTGTTTAGCTTAGAAAAAAGGCGAGTCAGGAGAGACATGACAGAGGTGTACAGAATTACGCATGGTGTGGAGAAAGTGGATAGGGAGACATTTTTCTCCCACTCGCTGGCTCAGCTTGTCTGAGCGTGGAAAGCTAAGCAGACCCCCTCCTCTAGTTTCCTGCATTGAGCAGGGGGTTGGACTCGATAGCCTTGTAGGCTCCTTCCAACTCTATAATCTGTGAAATCTATGAAATCATAATACTAGAATCCAGGGTTATGGCATGAAGCTTGATTGGTGGGAGATTCATGACAGGTAAGAGGAAAGACTTCTTCACACAGCGCATAGTTAAACTATAGAATTCACTTCCACAAGATGTAGTGATGGCCACCAATCTGGGTGGCTTTACAAGAGGACTGGACAAATTCATGGAGGAGAAGGCTATCGATGGCTACTAGTCCTGATGGCGATATATGCTACCTCCAGTATCAGAGGCAGTACCGGTATATGCCTGTGTATACCAATTGCTGGGGAACACGGGCGGGAGAGTGCCGTTGCACTCATGTCCTGCTTGCGAGATCCCATGAGCAGCTGGCTGGCTGCTGCGTGAACAGAATGCTGGTGGACTAGGTGGACCCTTGATCTGACCCAGCAGGGCTCTTCTTATGTCAGTGTTCTCCAACCTTGGGTCCCCAGATGTTGTTGGCCTACAACTCCCAGCATGCCCCAGCCAGCGTAGGCCAACAACATCTGGGGACCCAAGGTTGGAGAACACTGTCTTATGTTCTTAAGTAGAGGTCATGGTTTGCATCGGAGTTTGGTAGATCCTCAATCTGAAAAGATTGATGACTGCCAATTTACAGCCGGGGCTCCAAATGAAAGATTCAGGGCTCCAGCCCTAGTGGGCTACCCCCTAACACTGCCTTTGAGGGGGGCATGGAGCTATCGAACCCTCCTCTTTGGTTATTCTTCTCCCCAACTGCCCCCAAAGCAGCCCTCTGATTCTGGAAGTGAGCACTATGAGGGGGGGACCCAGTACCCCACCCATCTCCTCCTCCCTGCACTTCTCCGTATTACATTCCCCCCTCAACTTTACATGTAAGTGGAGCAGGACGCCCCCCCCCCCCGTTTCAATACAGCGGACCTCTGCTGGCATGTGCAGTTTAGCTCTGTGCCCTGTGCTCCATAAAATTAAATTAACTTGCTTCTTAGTAAATTGGCATCGTGCCAGGGAGTGAAAAGTGTCTTTGAAATCATTGGGACTTCTTCTGAGTAAACATTCTTAGGATGGTACTGTAATCATGATGAGCCTCCTAGGTGAAAGTAAATGCCGCTGAAGTTAATGGGGCTTATTTAGAGTGTCCACTTACGCACCTTCAAAAAGAGAGGAAATGCTCCAGCAATAAAATAGGACACCGATTTGCATAACATTTGCACGTGGGTGAGCTTTGGGCTTGCTCAGTCTGTGGTCTGGGCGCTAAATGCTGTTGGGCAACTCCCAAGGGCCCGGCTGCTCTCCTTTCTTTAAACTGGTCTTGGACTGGACAGCCCTTCGAATAGAAGATTGTCCTCTGTAAAACAGGACACGTGGCCACCCTGGATGTACTGCGAAGTCAATGTATATAGAACCATCGTTGAAGTTGTATCTAAGAGCTTCTGGACCTCTACGTAATATATGAACATGCTCATTTCACGGACGCTTCTCTGCTTGCGGAAAGTGCCATCCAGACGGGATTAAACCACCGAGAGGTTGTTGATTCTTGAACTCGTCCTACGTACCCTAGGCTTGATGTTACAGACAAAATCAGACAGTCCCCATAGCCAATGTGCTGCCCTTTTTACAGGTCAGTTGAATGCTTCGTCTGGCAGCTCCCATCCGAGTGATCCCTGACTGCACCCACGGGGACAGTGTTGGCTCCAGGTTTTTGAGGGCCCTTGGGCAAGACCCCCTCCGTCGGTGAGTCTACCTCCTCACCACCACTGTCACTAGGTCTTCCTCGCCTTTCTCATCAGTGTTACCACTTGCTTGCTTGGCAGGCAGAGAGCCGGTGAGCAAGTAGGCCGTGACATCTCCGGCTATCCTCCTCCTCCTCCTCCTCCTCCTCCTCCTCTCCTCCACCACCACCACCACCACCACCACCGTTGTCTGGGCTAGAGCGAGAGGCAGATGAACTAGCAGGTTGCAACAGTGAAGAGGAGGAGCAAGCAAGTCCACCACGGGCTCTTGTCAGTGGGCCCCTGCTGGGATATGGACCCTTGACAGGTGTCCAACCATGCCTCCCCTTCATGAGGAGGAAGTTGGTATTTGGAGGGTTAACACCACAGAGATCTGGTAGTCTCTTTTCTCTGGATTTGAAGGATGCCTGCATAATCACAGGGCTGCTGGTTTCCTGCTGGCTGGCTGTGTCTCTTGGACAGGCATTGTAGAAACAGAGGCAGGAAGGTAACAAACTGCCAAGGAAGGTAAGCAATTTGCAGATAATTCTGATTAAATGCTTGCGAGAGGTCAGGACGAGGGCATAGAGCTGCTTACCCTAATGCTAATCCGATGAATGAGTGGCCAAGGGAAGAGGGATCATAATTCTGCCTACAAATAATGACACGTAGTCTTAGTACAAGATATCTCCCCCTTAGGAGGTCCAAGGTCTGGAAATATAACCAAGGGAGCTAACTTTTTGTAAGCACACACAATTAATTTCTCAGTGTGGATTCCTTGGACTACTGTTAGCCAGAGGATTAGGCTGGGATGAAGGTGGCAAGTTTGCTAAACAAGATTTGGGTTCCTAATCCTCATTTTTCTTTACACTGCCAGGTGTGAGCTTCTCCAACTTCCGGCCCTTCAAAGCAATAGCAGATGTCCTCCACTTCTATCAAGGAGATCCTATTACAGGTACAATAAGCTCACTTCTGACCCCCTTGCCTCTTTTCTACTGCTAAGTTGGAGGAGATGGCTATAAATCCAGTGCAGAGACTGAGCTATGGCACCTTGGCACTGTGGTGTAGTGGTGAGAGTGTTGGACTGGGACTCTGGAGATCCGGGTTCTAGTCCCCGCTCTGCCACAAAACTCACTGGGTGACTTTGGGCCAGTCACAGACTCTCAGCCTAACCTACCTCACAGGGTTGTTGTGAGGATAAGATGGAGAGGAGGAGGATGATTATGTAAGCCGCCTTGGGTTCCTTGCAGGAAAAAAGGCGGGGTGTAAATATAATAAGTAAACCAATAAATAAATTACACTAATAACTTTCTTTGCACAATTTGGTCAAGCTATTTTGTTTCGCGCGGGGTGGGGAACACAACAGCTTCCCTGACCTGGAGCCCTCCAGATGTGTTGGACTACAACTCCCATCATTCCCAGCTAGCATGGGCATTAGGCGTGCTGGTTGGGGGGTGCTGGGATTTGTAGTCCAACACGTCTGGAGGGCACCAGGATAGGGATGGCTGGTCTAAGCACCTCCATTTATGATCTCTGGAGACTGTATGCTCTCTGGCTCCAGGCCTGTGTATGCTTACTTATAAGAAAACAGGTAGTACAGTTTTAAAGCCACTCCCAACAGTAAGAATGATAATATTGCTCAATTGGAACACACATGACCTTGTAGCCCATGGAAACCACAAGTATAGAAAAATTCATCATAAAGGTAGTTGGGGGGGGAATGGAACATTGAGGGAGAAATAGCATCGGGACAACAGTTTGGGGAGTGCGTCGTGTGCCCCGTGTGTGAACCCGGCATGACAATATAGGGATAAAATGCGATTTGAGTGGAAGACCAACAACCTGGTCTTCTGCGCGGGTTCAATGCTAAGGGGGTAGCGGGTGCTGGGGTGGGCCTTCTCCGAGGTCCCCAGCGCCTTGCCTTAGCCTAGAACAAAGGGATAACTTATAGCCACAAAAGTATCTTTTAGAAAACAAGTTTATTTACAAAATTACCTTCACAAACTCAGACCCACGCCAGCAATACAGCTTATCAGTACGGTACAAAGTAGCAAGCAAAAGTCTCAAGGACAACGTGATTTCAGGGCTCTCAGCTAGTTAGTTTAGCTCGGGTCCCGGCAGAGGCCCGGTCAACCGCACGCTGCTAGCTGGGTTCCCGGCGGAGGCCCGGTCTACCCAAGCGGCTAGCTGGGTTCCCGGCAGAGGCCCGGTCAACCGCACGCTGCTAGCTGGGTTCCCGGCGGAGGCCCGGTCTACCCAAGCGGCTAGCTGGGTTCCCGGCGGAGGCCCGGTCTACCCAAGCGGCTTGTGAGTGGTTTCAGCTTGGTTTCCCGGGGGTCCGGTCAACCCAAGCGGCTTGTGAGTGGTTTCAGCTTGGTTTCCCGGGGGTCCGGTCAACCCAAGCGGCTTGTGAGTGATTTCAGCTTGGTTTCCCGGGGGTCCGGTCAACCCAAGCGGCCAGTGATTCCAGCTAGCTGGAGCGTGCAGGATTCTGCTACCCGGGGTTGCTGATCCTTCGTTCCCTTACCCCAGGCATGGGCAAGATTGCTGAACAGGTCCAGAGAAAAGTTCCCTTGTGCAGGGTGTTTTATACCTTGGTGTTTCAGGTAGCCCCTCCCTCTGTGGTCAGGTGGGTTGACACCCTCCCTGAGGGGTGGCCTTTTGGGTCAGGTGGGGTGACGCCTCCCCCCCCCCCCCCCGTGGGATGGGGTCCCTTTGAAGCCACTTGCTTAATGGTCCCATCCTATGGTGTTGAGTGGCCATTTCTTAGGGGTGCCGAAGCGTCTGCCCTGGAGAGGTATTCAAGTCTTATGTAGATGGGGCTGATATGCAAGAGCATTGACAAACCTGGTGACCCCGGCAAGACAATCTAGGATAAAATGCTGGTGTAGATTTGTTTATTTCATTTATATCCACCCCCTATTTTATTCTTACAACAATCCTCCAAGGTCGGTAAGGCTGAGTAACTGCCCCAAGGTCACATGGCTGAGCAGGGATTTGAACCTAGGCTTCTCTAGTTCCTCTCTGACACTTTGAACTATTGCACTGGGTTCAGACAACACGATAACCCACATTCAAGGGTTGAGCATGGGTTGTCATTGAACTGTGGGTTGTTGTTGAACCACTGTGAGTTATCGTGTTGTCTGAACCCAGCCGAGATAACACACCATGGTGAACAACCCATAGTTCACAACTCAACAACAAACCATGTGTTCTCTTCATGGGTTGTTTCTGGTTAACAAGCCATGGCTTGTTAGCACAGCTGGGTTCAGACAACACAATAACCCACGGTTCATCAACAACCCACGGTTCAGGCAACCTGCCCCCATGTACTTGTGAAGACCATCTGCCAAAAGCAGCACAAAATAACCCAGTGATTTATTTATTTATTTATTTTATTTATACCCCGCCTTTTTTCCTTCAAGGAACCCAAGGCTGGCTTACATAATCCTCCTCCTCCTCCTCCATCATTTTATCCTCACAACAACCCTGTGAGGTAGGTTAGGCCTAGAGTCAGTGACTGGCCCAAAGTCACCCAGTGAGTTTCATGGCCGAGCGGGGACTAGAACCTGGATCTCCAGAGTCCCAGTCCAACACTCTCACCACTACACCACACTGGCACAGCCCCAGCGGAGCTCCCCTCTTTGTCTGGCTGTGCGGAGGAGATAATCTTTAGTGGAAGCCTGTAGAAACTGAACAATAATTGGACCTGCTCTCGCCCCACGAACAGACCCCAGCACACCATAAGCTCCTTCAATATCCAGGGGGAAATCAGCAGGAAGATGAAGAGCTTGAGATAAGACAGTGGAAACAAACAAACAACCCGTGAGGCCTGTTCACAAAGTCCAGGGACATGCAAATTAGCTATTCAAGGGTGCGCTTCCAAAAGAGAAACTCGAGCAGAGATGACATTATGCAATGCTGACGCTGTAGATTCATGGGTGTGGCCCCCATCTGTTTCAGATGACCATCAATAGAATCAAGGGATCCCTGAAGCTTTTTAATGAGACTCCTGAATCAGCTTCAGCTGTTCCAGCTTCTTAGACTGTTGATGGCTCCAGTGATATGTTCTTCAACAAAATAGTAAATTCTTCCACGTCCTGCTCTGTCTTAGATATTTTCGCTGGTGGAGGGCTGCTCGTTTCTGTTCTCAATGGTACATTTCAATGGGGCACACACAAGGCAATCGTGTTCAATACAATTGTTCATGTGGTCCATTATCCGGCGGGACATGGATGTACGAAGGGCAAGCTGCTCATTTCTGTTTTCATTGGCACAGGGCATTCATGTTGCTTACAATTGTTCATGTGGGCGATGAGCTGGAGGGACGATGCACGAAGGGCAACTGCATCAAGGGAGTTCCCTGTCTCAGAGGATTCTTCACTGTCCGTTTCCATGATCGCTTCCACCTCCCTCAGGGCAGCACCCCTTGGCACCAGTGATGCGTTAATCCAGGGGTAGGCAACCTTTTGGGGCCGTGGGCACATTTGACAATGTGAGCAACTGTCCTGGGCATCACCACAAGATGGCTGCCATGGAAGGTGTGGCAAAGGAAAAGTAACCTGCCCAAAAGACTGAGCACAAAGCAGAGGTGGGGTCTGAGCCCCAACAGCTAAATAACTCCTTTGAACCTATAGTGTTCAGAATTAAAAGAAACCTATTTTACATCAACCCCAGCTGCTGGTAAGAAAATGTGTTAATTTTTTTTAAAAAGTGAGCGGGGTAGCACCAAGAAAAGGTGCCCGGGGGTGCATTGGGGCCCACAGGCACCACATTGCATACCCCTGAATTAAACCCTAAAGCAGGGCTCTCCAACCTTGCGTCCCCAGATGTTGCTGGCCTACAGCTCCCAGCATACCCAGCCAGCATGGCTAATGGCAAGGGATTCTGGGAGCTGGAGTCCAGCAACATCTGGGGACCCAAGGTTGGAGAGCCCTGCCCTAGAGAGACTTTTTTCCCCTTAGAACACGAGAAGATAATCTAATGTGATGAAAGCTAGGGCTCTGAGATGACCACCACCAGGTTTTCTTATAGCTTGTGTGCAACAGTGCAAAACTGCAGTTACAATTCGTGTACAAATTGTGTTCATGCAGAATATGCAAAGGGCCTTGGAGCTTCTAGCAGGTCCTATCTAGAATCTATCCTGTTCCTGCACTTGCATGTCTGCTCTTGATGTGGTGGAATAATAGAAATTGTGGCACGGAGAGTGGAAAGGAGGAGATTTTAAATCAGATATATATTCTAGCCCGTGGTGACTTTAAAAAAAAACATTTGCAAATCAGGTATGGGAAATGCAAAAAACTGTTTTACGCTTCCGGTGTGAAATTGGCCACGTTGTGGTCCAATGTGTGCTGTACTTATGAGACCTGCTGCTGCTGCCCACCCATACTGAACAGGATCAGGTGGATTAGAGTGGGAGGGATCAGGAACAGAGCTGGGCAGGGGTGGTGCTAGGTACTGAAAAGATCTGGGGTGGGGGTGGGGTGCTCAGGCCCGCAGGACCAAAAAAGCACAAATTTGCATATGCTAATTTACAGATGCTCTAAAGTCTGTGTGTGTGTCTTTAAAAGACCCTGTTTCCTAAGGACACCCCTATTTGTAAAAAGGGATGTCTGGACAAGGGAGAGGAGGGCATTTGATTTCAGAAAAAAACCTCAGGCAGAAAGATTGGGGGGGGGGGAGCAGGAGGTGAGGCACATGTGGGCAAAAAGCCAGCTCATCCAGGGGGATCAGGGGCAACAGAGATCATCAGGGCCCCTGTACTTTTCTTTCCAGCAAGTGCCCATGGACCGCAGGATGGTGGGGCAGATGGCCTCCCAGAGATTCGGGGCTCCAAATGAATGGTTCGAGGCTCCAGCCCTAGTGGGCCACCCCCTAACACTGCCGCTGCTGGGCTTACCTGCACTAAGCAACCTTACCCAGGTGGTTAGTTTATTTATTTTATTTATGTCTTATATTTATACCCTGCCTTTTTTCCAGCAAGGAACCCAAGGCGGCTTACATAATCCTCCTCTTCCTCTCCATCTTATCCTCACAACAGTCCTGTGAGGTAGGTTAGGCTGAGAGTCAGTGCACTGGCCCAAAGTCACCCAGCGAGTTTCATGGCTGAGTGGGGACTAGAACCTGGATCTCCCGAGTCCCAGTCCAACACTCTCACCACTACGCCACACTGACTCTGTTGAAGCAACAGTAGTGTTAGGGGCAAGTACAATAAATGTTGTTGCCTACCTGCCAGACTAACAACAACTGTGCCTGGTCTGTTCTTGTCCCTTTAACAAGATAACTGATCTGCAGAAATCAGCAGGTGAAACTTTTGATGGCTAAACAAGGATCAGCTGCTGATGGATGCAGATCAAACACAGGAGTTGCTTTGAGTGTTGGCTACCCTACCAAGGAAGGAGCTTGCAGTCCGAAAGGTGCATCCTGGGAACATTTGCAGTCACAATGCAAATGTTGTGCCCTGAATATTCTTGTGACACCTCAAGTGGTTGTCCAGCGGGCTTGAGGCAGCAAAATGGCTTGCTTGTGGGCTAGTCATTATGCATGCATTGCCACCCCTATTGAAATGGGAACAATTTGTCCCAGGAAGAAAGGAGGTAGGGTGAATATGCAAAGGATAGGTCTTCACAGGCCTTGTTTAGAAGATTAAAGGTGTAATCCTATATGCATTTACTAGGGAGCAAGTTCAATGGAAGTCAATGGGGCTTCTGAGTAGCATGCATAGGATTTGGCTTCATATGCAGTGTAGCCCTAAGAAAGGAATAGGGTTAATCCAGAGGAAGTAGGCCAGTGAGCAGCCTGTTTTTCCTTCACTAATTACTAATATTTATTTCTAATGCACTACAGCAGCCTTCCTCAACCTGAACACCCTCCATGTTGGCTGGAAAGGTCACATGTGGGATTGTTTCGCTTAGAAAAAAGGCGAGTAAGTGGAGACATGACAGAGGTGTACAGAATTATGCGTGGTGTTGAGGAAGTGGAGAGGGAGACATTTTCCTCCCTCTCTCATAATACTAGATAATACTTCATGGTCATCCTATGAAACTGATTGGTGGAAGAAGGAAAAGGAAGGACTTCGCTTCACACAGCGCAGTTAAACTATGGAACTCACTTCCACAAGATGTAGTGAGGGCCAACAATTTGGAGAGCTTTAAAAGGTGATTGGACAAATTAACGGACAAGGCTATCAATGGCTACTAGTTCTGATTGGCTATATGCTACTGCCAGTATCGGAGACAGTATGCCTATGTACACCTGCTGCTGAGGAGCATGGGTGGGAGGGTGCTGTTGCACTCATGTCCTGCTTATGGGATCCTGTGGGCAGCTGTTTGGCCGCTGTGAGAACAGAATGCTGGACTAGATGGACACTTGGCCTGATCCAGCACAGCTCTTCTTACGTTGTGGGATAATGGGAGTTGTGGCCCAACACATCTGGAAGGCTTCAGGTTGCGTAGGCTGGATTAGAGTGTTGGGCTAGGACGACCCAGGTTCAAATCCCCACTCGCCTATGAAGCTCGCTGGATAACCTTGGGCGAGGAATTCTCAGCCTAACCTACCTCCCATGTTGTTGTGAGGATAAAATGGGGGGACAACCATGTATGCTGCTTTAAGCTTTTTTGAGAAAGGGTGGGATAGAAATCTACTAAATAAATACAATTAATAAAAATTTTTACTAGACTATAAAAGTAGCTTGGGGTAGAAATGATTCTGCATTCTGCAGAGGTTTTAAGCATTTCTTTCTGTTAAAAATGCAATCTGTCGGAGATAATAGTAAAATTTATTTATTGGCACTTATCTCATGCTTTGGCAATTGGGTCTCCAACACAGAGCCCTTGGGCACCAATGTGCAAGCAGACACTTCTCTTGATGGCCACCAGGCTCCTTGCTCCTCCTGATTTTTTACTTTATTTCTTAAGATGTTTTAATTTAATTAAAAGCATTTTTTAACTGGGAGGCTGGCATGCTGCAAAGTGAAGTGCTGCCCTCCAGCACCATCTTTATTTAGGTTCAAAAACAGTGGTTTTGTGTTTTGGAGCTCAAACCCCCACCTCTGCCTTGTGCTTGGGTTCTTTGGCAAGTTACTTTTTTGACTTCTGCAAAAGGGGTGTTTTGTGACTAGTCATACCCACCATGGCAGCCATTTTATGAATGGGCAAGCCACCTCCATGGCAGCCATTTTGTGAGAGTGCCCACAACACCCACAATTCCAAATTTGCCCACCGACCGAAAAAAGCGTTAGGAGCCCCTGCAAGTTTAGTGAGCTCAAGGGGGCTACACAGATGGCCAGTAAATCTTCCTAACACTCCTGTAAGGTAGGTCAGTCTTCTCTCCCTCTTGCGAATTGTAGGAGAGGGGGACCTGCAAAGCAAGAAGGAAAAAGAGTGAGAGGAAAACTTGGTATGCCTGTGGCTGCTGATCTGTAACATCCAGATAACTGGAAGTCTTAACAAAAACGCAGGAAAAGTTCAAGGCATGGGGGAGTACGCATCCTGCCGACGATCCTCCTCCCCAAGGTCTAATAATTCTTGGCGGCTCTCTCTCAGGAAAGGCTGCAGCTATTCGGGAGGAAGCCCCATTGAACTTCATGGGGCTTACTTCAGAGCAAACCTGCACAAGCCCGGGCCCCGCCGCACGCAGAATCGCAGCTTTCCTCAAAACCTAACCGCGCCCCCCGCTTTGCAGACCCCTCCCAGCGCCTCGTTCACAAATCCACCCCGCCTGCCCCTTTCCCGCGCCCCCCCCGGCTTGGGACCGAGGGCGGGGGTCCTTACAGCCCCTGGGAGTGTCTCAGGCAGCGTCATTGGGGGCCGCTCCCTATATAAATCGCGGAGCGAAGGCACAAGACGCGCTCGCTCCAGCCGCTTCGCTTCCCGCATGCGGGGAAGAGCCAGAAGGTTGGAAGCGGCCGGTTGCGCCAGGGGCGCCCCCCCCCCCCCCCAGTTCGAGAGATGCTCAGAAAGCGGCGGGTCTTCTCGGTGGAGCCTTTCTGGAACCGAGGTGAGTTTCTGCCGCAACTCCGGGGTAACAGCCTCGCTTCGCGGGAGGAAGCGCGGTTGCTTCTTTTCCCCGCAGCGCGTAAGAGGCAGGAGAGATGTTGGCTGCGCGCCCGCGGTTTCCCAAGCCCTTCTTGGCGCACGGGTCTAGTAGAGAGCCTCGTCGGTCGCGGGTTTCGCTCTCCGAAAGCAGCCCCCCCCCCCCGTTGGGATGAGGAACGAGCTGCACACGAGGGGAGCCCTCAGTGTTGGCTTCTTGGCGTCCAGCCCTAAATTTACAGCTTCCCCCTTGAGGCTCTGCTTAGGACGTTTCCACACGTGACGCTAAACGCGCGTCTTGCCATTCCTGGCTCGGCAAGGTGCTTTGCATCAAAGCTGGCTTTTTGAGGCCGTTTCTGAAATGACGTTAAAAAGAGCCTTGGAGCCTAAAAAAAAAGCATTTTTGCCTTGTGTGTGTGGGAAAAACACAATCCCTTAAAATGGCTCTCTTCGTTTTCTCTATTGCATTAACAACATTCACACCTTTGCACAATTGTGCCAGGGGAACTCGAAGCTGCGTATCCTGGGTAAAGCAATGCTCTTAGGTTTCCGACTCAGAACAAGAAGGTGGACCGGTGGAAGGGACCTTGAAATCACTTGGCACATTGCAGGTGGCAAACCACGTCTCCCCCCCCCCCCCAGTAGGAACCCAAACATTTGATTCTCATTATTACCTTGCAGCGAAATGGCATTGCGAAATAGCTCTGTAGTGCTCTGGGAGGAAACAATGCAGAAGATAATACAGTAAGTGACACACAAGCCAGGGGGCAGATTTAGGGGAACTGGGGAAGAACTTTATTCCTACGCCAGGAAGCTTAGCTCCAGGCTATGAGTTTGTACAGTGCAGAAGTGGGCAGCAGATAAATCTCCAGATGTTTTGCACTCCAGATGTTTTACACTCCAGTTCCCAGAAGCCCCTGCTACCTTGGCCAATGGTCCTTCTGGGAATTAAGAACATAAGAGCCCTGCTGGATCAGGCCAAGGGTCCATCTAGTCCAGCATTCTGTTCACACAGTGGCCAACCAGCTGCCCATGGGAGACCCACAAGTAGGACATGAGTGCAACAGCACCTTCCCGCCCATGTTCCCCAGCAAATTGAGTATACAGGCATACTGCCTCTGATACTGGAGGAAGCATATAGCCAAGCAGGGCTAGTAGCCATTGACAGCCTTCTCCATGAATTTGTCCAATCCCCTTTTAAAGCTGTCTAAATTGGTGGCCATCACACAATTGAAGTCCAATAATATTTCTGGGAGACAGGGCATAGTGTTGGACTTGGGTCTACGTTCAAATCCCTCCCCAGCCATTCTCACAGTCATTCTCATGCTGAAGTAAGTCTGATTGATTTTGATGAAGTTAACTTTTTCAATAATCTATTGCAGCCTTATTTTAATTTCCAGTTCACGATTCAGTTATACGGTAATTTGTATGTGATAATTGCCTTTTCCTCAAGTGACCCGCAGGAGCTCAGAAATGCAGGGATGGGGAGCTGCTGTTTGTGGGAGTTCTCACCCCCCCCTTCTCTGGCACTATCTATGTTAGTGGACTTGGTAAAGGTGATCCTGGACTGGGCCACCTTTAGCTGCAGAAGAGGGATTGCCAGTTTTAACGCATGCACATCGAGGGGCAAAAAATTCATGCGAGGAAGAAGAGTAGGCTGAACACATTTCCTTGATATGCTAGTTTTCTGTGCGTGGGGAATTTGTACTGGGAGTTTTTTTGGTGGTGCAGCATTCAAACAGTCTGAAGTGGAAAACTCCAGGAACACCTTTACTATGTGATTCTGTTGCCTGTGAGCTGGCCCAAAGACAGCACATCTCATGAATTCTTGGACTGCAGTTCAGTGAGATTAACAAGCCCTTAATTACTGTTGTCCCACATTTTAAGGCACAGTGGACATGACAGACAAGCTTGACCACACTATGTATGGCAAGAGACCAAGATCAGTCGTGCTGTATTTTGGAAGAATTCCTGCCATGCAAAGCCAATCATCTAGCTGATGTAAACAGTAATGAATCTACATTCTGAAGCTGTGTTCTCATAATAACACTCTCTACCTTGCCCAACCTTAAAGACTCAAAACTCACTGGTAACCCAAAGTTGTAACTGCTACTTTATGTTATGGAAAGTCACCGTTTATCTCACTCCCTGAACCCTTAAATAGGATGTACCAAAATCTCTATCTTGTATTCCTCCATAGAGTTCAAGGCAGCGTGCATCGTCCCCTCTCCCACATTTATCCACACAACAGCCCTGTGAGGTAGGTTAGGCTGGCAGGTAGTGACTGGCCCAGAGTCACCTAGGGAGCCTTATGGCTGAATGGGGGGATTGAACCTGGGCCATCCTAGTCCAACTAACCCAGACTCAACTCCCATTGGCTCAAGCCAGCATGGCCAATAGTTAGGAATGTTGGGAGTTGTAGTCCAAAACATCTGGAGTGCACCATGTTGACCAAGGCTGCTCTAACCATTACACCACATTGGCAATCTAAATGAATAAATATTGAGAGGGTCGTGCTGTGAAGAATTAGCCTATGTGTTACAACCTGCACTGCAAGGAGTTCCATTGATACCAGATTCTCTTCTCCACTATGAACCTGTTTGGACGTAATGGTAGCTTTTGGTGGTGATTTGTGCGTTAATTAGCCCATGAATTGTCGGGAAGCGCACTGCGCGAACAAACCATGGGTTAACTTGGGGTTGTTTCCATGTGTTTGGACATTACAGAACAACCTATGCATGCTGCATTGATAGGTATTTCTGGAAACTGGAAGTGTCTCCTGTGCGCTGTGCATCCCTACAATTCTTGGGTTAATTAACACACGAATTGCTGCTGAAAGCTGCCATTATGTCCGAACAGGGCCTATATCTGCATGCCTTTAAAAATCTTGGGTGCTTTTGGTCCAAGCTGCTGAGTTTCTGCATCTATAACTGTAGTGGGAGATGTGGATGGATATATATATTTTTAGACAAGTACATTTCTAAATGGTTTGCATGAAGCTCCTTATTGAAACTTTCTGTGTTGATAGAGTACGGTATATGAAGCATTTTGGTGATTATCTGGCTGTTGGGGGTGAGGTGGGGGAAGGCAGGCATGGTAACCCATTATATAACTATTAAGGCAAATGCAATTTCGGGTTGCACTGTGTAAGCAGTAAGGCAGGGTCCCCAATCTTTTTGGACCGTTCTTTTGTTAACCCACCTGTGCAGCAGGGAGGGGGAATTTTGGGAAGCAAAAGGTAGCAGATAGATGAGGTATTATTCCCCTCTCCCAGAACAAGTGGTCCCAATCTGAATTGGGTAACATGCGCTTACACTAGAGTAAATAAAAAGATAACCCTGAACTACTATGCGATTAGCGAAATGCAGCCTTCCCCAACTTAGTGCCTTCCAGATGTTTTGGACCACATACATCTCCCAGCATTCCTGACCACTGGCCATGCTGGTTGGGGTTGATAATGTCTGGAGGGCACCAGATTGGGGAAGGCTGGCATAACATGTAGTTTGGCTCTGAGCCTCATAGATGAGAGGATTTGAACCCAGGTCTTCCCAGTCTTAGTCTGACACTGAACTACTATGCTGCACTGGCTTATGTGTGAACCGGACCTTCATGTTATGCAAGTTCTTGTTTCCCAAGCACATTTTCTGAAAGGCTTGTCTTCTGCCCATACGTTGAGGTCATCTGTTGCATTCCTACTTGAGGTCAGGCCTTCTGTGTTGTGGCACCCTGACTGTGAAGCATATTTCTTTCACATGCCAAATGAAAACTTCTATTTACTAAGACTAATGCCTGTGTTCACACACAATGATAAGCCAGAATTCTGGAAAATCCTGGCATATCGTTCATAAGCTGTGTACTTGTGTGTGGAGCCCAATAGCTCCCACTTAGTGCTACATCTGAACTGGGGTTCCCCGATTGTTGCTCCTTTGACAAGCCAGAATAGTAGACAGGGTTTGTTCTAGGTTTACGATTCCTGGTTTGTTTGGGAGCGACAAAGCAGGGTCCTCGCTTTGGATGCCATGCTAAACTTTCAATTCCTGAATAGTTATCTGGCTGCGTGCACCAATGTGCAGCTTGTGAACGGTAAACTAGGATTCACCAGAATTCTGGCTTAACTGTTGCATGCGAATGCAGCCAGTGGCTGGTTTTAATTGTGAATGGCTTTTTTAAAAAATCCACTCAGTGCTGCTGTTCTGAATTTTATAGGTCATCAATTAATTTGGTTTTATTCTTTGCATTGTCTGTTAAATTTGTAAGTTACCTTGAACTTCATATTTCTTGCTTAAAAGAAAATTAAATAAATAAAAAAAATTCTGCAGAATTTCAAATTACAACGCACAGCAAAAAGAAATGGTGAATTCCGTTCCCCAAGTGTGGCTGACAATGCTGTGCCATGTAGATGTGTACAGTTGGCAGATTATAGCAGTGCATTACCTACGCGTGTGTATTTGGAAGGTAAGTCCTCTTCAGTTCAATATGGCTTAACTCCCCGGTAAATGCATGTAGGATTGCAGCCTCAGTTTTCAGGAATGGTCGATACTGGCATCCAAAAAGCAGGTAATGTTATGACTAAATAGGTGTAGTTGGAGGGAGAAGAGATATTGGGTTTGTGCCACCTGGAGAGACTTCACCCTCTGGCACCAGCCCAATTCAGAGTAGATCAAACAATCCATCTCTCATTTCTACAGAGTACCCGTTTCTTCTTCATCTTCTTCTCTTTTTTATCCCCCCCCCCAACCTTAAGCATTTGGCTGACCCTGCAGAGTGGAGGGTCTCTGTTAGCTGGGCAAGTAGGAGTGGCAGCTCTTGATGAAGCTGTACTGGTTTCACTGGTTGCAGTTCTGTTCCAAATTGTAAGGTGATGGCAGATGTGTTCCTGTGTTGGCCTTCCTTCTGTGAACAGCTATGCAGCCAACCCGGCTGTGTTTCTGCAGGGCCCTCCTTGGGCAATGCATTCTTCCACACTTCACTGGAACTGCACAGTCCAGCCAGGCCGCCGATAAGATGTTTAGATATGCTTGTGTTTATGTTCACAGGATGCCAGAGAGAAAGAGAGACGATGGGTCATTGCTGTTGGATTCTTTCTTTCTTTAAATATTTACAAGCTGCCTTTCTGCACCAAGTCTACCCAAGGTGGCAGACAAAACAGAAGCATAAGATGCAATATAATATTGTCACCAAAATTTAAAATCTGGAAGGAAATACCGTATTTTTCGCTCCATAAGACGCACCGGACCATAAGACGCACTTACTGTATGGTACAAAAAAATTTTTTTTTTAAAAAAAATCAGCTGAGAGGCGGGGGCTTCCCCCGCCCCACCCAGGAGTCCTCCGCTCTTCCGGACCAGCAGAGGAAAGTAAAAAAATAAATAAAAAAAATTACTATATTCACTCCATAGGACGCACAGACATTTCCACCTAGTTTTTTTGGGGGGTAAAGTGCGTCTTATGGAGCGAAAAATACGGTAAACCCAATTGCAGTATAATTCAACCCATGTAAAAACAATTTCCAGAGCCACAGCGATAAAGCAGCAGCATAAGACAAGCAAATGCTTAAATTAAAAGCCATTTGAAACAGGTGGTCCCCCCCCCCCGCCCGGCACAATAACCCACACTGAAGGGCTGAGTATGGGTCGAGTGTGGGTTGTCGTTGAAACGTGGATTGTTGTTGAAACGTGGGTTATCGTGTTGCCTGGACCCAGCTGCGCTAACAAGCCATGGCTTGTTAACCATGAACAACACATGAAAAGAACCCCTGGTTTGTTGCTGGGTTGTGGAAATGTGGGTTGTTCACCATGGTTTGTTATCTCGTCTCGGTTCAGACAATACAATAACCCACGTTTCGGCAACAACCCACGCTCAAGTGTTGGTTATTGTGTTGTCTGAACCCAGTCAGAGAGAGAGAGAGTGCCGCCAGTGTGACAGATTCCTGTCCCAAGGAGCTTACAATTTAAAAAATTCCGACGTAGAAAACAACAGAGGAAGAGGGGGAAAGTGAAGACAGGGTTAAATAGGGAAATAATATGCAATTGCTTCATTTAGTAAAAGAATTTGGCGCTTTAGCAGGCCAGGTTTGAACACAAATACACCCCTTGTCTCCCCCGCCCCTGCCATCATGGGGAATGCTGTGGGCTGAGAACCAGTGCATTCATTCTATCTGTGGGTGTGCGGCTGACGTGAATGGACAGAGAAGTGGGGGCTGCTTCATGCACAATTATTTCTTGCCATACATGGATGCTGGGTCAGGGTGGAGTGCTGCTATTATCACAGAATGGCTTAGTTTTCTCAGAAAAATAGATCAGGGGTGGTGCAGTGCAGGAATTCTTGTGGCAGACGTGTTGTTACAACAGACACTTGAGGTCTTAACCTCAAATATTTGAAGACATGACACATAGTTGGAAGGAGCGCACTTGTTTTCTGTTTGCTTCCAGAGGGCAGGACCTGAACCACTGGGTTTAAAGGACCAAAAAATAAAATAAAATTTGATTTCTACTAAACATTAGAAAGAAAGAGAAAAGAAAAGAAAAGAAATATGAATTTCCTGATGTTACAAGCTGTTTGGCAGTGGAACAGACTGTCTCAGAAAGTGGTGGACTCTCTTTCCTTAGAGGTTTTCATGCAGAGGCTGGATGGCCACTTAACAGGGATGCGGAAGTAGTGGATTTTCTAGATTGGCAGTAGGTTGAACCAGATAATCTTTATTTATTTATTATATTGATATCCGGCCATATTTCCTGCAAGGAACCCAAGGCGGCTTACATAATCCTCCTCTCCATTTTATCCTCACAACAACCCTGTGAGGTAGGTTAGGCTGAGAGTGAGTGACTGGCCACAAGTCACCCAATGAGCTTCATGGCTGCGGGGGGACTAGAACCTGGATCTCCCGAGTCCCAGTCCGACACTCTAGCCCAGGGCTCTCCAACCTTGGGTCCCCATATGTTGCTGGACTACAGCTCCCAGAATCCCTTGCCATTAGCCATACTGCTGGGAGCTGTAGGCCAGCAACATCTGGGGACCCAAGGTTGGAGAGCCCTGCTCTAGCCACTACGCCACACTGGCTCTCTTTGAGGTCCCAACTGTGGCTGTGTTCAGACAACATGATAACCCACACTCAAGGGTTGAGTATGGGTTGTCATTGAACTGTGGGTTATCGTGTTAACTGAACCCAGCTGCGCTAACAAACCATCTGGACGCTATGATCAGCATACGAGGCCTTCCTCTGGCTGCTACCTCCAAAAATATGTGCTCCCCTGTGTAAATTGGCAAAACTGATACAAACAGATTCTAGCTCATTCTCTTGATTTTACATAATTGACCCTATTTGCAGATTTTTATTTTTTTTTAATGTTTCTATACCGCCCAGTAGCTGATGCTCTCTGGGCGGTTTTGTGCAGCATCTTAAATTTCTCTGCTAGTGCTTTCCCCCTCCCTCCCCTATCAGAGTTAGGCGACATGCTTGAGACCCCCCCCTGTTCCAATCCAGAGAGACTTCTAGAGTAGGGGGTGGGTGGGGTGGCTCTCCTGTACTTTTAGAGACTGGGCCCCTCCTTCTGGATTCCATGTCTGAGAATCTGTGTTGTTTTGAGCATTATTTCCCCCCCCCCAAGTTAAAATTATTATTTTTAAAAAAGACAGTCAGACTTCCCCTATCAACAAGAAAACATCTCTTTAGAATGAATTTTAAGAAAAGCAGGATACAAATATTGTTGTTTGTTGATGAAATAATAAAGAATTGGAATACAACATGAAAACATAACTGACACCAAACATGAAATAACCTATCAACAATGACCTGCATATAGTGATACAGTTATATAAAAATATAGGGCTAAGCTTCCTCTGGAAGATCTACTGCTCTAGATTTAGCTAGGGAGTATTAATTAGGTTTTTCCAGATGGTGACATGGGATTATGGAGGTTTTAACCCGCCATCGCTCTGTTTGGCTAAAGAAATCCAGGGTTGCCAGTGTATATAAATTTGGGAGGTTATTCAAATAAAGATTGCAAAATAGATTGTGCTCTAGGAGTCCTGTAGAAGTTATAAAGATTGTGACTCAGGGCTCAATCCTATGCATTTTTAGACAGAGAAAAAGGCTTACAACTCCCAGCATTCCTCAGCCAGCATGGTTGGCTGGGGAATGCTGGGACTTGTAGGACTTTTTTCTGTCTAAACATGCATAGGATTGCACCCTAAGTGTCCCCACCACTGTCCTGAGTGACTCCGAGACCTGGAATGCAAGGTGAGTCAATGGGGAACCTAGTGCAAAATTGTGGGTGGGGTGGGGTGGGGTGGAGTCCCCAACTTTTGGGAGTTGGTGGGCACATTTGGCATTTTGACAGAGCGTTGTGGGCACTCTTAGAAAATGGCTGCCATGGAGGCGGGGGGCTGTCCATTCACAAAATAGATTTTAAAATAGAATAAAAATCAGGAGGGGGTTGGTGGATGCCAAGAGAGGTGCTCATATAACTACTCTTAAGGCAGGCTGAAGGTAGATCTTTTAATGATCTGCAGTAGATCAGTATGGATTTCTAACTCCCAGTCATTCCACAATGTAAAAAGAAAGAGAACTTTTTTCTTTTTAAAAAAAATTAGGCTACTGAAATGAAGAAAACTGCAGATGAAAACCAGCAGTGGATTTGTGTGTGGAAGGGCTGTGAGCTCAGTTCTGGTACTGAATACAAATCCTTGGGCTGAGAGTATTTTCAGAGGCATCCTGTTACTTAAATCTAAGTGTACATCTTTCCCCCTGTGCCACTGTTTTGCACACGGCTCTGGTCGGTGGACTTTGAGTTCCTTGTAGAAAACAATGTAGATCACAGGATTTTGGGTTTCTTGTAGAAAACAAAGTAGATCACAAGGTGCTCTCCAGGCAGTGCAGGTTGGTGGTTCCAATATCAGTGGAGCTGAGTATCCACTCCGGATTTCACAATGAACTTTGAGGGAGCTATCCATTGTGCTGAACCTATTATGGGTCTTAGGGTTCAGCACCATGGATAGTGCCTGCAAAGTTTAGACTAAAATCCGGAGTGGATACACAGCCCCACTGACATTGGAGCCACAAGCCTCCACTGCCTCCATGTGTTTTGAACTACAACTTGCAACAACCCTGACCATTGGCTATGCTTGCTGAGGCTGATGGGAATTGTAGTCCAAAACATCTGGAGGGCGCCAAGTTGGGGAAGGTTGCTCTAAGAGGTGGCTGAACTAAATTCTGTCCATTGACAATCTGAGAGGCTGGGATGTGTGCCAAAGAGGCACCAAGCTATTCCGAATTACAGACTTAGGCTGCAATCCTAAACCCACTTACTAGAGCAGTATTCTCCAACCTTGGGTCCCCAGATGTTTTTGGACTACAACTCCCAGCTGGCTGGGGCATGCTGGGAGTTGTAGGCCAAAAACATCTGGGGACCCAAGGTTGGAGAACACTGTACTAGAGAATAATTCCTGTTGAACTCTGCAGCTTACTTCTGAGTAAAGATGCATAAAATTGTGCTGTTAAACTGATTTAGGCTGCAATGCTATAACGATTTACCTGGGAGTAAACCCCATTGTACTTAGTCGGACTTAAGCTGGTGACTCCCATTTCGTTGGGGCTCCTCATCCATGCCAGGTTTTATTCTGAGCTTTATAGGAGCTATCCCATGGTGCTGGGGAACTCCATCCCCAAAACAGGTTCACCACCATGGAGCTGTTGGAGGATATTGGAAAGGAGTCGGTCCTATACCGGTTAGGACAAAGCAGAGTTTCCCCCCTTATGCGCAGCCTGGTTATTGAAACTGGTTATCACCACGTGGGTTGCTAAACCCTGGTAAAAAAGGCTCTTTAAAGGAATGGATTGTCCATACAAGGTTTAAAACAAATGAAGACATTTATTAGTTTTATTTACAGTCCGTTTATTCATATATGCTGGGTGCGTATAGGCAGATTAGAGTCTTTGGTGTTAAGAGTCCGCTTCATTGGAGGTCACTGGCTGGAAGCCATCTCAGACCATCAGGTTGGAGAGGCGTAGAGAGAGAGAGAAATGGCCACAGAGAGGCTGGAAATAGGGAGAGGAGGGGTTACAAAACATACAGCCTGGGGATTGTTCAATTAACCCTGTCTTCCCACTCTAGTGGTTACATTACCTCGTGGATTTAAGCAGGCAATATTACAATTTCCATCAGGAGCACCCTGGATAGCTCCTATAAAGCTCAGAATTAAAGCTGCAATGGATTAGGAGCCCCACCGAAATAGGAGTCACCAGCCTCCACTGGTCCTGAGTAGACATGTCTAGGATTGCAAAGTTAATAGTCATTACAGTACTTGTTTCCCTGGGGAATGTGTGGGTTGTAATTTGGTTTGGAGTGCCGCTAGGGATCTCTAACTAGCATACCACACAAGTAACAATTTCTATGTTTGTGTGTGTGTGTGTGTTGGCGGGGAACGGGGATCACAATTCTCTCGTTCCTCTCCTACCAGAGGTTGGACATCATCATGGCTAAACAGTCTTTAGATATGGCCACTTTAAACCGTGATCTTGTATTGCCCCCAACCCATTCTTTAAGGTTTTTCAGCCAAGACCTTCTTCCTACACTTCTTTTCCCGTTTATTTTCCTTTGTATAATCAGCTACAACAGTCTATATTGTTCATTTCTCATTATATGACCAAAATATTATAGTTTTATGTGTGTTCTGCCACAATTGGCAGTTACAAATAACAGAAACCCATTCCAAGTCTGTCGTGTAAACGTTGCCTGTTGCGGATTATGTTCCTTGAGATAAATAGCGCTTCACATTCCTAGGTGTTGAAGGAGGAATTGGAATTTAGGAAGGGTTGCAAGGCAGGGAGAGGGTGAAATTGTCTACTTGGGTTTTTGTGCTGGCCTGCTTGATTGCCCTTCTGTTTAATGATTTGGAAGAGCAGCGGGGGCGGGAGTGAAATGGATTGAATGGGGCTGTGGGACAGAAAGGAACCAAAGGGCTGGCTGTGGGCGGGAGCGGAGGAAGGTTTTGTGCTCAATTGGGTATTGGAAGCAAGAATAAAATGGGCATGTTGTCCAGACTTAAATGCATTAGGGTAGCCTTACCCAACCTGATGTCTTCTAGATGTGTTGGACTACCATGCTTTCTGGGGATGATGGGAGTTGTAGTCTTAATGGACCTGGGGGGGCAGGTTTGGGAAGGCTGCATTAGTGTGACGAAGGGCGCAATCCTATGCATGTTCAGACAGAAATAAAGTCCCAGCATGCCCCAGCCAGCCATGCTGGCTGGGGCATGCTGGGAGTTGTGGGACTTTTTCCTATCTAAACATGCAGATCAAATTGACAGAAATCTTAAGAGTTGGAAAGGATCTTGGAGGTCATCTTCTCCGTTCCCCTGCTCAATACATGATCATGATCATCATCACCTTTTATTTGTATGCCGCTTTTCCACAAAAATTGTGCCCAAAGCAGCTCACATGAGAAATAAATAATAGTATGAGTACAGGGATACCTCTGGTACATGGGCCAGATATGGCCTGCAGGGGTTCCCCATCAGGTCTACCAACTTCTTCCCCAGGTCCCGCCCCCTTTCCTAGTAGGGAAAAGCTCTTATCTCCGATCAGCTGCTCATTGAAGATAAGAGCTTTTCCCAGCAGGGGAGAGGGGGTGCAGCCTGGGGAGGAAGCTGCTGAGTGATTCAGTCCTGCTTACTTGTGAGTAGACATGCTGTTCATGTTTACTTCCAGTAGGCATGCAGGAACTTGGTATTTGGGATGCTATTTGAAAGCAGGACCGGTGCAAGGCAGTTTGGTGCCCTAGGCAAGATCAGATATTTAGCGCCCCCCCTTCCCACTTGAGCCCTCCCTCCCTCCAGCCCTATGCCCATTATGCATGATCCGCATACACACACACACACACACACACACACACCCTTCCTCTCCAGTCCTAAACATGTTGTTTCCAGCTCCATCGAGATCAAGGGGGTTTACTTCCATGTAAGTTCTTTCCATGGGCTTCATTCAGCTGGAGGACGTCAGATTGGAGAAGGCGGCACTGCACGGATCTTCGCCTTCACGGTGTCCCTTCCCTTCTTTTTCTGAGTGCTCTTTCTCCTCCCCACACACCACCAAGCCAGGCTTAGCAGGCTATCTGCTCTGCCCCAAGCCCCCACCGCCCCAATCCATCCCCCCTCCCCATCGGGCCTGAGTGAATCTCTGAGAGGATCCTGCAATAGCAGCCACTGAAATCTTTGGGCCCCACTGGACGGCATGAGTCAAGTCTCCCCTAACTATTATTCCAGAAGGGAAACTGGGGGGGGTCTCCCCTTACTCTCCCCCAAAAGTAACCTCTTGGTGCCTCCCTCCTTCTTCTCCTCCGCCCCAGCCATGCAACCCCCTCACCTCTTTGCCGCCTCCTCCTCCTCCTCCCCCCCTCGGGCCAGACTCCCCCTCCCTGCCAGGAAACTTCCCCAGCCCAATTTCCCTTCCGGGAACAGGAAAGCAGGACCATTCTGAGTGCCTCCCCCTCCCGGTTTCCCAGTTGTGGAAACTCCTGCCTCTGGGAAGCAGAGCTTAGTTACTTTAACCCTTGGAGCACTGAGGGGGAGAAGCTGGGCTGGAGGATCATGTAAGCCGCCTTGGGTTCCTTGCAAGAGGAAAAAAGGTGGGATATAATGTAATGCAGCAGCAGCAGCAGCAGCAGCAGCAGCAGCACTATTGTATGTTGTGCAGACTGTGCATCCTTGTGGGCTATGGATTATGTCCTTCTGGCATCGAGGGGGTCAGAGCTGGACTGGCTGGGGCATCAGGAGAACCAAGCTGTTCTCGGCGATGCCGGGAGGAGCCGGGGACCAGGGAGGAGGCGGAGGCTGCGGTGCCAAAGCGAGAGGGGGCGGAGCCAAGGCGAGCCGCGTGGACGGCAGGCCCGGCAGGAAGAAGCGGCAGCCCCGAGCCCGCGAAGCGAGGGGGAGCGCTTAGGGCGGACTGTATTTTTCCCCCAAGGCGTTTTGGCGCCCCCTTTAGCCCTGCGCCCTAGGCAGCGGCCTAGTTGGCCTAATGGTAGCACCGGCCCTGTTTGAAAGTACTGCTGAGTGATTCAGCCCTGCTTACTTTTGAGCAGACATGCAGATGGCTAGTCTTGCTTACTCCTTAGTAGGTTTAAAACCAGCAATAATCACGTATTGGCCCTGCCCACTTTGCCTTTAGCCATGCCACAGATGAAATGCATCTTCTGAGACCTTCCACAGATTGAAATTTGGCCATTGGGTGAGAAAGGCTCTCTTATAGGGGTACTATTGTCTGTTGCAGGTAAGGTTGTCAGAATGCAACCCTGAGACCCTGATATTCAGTTGTAAGTGTTCAGAGAATATATAGCTCTCTCTCTCTCAACATTTTTATGTAAAATTGGTGTCCTGCTTGCTACAGCAAATGGGAGGGGCATCTCGCCCCACTGCAATACATACTCTGCATCTGCCACTTGTGAATGGGTATAGTGCATCTGGTCACTAATAATAGCATTATTAGCAGGACTAAAATAACAATGCCAGTGGCATTGAAGCTTATGGCATAGTGGTTAAGGGAGTTAGATGTGAACCAGGAAGTGCCCAGTTCAAATCTCAACTCTGCCAAGAATTTATTGGGTAAGCTTAGGCAAGCTGCAACATCTCTCTCAGCCACTTCATCAGCAGTAATGCTAGATAATAATATTGAACTCCCTTAACAGGGCTGTTGTAACAATTGCTGAAACGGTGGACGTGAGTGTCTTTGAACACTCTAGAGTGCTGTGTAAGTGCTTAATACTGGTTTTGTGTAACCACCTCCTTTGACTACGATGCAGCAGTTACAATACTTCAAGACCCGGGTAATCCATGTTGAATGGTCGTGTGTTTATATCGGTGTACTTTGCAGGCTGACAAGAAGAGAATGGGTCCCAGGGTGGTGACAAGCTTAGACTACATTGATAGTAGTCAATCACACACACCTACACACCTCTGTCAGCTGGGCAAAGCTGGGTCCCTGTGGGGGAAATCTCAGTGCCAGAGATGGAAGTGTTCGAGTAGGTCATCCCATGAAGCTGATTGGTGGGAGATTCAGGACAGATAAAAGGAAGTCCTTCTTCACACAGTGCATAGTTAAACTGTGGAATTCACTTCCACAAGATGCAGTGATGGCCACCAATTTGGAGGGCTTTAAAGGGGGATTGGACAACTTCATAGAGGAGAAGGCTATCAATGCCTTCTACTAGTCCCAATGACTATAGGCGACCTCCAGCATCAGAGGCAGTATGCCTATGTACTCCAGTTGCTGGGGGACATGGGCGGGAGGGTGCTGTTGCACTCCTGTCCTGCTTGTGAGATCCCGTGGGCAGCTGGTTGGCCACTGTGTGAACAGAGTGCTGGACTAGATGGACCCTTGGTCTGGTCCAGCAGGGCTCTTCTTCTGTTTCTGTGGGTGAGGATTGCTGGGAACGTTGCATAAGACCTCTCTCCTCCCCGTAGCCACAACGATGGTCCTTTAAACCAGGGGTGGCAACCTTCAGTCCTCAGCCTGGTCTCAAAAGCCCTCTGCAGTTGAGACCTCTGTTGAGAGCGATCTATCCTTCCCCAGGCGGCCCGTATGGTGGGAAGTGAGAAGGGCAGAGTGAGTGAGTGAGTGAGAGTGAGAGAGAGAGAGAGAGAGAGAGAGAGAGAAGGGGGTGGCTCCATCAGTTCCAGCTCCCCCTGGGAAATTACCCCCCTGGGGGATGCAACAAGCAAAGGGCACCAGGTTGCCTGCCTCTGCGCTAAAGACACACACCTGCCTCCACCAACCTGGTATCCTCCAGATGTGTTGGGCCGCAGTTCCCATCATTCCCAGCCATCATGGTTAGGAACGTGGTCCCGCACACTGGGAGGGCAGCAGGTTGGGGAAGGCTGTGGTTTAAGCACTTCTACCTACTGACTGGGGTGACTGGATGCTCTCTGGCTCCAGGCCTGTGTACGCTTGCTTATAAATAAACAGGTTCTACAGTTTTAAAGCCACTCCCACCAGTAAGCATTATACTATTGCTCGATCGGGACACACATGGCCATGTAGCTGCTGCTGCCGCCCCTGCTGAAGGTGCCTAGAGACCATCTAGCTGTGAGTCCTGCAGGATCTGGTCCCTGCTCCCCTGGGTCATTACACTTGGCCGGGGAGGGTGGGGGCCTAACTAACCCCAGCTACAAAAGCTGCTACTGCTTTTGCCTTTTCTTCTTCTTCTTTTTTGACCTTAGTATAATTATTATCAAATTGTTTATGGTTATCCGTAATTACTTCTATTGTAATTTTTTAAATATTATATTTAGTGTTCTTTGACATTTTGTAAATTATATTTACTGTTCTCTGATACTTTGTTAATTATTTTTTGAATATTCTATTTAGTGCCCTTTGATGTTTTGTTAATTATGTCTACTGTTATTTATTTGTCATGCTGTGAGCTGCCTTGGGCACAGTTTTTGTGGGAAAGCGGCATACAAATAAAAGGTGATGGTGATGATGATGTAGCCACGGAAACCGCAAGCATAGAAAAAGTTGTCATAAAAGTAGTTGGAGGGGGGAATGGAACATTGAGGGAGAAATAGCATCAGGACAACAGTTTGGGGAGTGCGTCGTGTGCCCCGTGTGTGAACCTGGCGTTACAATATAGGGATAAAATGCGACTGTAGTGCCTCCTCTGTGAAAGGAGACCGGAGGGCGGACGTGTTAGCAGCGGGTGGGACACAACTTTTGCACGAGCTGTTTCCCAGAGATTGCTTCTGCGGCGACGTCTCCACTCCCCCCTTTCTCCGCTTCCCTTGTCTGAAACGAAAGCTGACTCCTGCCTGAATCACGCACGCACGTATGAGGAATGTTCTTGGAATGCGTGTTGCAAGCAAGCATATTTCCACCTGGGAGCTGGACGTCCTGGAGAGCCTATGGGGGAGGGGCTGGGGAGGAGTTATTTGCTGAGCAGGCACTATATTTACCTGGTTTCAGGTGTTGGGCTTTCATTCTTTCTGGAATGGGGGCGGAATTCTGCCTAACTACGCGCGCCTCTCTTCGAAACTGCAGGTAGTGCCTGGAGACCAGGAGAGAGCTGCGTGGTGTTAACTTCGATCAGCATGTACCGGAAGCTGCCAGACGCTCAGCCCGAGCTCCCGCTCAGCCTGGACCTGGCCGGCAAGATAAGTGGCGAGGAGGATCGATGGGGTGAGGCCAGGTCCCCGACGACGGAGCCTGTTCCCCACCAGTTGGGCTTCTTGCTCATGAGCGGGCGGCTCCTCAAATCCGAATCGGAGGACTCTGGCGTGGAGATGGCCAGCAGCGATCACTCTCCTTCTACCCCAGTGGGCTCCGAGAAAAGCTTCTCTTTGGACTGTCTGGATGGATTCCAGCCTCAGGAGGGGACTCGCCTCCTCCTCCGGCCCCCCGTGAGAGCAGCCCCAAAGGAGATGGGCCGGAGGACCCGGGTCCCGGTCAGGATCGTGCCTACTGCCGGAATCTCTCGGTCCAGCAAGAAATTGGCCCAGGTGGTCCAACGGTCGCAGAAGCACAGTCTGCCTGGCCGTTCCCCCAGACCGCTGAGTCAAAGGCCTCGTAGCGTGGTGGACCTGGAGGGGCTGAGGTCCTATCGCTTGCACCGGCCGGCGAGCGTCGACGGGATTGTGGACGCGGCTGCCGAGGGAGATAGCCAAGCGCTTTCTGGCCACAGCACCCCAGAGGAGCTCAGCGTAGAAGAAGAGGTAAGTCGTAGAAGAGGGTCCAGCTGCTCTTAACGTTGAAGCGCGGCTTGGCCAGCGCAGTTCCTTTTCCCAGGATCCTTTGCAACGGCCTTGTCTTCCTGCCAGGTGTTGCCTTCCTGTTTGGGGGCAAGGAGGAGCCACGCTCCAGGAAGGCAGGGGTCTAAAATGTCTGAAAAGGCGGCCCTCGTGACCGACAGGCAAATTTGACTGTGCCGCAGAGCACCACGGCCGGCGTGGAAGGGAGCATGCTCCGCTGCTGTGGCCTACTCTCTCCTCCCACTAGCTAGGCGGGGTAGTTTCGCATGGGAAATGCTCCTCGTTCCGCCCTGTGACGATACCTTGTGTAATTGTCTGCTGTTGGAATGTGGCGATGTCCTTGCCCTTGAACGATATATATATACACACACACTCTCTCCCTCTCCCTTGACCTGGTTTACAGGAAGGAGGGGTTGAGACTGTAAGAACTCACTTGACGTTCCGGACTTGATTCATCTCGGTTCTAGCCAGCTATACAGCTGTTAACAGACCGAGTCACCGGCGTTCCTAGTAGGAAGCTGTCTTGTACTGAGTCAGGCCCTTGGTCCATCCAGCCCAGTATCATCGGTGGTGACTGGAAGCGGCTCTCCAGCGTTTCTGGCAGGCGCTTTTCCTGCTCTACCTGGGGATCGAACCTGGGGCCTTCTGCGTGCTGAGCGGGGGCTCTACCACTCCGCTACAGCCCTGCCCCTAGAGGCATCTGCAGGCTCCTGCAGGCTCAGTAGGGATGTGCGCGGAGCTTGATTGGGGGGTGGAAGTCTGGCGAACTCGCCGGGCTCGACTCCCCCGAGCCTCTGCTCGGCCTACCTGCTTCCCCGGCTCGACTCGTGTTCTCCCGAGCCGAGCCAGGGAAGCGACTTCCAGGCGCTATGTTTTTAACGTAGAAAATGGCATAAGATACTGTTAAAAGTGGCGCAAGTTACTGCAAATCGTGGCCGCTTTTAACGTATCTTAGCCATTTTCTACGTAAAAGACGTAGTGCCAGGAACCCGGGAGTCCGGCTGGCGCTCGCTTTCGGACCTGCTCAGCAGGTGTGGCGGCAGCGCTCGCCAAGTGCCCTGCGAGTCGGGTGGTGGACAAATCGCGCACCCCTACCAGAGTAAGTGGAGATAGACTTGCCATCAACTGCAAGATGCAGCGTTGCCCTCTTTGAAGGCAGTGAGGACCTGATTAAATTGTAGCTGCTGAGTCATACCAGCTAAAAGCTCAGTCCTGTCCTGTGCATTTTCACTGGGAAGTAATGCCCACTGAGTTCAGCGGGGTTTATTCTCAAGAGAAACATTCAAGGCATTGCTGCCTAAGACTGAGCGAGCTGGTTAGTCCCTGGTTCAGAATTTGCCTCTGCTATAAATTCACGGGCAATGCAATCCAGTGAGGCTGCCCGTAACCCTCCAGACTCGGGAGGATGACGGGCGTCCTGCGCATGGCGGGAAGAGCCTCCATGCTCCTCCTGCCGTGCAAAACACGTAGACGTCCATGTGTGGTACCTCTTGAGTGTGCGGAGAGGAGTCTGATGTGACCCCAGGATGCTGCGTATGTGGGCGGAGCCTGTCTCGTTCCCTCCCCGTCCCCAATAGCCCATCTCCGAGGTTGCTCTTGCGACCTCGGAGCTGCAGCCGGTGCGGTTCTTTCCACGCCGGCTGCGAGGACGTGGGGAGGGCACTCCCGAGTTTGGAGTCCCAGCTCTGACCTTGGAGCAAGTTTGCAAGGTCAGAGCTGGGACTCCCAATTCTGCTATGGCCGCCTAGACTCTGTCTAGCGGCCATAGGATTGTCCTATGTTGTGTGATGTACCGTAATTTTTGCTCCATAAGACGCACTGGACCATAAGACGCACTTTATGGTACCCCCCAAAAAAAATCAGCTGTTCTGCGGGGAATCAGCTGAGAGGTGGGGATTTCCTCGCCCTGCCCAGGAGTCCTCTGCTCTTCCGGACCAGCAGAGGAAAGTAAAAATAATAATAAAATTTAAATCGGCTGTTCCGCGGGGAATCAGCTGAGAGGCGGGGGCTTCCCCCGCCCTGCCCAGGAGTCCTCCGCTCTTCCGGACTTCCGGACCAGCAGAGGAAAGTAATATATATATATATATATATTTACTATATTCGCTCCATAGGACGCACAGGCATTTCCACCTAGTTTTTTTTGGGCGGGGGGGAGTGCGTCTTATGGAGCGAAAAAGACGGTGAAGCCAATGTTGTGTGATGGTGGTTAGAGTCTTTGACTAGGACTGGGGAGACCGAAGTTCACATCCCTACTCAGCCAAGAAGCTCACTGGGTGACCTTGGGCTCGGCGCTGCGTTTCAGCAGTCACCTACCTCACAGGGTTGTTGTGAGGACGGGGATAGAATGACCTCTAGGGTAGGGTTAAAAATAGATACTGTGCAAGGTTGTAAGGAATACTGAAATAATGCATGTAGAGTGCTTTGAACACTCGCATTGCTATCTAAATATGAACGGTGAGTAATGTTCCTAGTATTGGCATCTAGGATATCTGGGCCTTGCTGGTAAAGGGTCTTGAATCATCTTCCAAACTCCTGAAATGGGGTTGGATTGTAGAAGAAAATGGAGAAGTTGCCACAAGAAGAAATTGCAAAATCGTATCCACTTACGTACAGTCATGCCTTGGATTGAGAGCATAATTCGTTCCGGAAACGTGCTTGTAATCCAAAACACTCTTATATCAAAGTGAGTCTCTGGCGGGGCGTGAGCGGGGCCGATTTCGGCCCGCTCGAGGCGAGCGGTTACATCCCTACGACTACTTGTCTTGCAAGACCTTGCTCGTTTATCAAGTCAAAATTTAAAAAAAATTTTTTTTTGCTGGTATTGCAAAACGCTCTCAGACCAAGTTACTTGCAATCCCAAGGTATTACTGTATTCATACTCTTTATTTTGGCTACTGTCCAGGGATCTGAATACTTGAGGTATGAGTGTCTCAGTTGTGGTCAATGAGATCAGGAAGGCCTCTCATCCCATCAAATAAAAAGCTTCCCCCCCCCTTCTTTGGGTCATTGGGAACTGTTGTAGCTAGAGGAATGGAGCGTAACCCTGGTGCCTTCCAAATGCTTTGAACTGCAGCTTCCATCAGCCCCAGCCAGCATGGCCAATGATAAAGGATTACGGGAGTTGTAGTTCAAAACATACGGGCGGCACCCGGCTGCCTACCCCTGAACTGGAGGATAGGATGTTGGGTGGGTGTGAACTTGCAGCCTGTAAGATACTGTCCCGGTTCGCTCGTCTCGCTAATTCCGGTGGGACCATGCGGCAGCGACGCTTTCAGTCAACAGTAATCAACAATCCCAAGAATGGGGTATTCCTGGGTTGTTACCCTGATGTCCAAATCTGGAACTCTGGGTTGTTTAGGGCTTAAACAACCTGGAGTTTTAACTCAACAAAATCACCCATGGTTTGTTGTTTGGTTAAATTCTGGGTTTGGACATCATGGTAGCAGCCCACGAACTGGGGTTGTTTCTGGCTTGTTGACTGAAAGCGGAGGCAAGTGAGCGTGCGGGAGACAGTGTGCTTGCTCACTGCTGCATGGCCCCACCAATTGCTGGGTTAAGCAACCCAGGGATTGGGGTGACGTGGAAGCTGTCACACTGTGGCCCCACACTGCGAAGGGCTTTATAAGTCACAACTAGAAATTGGCAGCTGCACTTTGGATTGTGAAGGTTCCACGGCTTGGTTGCCATGAATCTGCCTCCTCCACTTTACAAGCCATATAAGCCACTGGCCATGTCTCAGATCTGTTTTATGTGAAAGTCCTCCCTGTGTTAGGTGTCTGTTGTGGCAAACGCGATGTTTGCGAATGCACACCCCAGAGCCACAACCAAGCCCTCCAGCTGCGCTCCAGGCCCCAGAATCTCTCTCGTTGCTCCTTCCGCTCCTTGCTGAGCTGTGACAGGAACTCACTGCTTTGCCAGCGGGTTCCCCCTTTCCTTTCCTCTTGGGCCCGAGCTGCTCCTGCCCAACCCAGAGTCCCTCCCAGCATCCTTCAGTGGCATGTGTGAGCTGCCACATACCCAGTGACCCAGGGCTGTTCAGTGATTGGCAGGCTGGGAAAAGTGCTGTGGAGATGAAAGGAGTGCAGGAAGTAACGTTAGTTGCCCTGTGCCTTAAGACGGGCGATCGACGCTGGTCTAAAATTTAAATCTAGGAAAACTCGAGTTCTGTGCTCAAATATATGCCAGTATATTCATGTTTTGCATGGACATGTGTATTGCATCAGTTTATTTAATACGCACCCTTCAATGAGCACTCTCTCCCCCCACTTCCTTTATAAGCTCTTGGGGAAATTGGATTGTGATGGGGTTGGGATATGATTGATAAAACAATATGTGTGATGAGCAATAGAGGAGTTGGGAAGGAAACATAACTCAAGACTTCCTGAATATTTCTGCAGGCTCTGGCTACATATTTGCAAATGGATCTCCATAATCATAAGAACTAGAACTTTTATCTATCTATCTAGAATGCTGAGGTTTTTGAGTCTGCAGCAAGTGTCTTCTTATAGTCTTGCATAGCATCAGAGACCTATTTGCTTCTGGGCTCAGTTCAAACAGCCTAGGACAAGATGTATCTTAAGGACTGCATTCTCCCATATGAGCCTACCAGCTCTGTTAGGTTACTTAGCTATGGCCCTGCTCTGCGGCATTCTGCCTTCAGAGGTTAGGCAGGCAGGCGTGGGTACAGGGTGGTACTGACCACTGCACCAGACCTCAGGAACTCCCTCCAGAGTTCCAGAGGCCTGGTGGTCCATCTGGGCCTCTCAGGCCTGGCCTTCCTGTGTTCTGTTAAGACTTTCGTTTCTGAGGGTGGGGATAAGAGGGTTAGTTTGCTGCATTCTCTCTTATTGTCTTTGATTCTGCTTCTACTAAGACAGTGTTCTCCAACCTTGGGTCCCCAGATGTTTTTGGCCTACAACTCCCAGCATGCCCCAGCCAGCTACGCTACGCTGGCTGGGGCATGCTGGGAGTTGTAGGCCAAAAACATCTGGGGACCCAAGGTTGGAGAACACTGTACTAAGAGCTCTCCTGGGATGATCTTCTGAAGATATGGTTCTGTTCTGTTTAAGGGATGATTTATCCTATATCACTGAGCTGGGTTGCAATTTTTTTCTTACTGCAATGCAAATTAGGGGGGGGGGTAAATATGTTGGGGCTCTTTTAAACCCCATCTGTTTTATCTAACTGTTTTAGGGTGCAATGCTATGCATGCTTAAGACAGAAAAAAGTCCTACAACTCGCAGCATTCCCCAGCCAGCCATGAACAGGACTTTTTCCAGGACTTTTTTCTGTTTAAGCATGCATAGGATTGCACCCAGTAATTGCTTTATTTGGCATCAAAACTGATTGGTCTGTGACTGTAAGAAAAAAAAAATATCATTCATTCATTCATTCTCTTATTGTCTGTAGGGTGGCCATATATCCTACTTTACAGAGGACACTTAACATTTTCTTGGCCTCTTCAGTTCTGGCATTCAAGGAAGCCTTAAAAACTTACCCCTCTATCCATCTATCTGTCTGCTTTTCTTTAAGTGAATTGTGTGATCTAGAGCAGTTTTTCTCATCTGTCTATTTAGCTGCGTCCACTTTCCGCTTTCATATTCTGCCTAATCTTCTGTGGTTCTAAGGTTTGTGTGCATTGTTTTGTGAGGACATGACCCTGGAAAGCAACTGATAAATAATAAAAATAAATAAGCAGTGAGGTCACAGGAAAATGAATTGCAAAAAGTACAGACAGTTATAATTATATCCAAGCTGAATTTTTAGGTGCCACGAGGCTGTGTTGTTTTTTCTTTAGCAGACCTACACGGCTCTGCCCCTCTGGAGAAAATAAAACTGAGGGTTACTGATGCAACTCCATACCTATCGCCTTGAGAAGTGGTGCCACCAAATTTTGCAATGAGTTGGCTCGCTGGTCAAACCCTGCCCGTTCGTAAGGCTCACCTTTTTAATGAGCCTGGACTGGCGGTTTACAAATTCTCTGTTAAGTTCAGAATTGATTGTGAGCTTCTGTGCATGCGCAGCTTGCATCTAAGCAATGCCATTTCTGTGCATGTGCTGCGTTGGTTGGATTAACCCTTTCCTTGCCTAATCCACTGCTGCTTCCCTCCTCGCCGCCACTGCTCTGGCTCCATGAGAAGGAGGAGGACTCAGCAGCAGCACCCCCCCAATTTTTTTTAGTCTTCCTACAGCCTCGTTAGCCCATTGTTGCTGTCTCCACCAGTCTTTCCAACTTGCAACCCTTGGAAGCAGAGAGAGAGTAATTAACACATCTGTGTGGAAGCTGGAAAATGCCCAGTTCCCCGAACAAATCCAGGAAGAACTATTTTATACTTTCCAGAGGCAGGCAGGCAGACAAAGCAGTGACATTTGCTAGAAACAACACTGTGATTGGCTATTTGAGGGGCTCAATGTGATTCTGAACTACAGCTCCCAAGATGCTCTTTGATATCGCTCATGTGCAAAAGCCTGTTTACGTGGAATGAGAGTGTGCTTTGAGGGAGAACTCTCATCCGAGCCTACATGAGCGGGATTCAGTTATTTTCCGAGTCAGTCATGAACTCACTCGGCGGAGTGGTCCTGTCCAGGAACAATTTGAACACTTGTCTGATGAGTGGGATGGAGGGAAGCACAGCTTCTCCATATTATAAAAGAAAAACTTCCCTGTACATCCAGTGGTGGGCAACTGCAGGAGGTCTGGGAGCCATTTTTGCCCCCAGGACCCTCCAAGCAGGCTGCACCGTCCCCTCCCAAATTAAAATTGAAATCTGAAAAATTTGACACCTTTTTTTTCCTAATTTTTTTTTTTTAATTTCGCCGCTAGCTACTCCCCCCCCCCCCCCAATTGCAGTCTTATGTGGCCCAGTCCAGGAACATGTTCACTATATCCAGCATGAGCTGTGTATCTGAACTGGGCCTGAATTGCAGCATCTTAAGGGTTTGCGGGAAGACTCTTCGAGCAGTCGTTGAAGAACAGGGGCCTTGCCTAAACTTGAAAGTAGTTAATCAGACTGCTGCAGGGGCTGCCCTGCTCCCCCGGCATCCTGCTTAGACTGCTTCTTTCCAGGCTCCTTGTTCACTGTTTCCGTGAGCACATATCCCTGACGCCCTGTGATGCCGCCGCCTCTAGGTGCTGGATGAGCCATTGCTTACCATGCCCGGACAGGGCCTGCGGTACTTGGAGCACATCTGTCAGATGCTGGAGAAGATTGCGCACCTGCAGCGGGCCAACCTGCGGCTCCAGCGTCAGCAGCAGGTCATGGAGTGCCAGATCCGGGCCCAGGAATTGGAGAACGTAAGCAAGGGCTGCGGGCAATCCTAAGCGTGTATACTAGAGAGTAAATCTCATTGAAACAAGCTGATCTAGGTTCTGGGTAACTGCACTATAGGAAGGAGAGCAGGGAATTCAGGGGAAGACAGTGAGCACCCATTATAAACCACCCCTCCTCCAAAGAGCAGAGAGTAGCATTCGTAGTTCTTCCCCCATCCCATCCTATTTTATCCTCCCAACAACCCTGTGAGGTAGGTTAGGCTGCGAGAGAGAGTGGGCAGGTTCGCACGTCACGCTAAGCCAGTGTGGCGTAGTGGTGAGAGTGTTGGACTGGGACTCGGGAGGTCCTGGTTCTAGTCCCCACTCAGCCATGAAGCTCACTGGGTGACTTTGGGCCAGTCACTGACTCTCAGCCTAACCTACCTCACAGGGTTGTTGTGAGGATAAAATGGGGAGGAGGAGGAGGAGGAGGATTTTGTAAGCCGCCTTGGGTTCCCTGCAGGAAAAAAGGCGGGGTATAAATATAATAAATAAATAAATAAGCCACCCCTGCACATAAGCTATGCAGTGTAGGTTCTTCGCTGAACAACCCACGATACGCCTGAAAGACGATCGGGCTTGCCGTGGGTTGTTCTCCCCTTTCAGTCCTCAGCATGTATCCCAGGGGATTTTGCAGCAGAACCCGTCTTGTCTCCTCACCCCGGTACCCTCCCTGCTCTGATTGCTACCCCCTTTCATTCCCCGGCTTCTTTTTATTTTATTTTATTTTTCAGAGCCTTTATTTTTTGGAGCAGTTGGGCTATATATTTTTAAATTCATTTTGTGTGTGTTAGTCTTTCACAAGTGCAGTCTTGCCCGGTCAGTTCCTTTGGGTGTTTCAGCTGTCAAAGGGAGTAGGGAAGTGGAATAGGTAACATACAAGGAAACCGACAAGCCTGTGTTGCCTATTGGCTAATCTGCTGCGCACAGTTGCGAAGGACTAGTAGCACCAAAAAATGGGGGTGGGCAAGCCAAAGTAATAAGTGCACCAAAACAGGGGACACGGGGGACACACAGATGGACAATCTCTCCCCCTTGGCAATGTGATCCTCTTGCTTGTGCACTTGCGAAAGATGGACAAAAATAATAATTTTTAAAAATATTACCCCAATTGTACTTTTTTGAGGCTCCGTAAAATAAAAAGCTGGGGAACGAGTGACAGTGACGTCCTTCCAAACTGCCATTTTGGCATTGGTGGAAGGGCAGTTGCTGGTGAGATCGCAAAAGGCAAGCGGCATGGGCTATTTTGGCACTCTTGCTGAGCAGCTCTGTAGCCGATAGCGGCAACCCACGATAAAATCCCGGGTTCGGACGACACGACAACCCATTGTGGGCAAGAACAACCCAACAACAAGCCATGGGTTCTCTCCATGGCTTGTTGCCAAAAAATAACCCACCCTGTGCTCGACGTTCAGACGACAACCCATCATGGCCAGCTGCCCACGATGGGTTGCCGTGTCGTTCGAACCCAGTCAGTGACTCGCCCATTGAGCTTTGTGGCTGAGTAAGGATTTGAATCCTGGTCCTCCAGTTGCTAGTAGGACACCCTCACCGCCGTGCCATGCTGGCTCTTTTGCAATTTTGGTCCTGAAGTCATCAGTCTTCAAATCCTTCACCCCCACCCCCCTGCCCTTTTACAAACATTAAAGCCCGAACAGCATTCTCCAGGACTCCTGGGTTCCTGGAAAGTTTTTTCTCCAACTTGGATACCACTTTGTCTGACAGGAGGACTTTCCTGAAGACGCCTCGGAGGTCCCTGGGCTGACGAGACTGGAAGCCCACCCTGAGGCCCCAGCAGCCGCGGAAATGGGGGAGGAGGTAGAGGAGAACCCCAATTCGCTGGGCTCCTGGCGCCCCCACCACTTCCGGGCACGCTCCGCCTCGGACACACGTGTGCTGCGGAGCCCAGTCCGTAACCACGGTGAGTAGCCAGTTCTGAAGTCTGAATGGCAAGGCTCCCCTGTAAGGTACCATCTCTGTGCGGTGTGGGTTGTTCCCTGCAGAGGCAAGCTCTAGGGCAAGCAGCGGGGCTTTTGGCACTCATCCCTCTCTTCCGCTAATGCAGGGGTGCGGAACCTCAGTCCCCCAGGGGCCAAATGGTTTCCCATTCTGGTCCTCCGGGGTTCCCCTTTCCCCCACCCACCATCATTTCGCAGCTTTTGTGCCATTCCCCCCCTTCCATTCTGAAAGGGGAAGTGCCTCTCCCAAGGCTTTCGTTCCTGGCAGGAAGAGTGTTCAGGTACAATACGCTGGCACTGTTTGGCCCTGCCCCTTTTGGCTTCAGCCCCGCCCACCACTGGAAAGTGCTCCTGACCTGAGAGCTTCTCCAAGATGGAATTCAGCGAGGATGGGGAACGTGTGGCCCTCCAGATGTTGTTAGGACTTCAGCTCACCAACCCTGCCTACTGGCCAAGCTGTCTGAACTCAGCGGGACTTACTTCTGAGTTGAAATGCATAGGACTGCACTAGGAACGTGCTTTATTGGCATCTTTCAGTACTGGGCTAGACAAATAATCCGATCTTTTATAATGCAGTGTCCCCAAAATGCAGGATTATGTGGTGCTAACAAACATGTCTTCTTCCATTGCCACCACCTCAGGGAACAAGGCCGATCCCTCCAGGAAGGCAGCCGCACACTTTGCCAGCTCGCCCAGCCTAATGGATCAGCGGGATGGGGGCTCTCACACCTTGCCTCCGGGCATGAAGCTCAAGGTAGGCCGGCAGCTGGGCTTGGGACTGCACTTTTGGGCATCTCCAAGACCTCATGAAGCTGGGGCGGTAATCTTCCCATGTGGTCAGTCTGAACTGAGCATGAAGACATGAGAGCCAGTGTGGCGCAGTGGTTAGAGTGTTGGACTGGGACTTGGGAGATCCGGGTTCTAGTCCCCTCTCAGCCATGAAGCTCACTGGGTGACTTTGGGCCAGTCACTGACTCTCAGCCTGACCTACCTCACAGGGTTGTTGTGAGGATAAAATGGAGAAGAGAAGGAGAAGGATTATGTAAGCTGCCCTGGGTACCTTGCATGAAAAAAGGTGGGAAAAAAGGTGTTTTTCTTTTTTAGGTTGCCGTACAGTCCTTTTGAGTACTATGATAGGAAAGCATTTTCACAAATAAATCCCTTGTGAAGATTAATCTGGGGGAGAGTGCTACTCCCTGGGCCAGCAAAAATAGAACACATGTAGCTTTCCTACATCAGTGTTTCTTGATGGCGGGGAAAGCCAGTGCTCTTGTGTTAAGGTCTTATCGTGCAGCTTTTCCAGGGGCAGAGGAGCACTGCAAGGGGTGGTGGTGGTGAGGAAAAGGGCATCCCTCTTTAGAAGTTCTGCTTAACTTACGCGTCGCAAAAGTGGAATAATCCACACACACACACACACACATAGTGACGGTAGTCAACAGGGTGGCTTAAAAGGTTTTAATGCAGATGGGTTCACTCTTGACTTTCTTCCTGCCTTAAACTTACTATCAGTTTCTCCTGGGAGCCTAAAGGGACACTGGTATGGGACAGCCTTCCACAGGGTGTGGGGCACTTATCCCTGACATTTAATCTCTACAGGGCATTACAGAAGCAATGGCCACAGGACTTCGATCCTTTGTTTGCAAATGCAATCTTATTGAAGAGGAAGAGATGTGGGAGCAAAGGCTGGGGGAAGAGGCATGGCCCACTGGTCTGTTTTGAGATGCTCACAGAGCCCCAAAGCCTATTTACTTAAGAAGTATCTAACCCTAGTTTCTCGGGGTTCCTCTCTCATTCTGCTCCGACAACAAACTTCTTTCCAAATCCTAAAAAGATAAAAGACACCCCCCCTTCTTAAGCAGGGGTGGGTAACTTTCAGGGGGCTGGGGGCTGCATTGCCCTCCCAAAGGCCACACCCCTGCTCCTTGTATCCACTGAAATTTGTCACTTTGGCGGCAGTACAAAGCAGCAATTTTCCTTGAAAGCAAGGGACGTGCAGAGCACAGAGCTTGTTTGGAAGCAAAATCATGCTCCCAGAAGGTTTCTGGGAACATGATTCTGCTTCCAGACAAGGCGCCTGGACACCTTGTTTCCAAGAACAGTTGGCAGGGTTTTTGCCACCACTGTACCAATACATTTGGCAACTGCAGTGGGAGGTGCAAAAAAGGCCAGGAGGAACACACACTGGCTGCCTGTTGCCCACTCCTGCCCTTAAGGTTGCAGATATGCCCCCTCTAGCATTAGAGGCAGTTTTCTTCTGAGTACCAGTTGCTGGGGAACAACAGCGGGAGAAGGCAGTTGCGCTCCTGGCCTGCTTGCGGGCTTCCATGGGTATCTGGTTGGCCACTGTGGGAACTGGACCTTTGGTCTGATCCAGCAGGGCACTTTCTTAAGTAAATAGGCTTTGGGGACTCTGTGAGCATCCCGAAACAGACCAGCGGGCCATGCCTCTTCTCTTGGTCTTTGTTCCCACATCTCTTTCTCTTCCAGTAAGATTGCAAACAAAGGATCGAAGTCCTGTGGCCATTGCTTTTGTAATGTCCTGTAGAGATTAAATGTTTGGGATAAGTGTACCACACCCTGTGGGAGGCTGTCCCATACCAGTGTCCCTTTAGGTTCACAGGGGAAACTGATAGTAAGTTTAAGGCAGGAAGAAAGTAGGGCCCTGGATAGCTCAAAGTGGGTCCTGCTGGCTGGAACTCCCTCCTACTAGGACAGTAGGAGGATGTTGCCTCAGCAGGTAGCTAGAGCCAACTGAAGCCTTATGAAGGCTGACAAGACCTGTCCTGTGGTCGGCTCCGCCCCTCCTGGAGGAGCTGGCTGGATTGTTAAAGGGCCATCGCCTGATTTTGTAGCCTGAGACTTCTGCCAGGTTAGGGAAATGGAGGTTCTGCCGGTAATTCATCCTCTGAGCCTCTGCGGATGATGGCAGGACTCTGTTCTCTGGCCAGGAGGGCCCTGAATAAGGCACTGGCGGCCCTGTCCTTGAGGAAGTAGCCTGTGCCTCGTCCTCATCACAACCTTCTGCGGCACACAGGAAGGCCTGAGGGCTGGGAGTCACGGCAGAGGCCTGTTCTGTCCTTGCATGGCTTTCTGGGGTAGAAACTGAAAAGGTGCAGCGTCTCTTCTGTCTTGGGGGCATTGTAGCTAGGGGAAGATCTGTCCCTTTCTGTGCGGCCACTCCTCATTTTTCCCGTTCCCTCTCTCAGAACGACCACTCGCACTGGGGCAAAGTCAAAGTGCTGATCAACAGGATCACAAGGAAATCTGTACGGGCCGACGAACCGACCCTGTCTTGTGAGTCAGCCCCCAGCAGCGGACAGTGTAGGTAAGTTGCTCCTTTTGCGATGTGGCACCAGGAAGGACTCCCCAGAGTCATGCCTGATCAGAGGGTGAGGCTGGCCCACATAAGGAAGTGGAGGCAGATGGGGGAGATACTGGGTCCTTCCCGTCTGGACTTGTTTGGGGGGGGCAAACATGATTGGCCCAGGAGGCAGAAGATTGCAGTAGTCAAGCGTAGATGTTACTAGAACTAGAGCATGGATAACTGTGGCTAAGCTACTTCCGTCCCGGAGAGGTTGCAGGTGGCGTGCATGAGCCTGAGCTGATGAAAAGCGACTTGTGCCGCCAACAGCATTTGGGTGTCCTTGGTGCAGTGTTGATGCATCATTTAATATTCTTAGCATAGCTCTGATTTTGGTGTAGTGGTGGTGCTAGGGGGCTTGAGTTCAGTTTTGCAACCGATCCTATGTGTAACACTGACTGAACGTGTTTGTCCGAGGCGGAGCTTGGATAGTAACAGCCTGGCATTTTGGATGTTGTCGCCACCGGGGTTGCAAGCATTCCACCGCGTAGGTGGCTTCTCTGACTTGATCTCCCTCCGTCTCCATCCCTTCTTATTTTTCCTTACAGAACGGATGCTGTATTGGGCAAACACGAATCCCATCCCAGGCGGCGTTTCCTGCCCACTCTGGCGGCCAAGAAGCGCCGATCAAAACACCTTTCCATGCGGTGAGCTGCAGCTGCTCTTGGAGAACCCGTGGCAGACGTGCGGGCCCAGCAAGTTGGCCCCACCGTGCGCACTGACTGTCCTTCTCTCCTTTGTGTGCCCCCTGTCGGGCTCCAATGTGCCTCACCTGCTTTGGGGTGGGTGGGTCATGGAACTTGAATACCTTCCGGCGCAAGAGAAAAGAGAAGAGGCTTTTTCAGATAAGAACGGAGACACAGAAGCCCCACTTTGTTCTGTGATAGGGAAAGGATAGGCTTGGGACTTGCAGCCTTTTTCCCTAGCAAAAGGGGGGAAACGTCCAGATGTCTCTAGTGAACTCCCTTTGGCCCTGTGCAGACGAAACGCGGGCTCCCTGCAAACAATGGTTTGCAAATTGAGAAGTCAGCTTTGTGAAGCCCATGCTTCTCTCTCTGGAGCAATGCCCTCCCCCTTCCTTTTTTCCTTTCTGGTGTTAATCATGGCTTCACCTTTACGTACGCACCAGTGCTGTAACACAAAGCCATGGTTCAAAGCAGGTCGGAAAGGCATGGTTAAGAGAGAACCTGGCTTGCAATGACCATGGTGTGCATTAGTGCACCTCTTAGGTGGAACTGGGTCCTGGTTTGCACACCACCGTTTGCAGGGAGCCCGCGTGTGTTGCTTTGGCACAGCACTTTGTTGTGTAGTCCTCACCGAACTCACCTTTTAACGCACTGTGTTTGGGACCGATCTCCCCAAGGCTGGTCCTCCGGAGAAAACTGGCTTTAGGTCTATCCTGTACACACCAATCCCCAAAGGGTAATTCACTTGGCATCCCCCATTTTGTATGTGTCTTTGTGACAAAGGTAGATATTTCCCCATCGTGGCTCACTCTCCAGAGATTTGAGGCTGCCCTCATCGGCCTGTGGGCCTCAAATGCTTATGTGATCCGTTAGTAGGCGAGGAAGGTGGCACAGAGGGGAGCATTTCTGTCTCAATCTTCTGTCACCTCAACTCTACCAGGAAATCCCTGCATTGCAGAATGTGAAATAACTTATTGGTCTTCCCTGCCTTTACTTTTTTTTTTTAAAATTAAACCAATGATTGACACTCCCCTGATCTCCCCCACCCCCACCCCCTGGTGCATGCAACCATATGACTTCACGGATGGAGTGAACCCTGTATATTTATATGACCTATTGGTCACACGTGGATATTCACAAGCTGTCCTGAAAGAGGAAAATAAAACTTTTTTGCAGACTTTTTAAAAAACATCCTGCTTTGGAAATGATGGTAGAGGAAAGCTGTCTGAAAAGCCATGCGGGGGGGGTTGGGTTGGGGTTTTTTTTTGCATTTTTTTAAAAGCTTCTCCTTGGGGATCTGTGCAATATGAGCAGAGCCCGGCTGGATCAGACCCAAGGTCCACCTGGAACAGGGGAAGGCAAGCTGGTGCCCTCCAGCCATTTTGGACTACGACTCCCATGAGCCCTGACCATGCTGGCTGGGGATGATGGGAATTTCAGTCCAAAACGGCTGGATGGGACCAGGTTGCCCATCCCTGATCTAGCATCTTGCATGTGGCAACCTGGTTTGCTCAAGCCATAGTTTGTCTGCAAACTAGGATCGCAAATCGGGGTTTGATCATGGGTATGTGGGTCATAAAATTATCTTTTGAGTTTTCAGCTGCCTCTGCTGGAAGGTGGGTGCATTTGAATGCCATACGGAGTGGAAGACATGAGCTCATCTATTGACCTGTATCCTGGGATGTGCATGCTATAGGTCCCAGGTTCAATTCCCAGCATCTCCAGATAAGGCAAGGAAAGACCCTGGCCTGAAGCCCTGAAGAGCTATAAACCAGATTTCCACATCCTGGTGCCATCCAGATGTTTTGAACTTCCATCTCCCATCAGCCCCAGCCAGCATGGCCCATGGTCAGGAATGCTGGGCACTGTAGTCCAAAACATCTGCAGGGCAATGGTTGGGGAAGGCTGGTGCAGATGGACAAATGAATTGACTTGGTATAAGGCAGGTCGGCATGGGAACTTATTTATCCCAGATCAGAATCTTGGATGAAAGAAGAGAAGCTGCACTCATCCTGTTCTTTCCTGCCTTGAAAAACAGCGCCCAGCACCTAAGAATGAAAGGCTGGAGCAAGATTAACCTCAGGGGTGTCTTGTTCGGTGAGGACTTTTTACTTCTGAAGCTCTTTGCTGGGGTCCGTGCTTTGGAGTTGAGCCTTGGCAGCAGCTCCTGTGTCAACGCTGTTTGGGATTTGGCTAAGAGATGGCTCCTTGGACTGGACTCTTCTCTGCCCCCCCCACCCCACCCCCGCCACTTTCCCTTTGATGTACAGTAAACAACTGCGGGTTCGTTGGATTTAACTTTCAGTGGGTAGCTTGGCTAGGAAGGAGAGTAGAAAGTGAAGACTTGGCCTGCCACATCAAAGGCTTTTTCCCCCAGAAACGAGAGAAAGAGAGAGAGACGACGTTGTGGACATCTGGTGTCTGTTCTACAGACTTCAATAGAGCTGCAGCATTCTCCGCTGAGTCGCATTCCGTCCTAATGGACTGCAGGGCTCCGGAGCGAGTGGAATAAGAAACAGCAAGGAAGGGTTATGTCAACACATGGCATGCAACTGATATGGTTTGACCAAGATAATCAAGCGCTATCCCCTGTGGCGTTAGCCGCTGTCTAGGTTCACACAACACAACCCACACTCAAGCATGGGCCGGGTGTGGGCTGTTGCTGAACTGTGGGTTGTTGTGTTGTGTGAACCCAGCCGCACTAACAAACCATGGTTTGTTAACCATGAACAACTCACAAAGAGAACCCGTGGTTTGTTGTTGGGTTGTGAACTGTGGGTTTTTCGTGGTTAACAAGCCATGGTTTCTTTGGGCTTCTGGGTTCACACAACACAACAGCCCACATTTCAATGACAACCCTACACTCAACCTTGAGTGTGGGTTATCGTGTTGTGTGAACCCAGCCACTATGTCGTACAGTGGTCAACTGGACAAGAGCTGGGACCCACCTAAACCCCAATTTGTAAAATGAGACCTACTTCAAAGAGAGGAGGAGGCCAGCGGTTTAAAGCTGGAGCCAAGGAGTGCTGCAGATGCAGAGACACAGAAGGGGCAGAGCCCAAGCACCCCACAGACTGGGGAATGATAAGGAAAGACCTTCCATGTGTTAGGTGGCCAGCTCTTGGGCACAGATGGGGATGTATGAGGAATTCTTTTCGGTTGGTTTTTGATCAGGATTTACTCAGCTGGCACCTGCCGGACCGAACGCAGACTCAAATGCAATTTGCGGTCCAAGTCCGTACATTTCCGAGCTGGCAGTGTGATTTATGGAGCAAAAGCATCGCGCCCGACAGCACGCGTACAAGTTGAAAGACTTCCATGAAAAAAAAAGTGTGTCCTTTTGAAAATGCGCGCAAGCACACTTTAATCAATGAGAGAAGAATGCGTCCGTTTCAAAGATGCACACAATCATTATGTACATTTGGGAAAAATACGTGTGAAAACGTGTGCAAATTTTCAGGTGAAACGAAACGAAACATCACAATCTGTTTACAGATACAAGCTGGAACGAGGTTCCTGGTGGAATCGGAATTTTGATGAGCTTGAGTTTTGCTTGCACGCACGTCCCCAGGCACAGAACACTTGCGTGGTGTGTGCGTGTGTGTGTGCGTGTGTGCGCGTGCAGAGCTGGGGGGGGGCAGGCGGGCCTCCCCAGCTCTCCTTCCTTCCCCCAGGAGCCTCCCCACTCGCTGCCTTCGAGGCACCTGTGCAGGGACCAGGGGCAGGCTTGGCCATGCTGGCTGGGGGTGATGGGAGCTGTAGTCCCAACACGTCTGAAGGGCACCAGGTTGGAGATGGCTGATGTAAAATGTGCGTAGCAACACCTCGGTTTCCTGCCCTTTCTCAGAGGAGAGCGGCATTGTAGCCTTTCGGCAAGTCTGCAAGGTGAAGTATACAGGCCTGTGGCTCGCGCTGGCTCAGCTTGTCTGAGTGTGGAAAGGTAAGCAGGGTCAGGCCTGGTGATTACTTGGATGGGAGACCCCCTCCTCTAGTTTCCTGCATTGAGCAGGGGGTTGGACTTGATGGCCTTTTAGGCTCCTTCCAACTCTATGATCTATGAAATCTATTACCGTACTTGGTTTATTACATGTCTGTCCTGTGCTTTCCTCGCAAGGAACTCAAGGCTGGCAAACATGGTTGTCCCCTCCTATTTGATCCTCACAACAATTCTTTGAGGTAGGTTTGGCTGAGAGATAAGTGTCTGGCCTTAGATCACCCGTGAGCTTCATCGCTGGGAGTGGATGTGAAGCATGGTCTTCCTGGCCCGAAGGCTGAACACTTTGTTTTTTTTAACTAGCCCTGTTCACCTACCTTTTAACAGCAGCCAGATGCACAGATGTTTAACAGCTGGAACTTTTCCTAGCAAGGTGATACAAGTGATCACGAAAGTTTCCTCTGCTTCACTTGAGAATGATTAGCTGCTGTTAAAAGCAGAGGAGCGGAGCCAGAGAAAATGGGACACCACATCTGGGGCATCTTAACAGGTTTAGAGCGTAATCCTATGCATGCTTAGACAGGAAAAAAAATCCCATAATTTCCAGCATTCCCCACCCAGCATGCCCTTAATGTGGCACAGATTTTTGTGGCCTAGAGCCCACCAATATATGTGATACTGGCATCTAGGCAGGCAGACTGACGTGTATAGGGGGGAAAGCCAGAAAACCATGAAATGCAAAAGATGCAGTCTGGTATTTGTACACGATAAGCTCAAATTTCTAAAAGATAAGTGCAGCAATATTCACAACAACTGCCAATAATAAAACTTTGTGAGGCTGTAGCACAGGGGTGGGCAACTTGCAACCCGAGGCCCTCATACTAATTCCAGAAGCTATCTGCCCCTTGATCTGTTCAGACCTCCGGCAAGAACAGTCTATCCCTTCCCTGGCAGCCCTCTGGGGCAGGAAGAAAGGGGGAGAGAGAAAGAGAAGGGGGTGGCGGAAAGAAAAGAGGTAACTCGCCTACTTTTGGCTCTGGCCCTACCCATTGCCAATGTGTGGCCCCCGAGAGATGAATGGCAAGGGAGCCAGTGTGGCATAGTGGGAGATCCGAGTTCTATTCCCCGCTCAGCCATGAAACTCACTGTGGACTGCACAGAGCTCAAAAAGGTCTCTCCAGCTTGCATGAATAGGTGGCAAATGAGGTTCAGTGTTACGGTAAAGTGCTGCACTGGTGGGGCAAAAAATCCGAACTTCATTTAGGGAAGCCAGTGTGGCGTAGTGGAGAGTGCTGGACTGGGACTCCAGAGATCTGAGTTCTAGTCCCCGCTATGCCATGAAACTCACTGGGTGACTTTGGGCCAGTCACTGCCTCTCAACCTAACCTACCTCACAGGGCTGTTGTGAGGATAAATGGGGAGGAGGATTATGTAAACCGCCTTGGGTTCCTTGCAGGAAAAAAGGTGGGGTATAAATGTAATAATTAAATAAAATGGGGCTCAATCCTATGTTTAGACAAGAAAAAAGCCCTACAGCTCCCAGCGTTCCCCAGCCAGTAGGACTCTGCCCTTAATGGCTTAAAAAGTGTAATGCACTTAAAGGGATGATCTCTTGGCAGTGAACATGCGGGCTATGAAATGGTTAAAACCATTTGCCCTAATTAGAACTGATCAAAGTGCACTCAAAAGGCCACACCTCTATCCTTATGTCTACCTGATGGTCTGTGTTGCTAGCCCAACTGGCATTATTGTCTTCACCTAATGACCTCCGTGTCCTTAAAGGAGATCTTTTACAGGGTGATCCTACTGCCTAACGGGAAATGTAAGGCTCTTTATCAATACATGCAACCTGAAGTGGATTTTCTAGTCCCAAAAACATTTTTTAGCACACTCAGCGGTGCTGGTTTCTCTTTCGTATTGGCCGCCCTGACCCCTGAATAGGAAAAAGCCATAGTAGCATCATTGCACTAGAGGGTTTTTTTTTTGGTGCTGGTTTCCTTCTAGAGATACTGTTCAAACTATATCTGTTGCTGAAGGGTTTGCATTACTCCAGGCCTTCTCTAAGGGCATTACACTTTTAAAGCCATTAAGGGCACAGTCATAAGCTGCCTGGGGAATGCTGGGAGTTGAAGGACTTTTTATGTCTAAATATAGATTTCATGGATCATAGAGTTGGAAGGGGCCTACAAGGCCATCGAGTCCAACCCCCTGCTCAGTGCAGGAAACTAGAGGAGGGGTCTCCCATCCAAGTAATAACCAGGCCTGACCCTGCTTAGCTTTCCACACTCAGACAAGCTGAGCCAGCGTGAGCCACAGGCTACCCTCCCACAAGCACGCATGGCCCCAATTCAGATCGGGACCATTGCGCTTCTGGAGAGGAGGGTTTAAGCTTCCCTCCCCCTCATTTTCATTCCGAAATTCCACTGGGGGGGTTTGTTAAAAAAGGGGGGGGGATTCTCCTCTGATTGGCCGTATATGGCTGCAACAGACCTGCTCCATCAGATGGTGTCTTGTTTGCACTGTAACAGAGGGAGGTTGAATTTTAGCAGGAGCTTCCCTCCCCACCACCACCACAACTTTGGGCTACAAGATCACATGGGCCTTAACAAAATACCTAATCATGTTGCGTGTGGGTTGTCATTGAACCGTGGGTTGTTGTTGAAACCTGGATTATCGTGTTGTCTGAACCCAGCTGCGTTACCAAAGCATGGTTTGTTAGCCACGAACAACCCCCAGTTCACAACCCAACAACCAAACATGGGTTTTCTTCAGTAGGTTGTTTGTGATTTATTTATTTTCTTTATTTCTATACCACCCAATAGCCGAAGCTCTCGGTGGTTTACAACAGCTCCTAAAACAGGACCATGATACAATAAAACCACCATAAAATGTTTCCAAAATACAACATTTAAAAACAATTTAACAGCTAAAACAATATTTAATAAAAGTAGACCTGTTAAAAAAACACCTGACATGGGCGCCCCGCCCCCATCAAGCCATTAAATATCCTTAGATGTCTTTAAATGCCTCGGCACATACAGCTGTCTTAACCAGGCGCCAAAAGGGTGACAGAGTTGGCGCCAGCCGGGCCTCAGCGGGGAGATCGGTCCACAGTCAAGAGGCCACAACTGAGAAGGCCCTCCCCCTCATTGCCACCCTCCAAGCCTCCCTTGGAGGTAGCAGTCGGAGGAAGGCCTCAGATGCTGATCGTAGTGTCCAGATAGTTTGTTAGCGCAGCTGGGTTCAGTTAACACATGGTTCAACAACCCACAGTTCAATGACAACCCATACTCAACCCTTGAGTGTGGGTTATCATGTCTGAACACAGCCACAGTTGGGACCTCAAATAGGATTGCGCCTTTATACACGGAGTGATGGGTCTGAATTGGTGATGACTAACCAGGAGATTTCATAGATCATAGAGTTGGAAGGAGCCTACAAAGCTATCGAGTCCAACCCCCTGCACAATGCAGGAAACTAGAGGAAGGGTCTCCCATCCAAGTAATAACCAGGCCTGACCCTGCTTAGCTTTCCACGCTCAGACAAGCTGAGCCAGCGTAAGCCACAGGCCTGTATCTTGGGGGTGGGGGTGGTGATTATTCTATTTGACTTGTATCCCGCCTTTCTACCAAGAAAATGGCACTCAAGGTGGCTTATACTTTAAAAACTTGATTAAAATAATAATAAATACATTAAAAGCAAAACAATAACAGAATAAAAACAGCAAACCCAGCAGCTCCGCTTACACACCAAAGGCCGGCTTGAATAAAAACGTCTTTGCCTGCCAGCAGAAGGACAACAAACCTAGCCTGTGGCAGGGAGTTCCACAGCCTGGGAGCAGCCACCGAGAAGGCCCCCCTTCCTTTTGCATCACCACCAAACACACTTCTGAAGGCAGTGGCAATGAAAGAAGGGGCCTCTCCCAAAGATCTTAAAACCCAGGCAGGCCTGTATGGGAGAAGGTATTTCAAGTAGCTTGGTGCCAAGGCCTTTATAGTGCATTACTAGGCCTTTATAGGTCATAAACAGCACTCTGAATTGTGCCTGGAAGCAGACCTGTAGCCAATGAAGCTGTTGTAATGGGAGTTGTGGTCACTTGTAACTAGCCCCGGTGAACAGTCTGGCCATAGCATTCTGGACCAGCTGGGTTGTGGTAGATAGCACAATGAAGCAATCACTGTATGTAACAGTTGTTTAAAAAAAGGCAGGGGGAGAGCCAAATTTCATGCTAGGGATTATTAGGCAAGAGACCGAAAATAAAACTGCCAATCTTGTAATATTTTTATACATCTATCCATATTAGTACAATACCTTTATTAGGCCAACCAGAAGGTCACAAAAATGCTCAAGCTTTTGAAATCTCCAGAACGTCGGGCAAGATGTTACAAAAAGCAGGTGAACTCCATGTTGAAGTCATGGTGTCTGCGTGATTACGATCTTGAGATGGAATTCCATCAAGTCAGCCTCCCGCCCACCCCATGCCCTGCGCTTTTTGTAACATCTTGTCTGATAGAGAGAGCTGGAGATCTCGAAAGCTTGAGCTGCTGACTTCAAGGACTGGTTGTGGGTTCTGATGCATCCCTGCAGTGGGAGTGGTTGGGAGATCCAGTTCCACACAGAAGTGGGCAACTGTGGCTCAACGCCCCAACAGCCCTAGCCCAGCATGGCCAAGGGTTGTGGATGATAGGAGCTGCAGTCCAACAAGATCTGGAGAGCCAGCTTGTCTACCCTGCAGGATAGAATTATCCTCTTTGACTGGGAAGAGGCAAAACCAAAGGAGTGAATCTTTCAGAGAGAGAACAGGCAGCTTCTGCTGTGGGTGGCTACTTTAGGTTCCCAGTGGCCTTTAATTTATTTCTTGTGGCAATTACCATATTACCAGTTCAAATTGAGTTAGAAATAAGTATAGGCAGCGCTTGTCTAGTCCATGAACCTTCCTCAGTTGCATGATGACAGTAGGCCTATGTTGCTTAATCAAAAGGGTAGTGTTGCATGGTCTGGGTCAGTTTGTAGTGGCTTATAGTAGGGTCTGTTTGACCCATGATGGGTTGTCATGTTGTCTGAACCTGGATGACACGACCCATCATGAGTCAACCCTGACTACAAGCGAGCCTCTTGGCAAGAGCGGCACAAAACCCTTTGCCATTGCCAGCCACCTCAAAAGTGCACTTGGGGGCAGCTGGCAAAGGCTTCCCCCTCTCCCCACTGTGACCCATTTTGCCGCAGCTTCATCTTTTTAAAAAACCTTTTTTTGTGTGGTGGGGGAAAACGAAAGCCGGCTGTCAAGCATCATATAATCATATTATGGAGTACTGTATGTGTGTATCATTACATTACACTTGTATCCTGCCACTTCTGTAGTCCAACTGCCTCAAGTGCAGACGGTCTCAAAAAATCCATTACACGAGTATAACTTGATCACAATTTCCCTGACTTTTGACCAGAAAGTGGCAACCCTGATAGTGGAACCACCAATCTGGGGCTAAGAAAGGAAAACAGAACAGCCACAGGAATATTTCCCAAACTGGCCACATGGTGGCAGCAACATCCTTTTGGTTAAAAACAAAACAAAACCCAACCACCACCTCTGGGCCATTTTCTCGAGTATTTGCTGCTTAAAGCTACACTTTTTCTGTCTATTATCGCTAACACAGCTGTAAAGCCATGCTTGACTCCCTGCCCCTTTCTTTAAATCTGTGTGGATAGGATTTTGGATTAACTATATGCTGGCAGGAGGCACAGATGACCAGTGAGTAAGCCATCAATGGCCTTGCTGACACTTGGGGTCCAGTTGGATTCTTAACTGACCTGGAGACTTGGTATAGCACAGTGGCTAACTGAGCTATGAATGAGGAGATCCCCTGACTCAAATCTTCCCTCACTAGGCAGCCTTGGGCCACCTGCTCTCTCAGCCTGTCCTCCCATTATAGGGGATATTAATAATGACTTACTTTAAGGGTTCTTTCTTTTAAGGATACATAATGCATGTGAAACGCTTTGGACACTTGGAAGAGGCGAAGTATTATTATTAAATAAATCCCAGGGTGTGCAACAATCCAAAATAGTGCAACAATCGTTATCAGAATTTCCCTTACATTCTCCTTGTCCTACATTATTTAAAAAATTTGCACAAATTCAGAAATAAGATGCCCTTTTTCCTAAGACTGAGATAAACCTGATCCCTGTGGCTGTTTTTAGAAGGTGTATGTGGTTCAAAACATGCTGGCTGGGGAATTCTGGGAGTTGTAGGACTTTTTTCTGTGTAAACGTTCATAGGATTGTACCTGTTAAAGATCCCAGCATGTATTATATATTGCAATATATAATAATAAATGCAATAATAACAAATGCAATAATAATATATTGCTCTTTGTACAATGTGTTAACAATATTCGGACCAAATTTTAGAGAGATGTGAGGTCTGTCCATAAGATCATAATCTGTCTGATGTGTGGACGAGATATATAACTGCGCAGATTGCACGTTTTCTATCTGCAGTAATTGTAGTTGGGGAATTTTTATTTAAAAGAATAATGCTGTATCTTGCCACAGAGATTCAGAATTTTAAGTTTGTTTATGCTTTTTATATGGCTACATTTGGGTTTGTGTAAATTTTACCTATGTGACCTTGTGTTGCTTTTATACGGATACGGAGATCCTTTTGTTTGCTGAACTGTTTTGCCACGGTCTGAATACAAACCATACACACGAAAGCAAGTGATGATGCCTACACCAAGGTGGCTGCAGTGCTGGAGCCCTCCTTTGACATCACAGACACTTTTGCATTCCATTGTTCAGGCAGAAGAAAGGGAGCCTTCATAGACCAAATAAAGTATTAGACTGAGGATTCCTCTTTGAAAACCAGATTTCTTATGTTTCCAGCCTTTGTTCTTTCTCATTAGTGGTAACAGAGACGGCGAATCTTCTACAGAGTTGTAAATCTTCTGTGCTGCTGTCAAGGCAAGGTTTCTCTTAGGCTTTTGCAGGCAAAGGTAACGGTGCAGAGGGGAAGGGAGGGATGGAAGTCTGGTTTTGGCTCCCTTACCTCTCCCAGTGCATGAGCTGCATAGGAGTCTTCCTCTGGGGTGATCCGCATTGGTAGCACAGAGTCCTTACTAGAATCAGCCTTAAAACCAGTTGCCCCATATCGGGAGAGAAATAAATTATCCAATATTACTATCCCTACACTGCAGATTGGATTGGGGAGAAGAGAAAGTCAATCTCAAAGGAGCTGAGTGGAATGGACTGTACTGCCACTGAAGACAATTACTTTATGACAATCTTGTAATAAGAGTACAGTGGTGTTAGCTGCAGCTTGGAGGGTGGGATGAGACTGACACTGACTTACCCTGCAATGTCATGTTACCCACCATATTGCACCTTGAAAGGGGGAAGGTTGGGAGTCTGAAAGTGGCTTCCAACAACCCTAAAACCTCCCAGGGCTGTTAAGGACAAGGTGGAGAAGAGGAGGAGGATTATATAAGCCGTCTTGGAAAAAAGGAAAAAAGGCAAGATATAAAATAAATAAACCCTGCAATGTAGTCCAGTGTTGTTATCCCCATTCAGTGGGGGTGGGTGGTAGAACCAAGGCAGACTGATGTAGCCAAAAACAACAAAAGCGATACAAGAACACGCAGGTGCCAGTTTATTTTGTGCCAACTTGTTCAACGTTTTGAAACATCTTCCTCAGGGGCTCCCTGGAAAGCATAACATATTATAGTTTTAAACAGCAGACACACAAATATATACAGCACACACAAAAAATGCCATGGGCCAACTACATACATTCACAAATACATCGCAGGAACATTCCCAATAAAACTCTTACATGAATGCCTTTATAAACAACATGCATAGAACAAGTAAAACAAACTAAACAGTGACCCACTAAAACTAAAGACCTCTTACCTGCACTAAACAAAATTCCTTTTCGCTGCAACTTCGCATGGCATAGAAACACAATGTACGTGTAATATATATGTATATGTAATGCATTCTTGAATGTATACAGTTGATTCTTCCATGGTATTTTTTTGTGCTGTATATATGTGTGTTGTGTGCTGTATATCTTGAATATGTATGTGTTTAAAACTGTAATATGTTATGCATTTCAGGGAGCCCCAGAGGAAGGTCTGCTCCAAAACATTGGACAAGTTAGCCCCAAATAAAGTGGCTCCTGTGTGATCTTGTATCACTTCTGTTGTTGGCTTCTTGGGGGCTACTTTGGGTGCTCTTGCTCCGCCTGACCACTCGCCTGCGGCCACGTTGTGCAATTCCACCTCTAGAAATAATCCATTATTCAAGGAAGGAGACCTCCCCACGTGATACCAGAACTCGGAAGGAACGGACGCGTGGATCCCCTCTTTTCCTTTCTCTAGACCTTAGAGTCTATGGGCTGGGCCCTCCTAGGCGTAGGAGGGATCCAACCCTCCCTTCCCAGCACTGAGACAGACAGAGGAGCACACACTGTGACACACACCTGCCTGCCTGCCTGCCTGCCTGCCTCGGCGGATACCACCTCAGACAGAACAGGGCAGGCCTCTCGATGCCCTCACTCCTACCGGAAGCACGTTCACTTCCGAGTGGAGCGTCACTCCGGTCAGAAGCACTTCCGGTGCCTCAAAGGCGTGGGGGGGGAGGCGGAGGCGGTTCTGTTGAGGCGCACATCCGGGCGGCGTTTCCGGGTTCCTTTGTCCCTGGTGTCGCAGCCCAGCTCCTCTCCTCCCCTCCCCTCCCGTCCTCCTCTCCGCCCTCAGGTGGGTTCCAGCCCGGCCCGTTCCGGCCTCTCGAGGGGGCAGTGGGGGGTCGTCGTCGTCGTCCCCCCTCAGTGTCTGTTCGTTCTCTTTCTCCCCCTCCCATTGCCTTCCTCCTGGGGACCTTCATCCATCCATCCATCCCCGAGCCCGGCGGCGGCGGCGCGCTCAGAATCCCGCAGGCTCGGCCTTGGCCCCTCAGTGTCCGTTAGCTGCGGCCTTCTGACTCGCCTTTTCAAACGGAAGAGCGATTGCTGAGCTTCCCGCAGCCCAGCACTGCAGGGATGTGTGTGATTGCTTGAGGCAGAGTGGTGTATGTCGTTCCTGCAGTGTAGTCCGATACTGCTTCCCTTGCCTTTCGCGCCCCCAAAAAGGGTTAGGACCCTTTGCCCGACGCTTCTCCTTTCTAAGTCCCGTCCAGATTTTGGCTCACTTGTTTCCTCACCACTTTGGTTCTCCTCCTCCCTGGTAATGCCAGTTGTTTCTGTTCTGGTCGAAGAAGAGTTATTTTGCCACTGATGAGGGATTTGGGGCTGAACCCAGGCATCCCTGTCACTGCTTGCCCGGTGTGGTTGAGCAAAAGCCCTCATGTGTTTCCTTTGTTGCAGGGACCTGATATTGTGGGTTACTGAGTGTCTATAACTTTTTCTGTTTGGGAAAGTTTCTATTGGGAAAGCACATTTGAGTATGGTGCATGGCAGCTAAAATGATTCATCTCCTTTCCCACACCCTTTGTGCCAGTTTTTGGATGGGATACCTCTGTAGTTGATGTGTCTTTCTTTTAATATGTTTTTTTAGAAAATAAAGAGATCACGCCTTTCAAAATGGCACAGTTCAAGCGCCAGAAGCAACTGCGAGCCAGTAGTCTTCAGGGAGCCAGGTCATTCTCAGGTCAGTCCGATGCAGAGGTCAGAACAATGGCCTCTGCTCCATCGGTGATGTGGCCTAAGCCTTTGGGGAAGGGGGTCTGCTGCCTCCTTATTTCCTAGATCCTGAGGGATACACGGTTTTCTTGTATATTTATATACAGGCAGTCCCCGAGTTAAGAACGTCTGACTTACAGACAACCCATACTTAAGAACAGACTTCTGGGTTCCCCGGCGCGACATCATTTACATAGAGTACATAGCGTAGTATAGCGTATTATACTACGCACGTTGCGTAATTTACACAATTTGCATAAATGCTGATTTTAACGTATAGAACGCTATGCTGTTCCGACTTACATACAATTTTGACTTAAAGACATTCTTAAGAATGGAACTCGTTCGTAACCTGGGGACTGCCTGTATTTCTGCTTTAATGTATTTTGATGATATTCGGGCCTCTGCGCACTTATCTGATGAAAAAGCGCTGCACAAAAGTGTACTTGTTACTCCTCTTTGAAGAGGTGTAGTCCGTGCTCATGGTCCTTCCTCCCTTTCACTCCCCTTGTTGTATGACCAGTACAAGAGCTCAAGAGCATTAAGGTCCCATCATCCTCTGCCAGCATGCCCAATGGTGGCGCTGGCTGGGGGTGATGGGAGTTGTAGCTCAACAGGTCTGGAAAGCAACAGGTTGGGAGAAGGCTGGCCTAAAGTATATCTGCTAAACTCAAGTGACTGTGGTAAACATGGCCTCTGCCTCACTTGCCCACAGGGGCCAGTGTGGGTCTAGTGCATAGCATGTTAGGTATGGATCTGTGTTCAGATCCTAGCTACGGACTCTCTGAATGGCCTTTAGCCTGATCCCTGTAACCCCACACTTCAGGTACTCAGATGGGGGGAAAAACAGAGCAAGGAGCTTATTTCACGGTAGTTCTGAAATGAATGTGATAAGAATGGTTGTGGAGTGTCAACTATCTAATAAAATATACACAAATGTTCTTAATATTTGATCTCATCATAGTTTTTTTGGGATTAAAATGGTGTTTGCTCCTTTTCACTAGGAACCCAACCAGCCTCTTTATTGGGACCTGCACCTGGCCTATTAAATCCTCCTATCTCAGCAGATATTATTCAGGCGGCACGTCATCTTCAGGTACGTGGTAGATGCCTGAAGGCTTTCCCTTGTGGGTGTCTTATTTGTCGGGTGGTGAAATTCTGGTATCCTTTCATTCTCCTGGTAGAGCAGTTTAGATATTCTCCCTCAACCTGAGAACACTATGAGCCATTCAAGTTTTAAGCTGGTTCTGGTCACTTCTCTGAGATTGTGCCAGGAACTATATATTTTAGAGGCAGGCAGCAGTTCACATTCCGTCTCAGATTGAATCTCAGCCAGAGGTCAGGTGAATGCTCTCCAAAGGTCTGTGTGGTTCTCCTGATGCCTCAGGCATGTGGCTTTGAACTTCCTCTGCGTCTGATGAAACCAGACCTGCATACATGGTGCCAGATTGGCTCAACGCCATTGCAGGAGCAGACACTTGAAGTCAACAAGTGTATGCATATGCTGTCCTCTTTCCCCAAACCATCAAATTCGGCACAACATTCAAAAATCATGTTATTTATGTGTAGCTGCTCAGTTGCATAATTCTTATTTCAGTAATGAAGTGTTGCATATGGAGTATGAAGGCTAGACATTTGCAAAAATAAAACTTCAGAGTGTGCTTCTCTTTAGTTCTGCAGTCCCAGGGCATCTAGCAGTTGCGGTAGAGCATTCTTCCTGGCAGGTGTGTGTGAGGGGAGAAAGCAAATTCCCTGCATCTTCTTTTTTGGCCAGTTGCTGGGGCCAGACTGGACTTCCCCTTGCTCTGAAGTTCTTCCTGGGAAGCAGGATCAGCAACCTACCAGTGGCCCTTATTCCTGTAGCTTATGGATGCTACCAGAGTGTGGCTCCCCTCAGTTTTGCAGAGCAATTTACAATTGACTCTAACAAGGTAGTCTAACCACTCATTACAGAGAGAGGCAAATTTCTGCTAGGAGGGGCAGCAGCAATGAGTTAGGTGAGCTAGGGCAGAGGTAAATGACCGGACCTTCCTGTTTTCTGTTGTTTTTTCTAACAGGAGTTTGAATATTAGTTGGCCTGGTAATCCCTTGTGCCACTAGAGTGGTTCTCGTGATCAAATGCATGTTGTCATATGAAGGAAGTCGTGTGTGTGCATGTGTGTAGGTGTATTTCCTATTTGCCCAGTTTCTGCGTGAGTGCCAAAGTCACTTGTGACTTCCTTCATGTAGTGCAGGCATAGTGATCCTGGGTTCTATACCCCACCACATGTAAGAGGTTACAAGGTCTCATAAGACTGAACCTTTTTACAGTATTACGGTATATGGCAGCTTTACAGCATTGAGTGCTATTAGAAAGATAGTAGAGGCTTCCTGGGTTAATTCTGAAGAGAATTTGTGTGCAGCTCAGAAGTGTCATATGCAGTTCCTGCCTGGCTTCAGTGATATTTGAATGAATATTAAAGAGAGCAGTGGCAGAGTGGTTTTAGTTAGCAATTACTACATAACAGATTTCTTCTTGACAGGTGAAAGAGCTTGAGAATAGTCAGTGCTTTTTTTCTGGAGAAAAAGGTACCAGAACTCTTGGATTACATTTCCTCGGGAGTAGATGGCGATTAAATTGTAATGCAATTAATAGAAGAAAAGGTGCTGGAACTCAGTTCCGGTGAGTTCCACCAGAAAAAAAGCCCTGAGAATAGTCAAAGCTTGAGGTGACCTCAACCTAAGAAACATTGTGGATGGTCTAGAACTCCCGTGGCCAAAAAAGAGAGAGAATTAGGTGGTGGCTTGTACATAGGTCACATCTGAAGTGTTAATGACGGTGCCTGTTGACAGTATGTGCTGGTTGCCAGATCTGTTAGTGTGCACCCTGTCATTATGTCATTGTAGTGATTTCCCTGGGCCTTTGCTTTTCAGGGGGGAGAGAAGCAACGAGTTTTTACCGGTATTGTCACCAGCCTTCACGATTACTTTGGAGTGGTGGACGATGAAGTTTTCTTCCAGTTAAGGTGAGCAGAGGGCTGCAAGGACAGAAGTGGGCAGTGAATGGCTGCTAATGGCACTGGCACCCTTGGCAATCCGCAAACTCTCTTTGCGGGGCAGTGGGTGGGAAAAGACCGTTAACATTTGGGTTTTTTCCATTTGTTGGAGCGCAGCCAAAGGTTGATCTGCGCTTGCAGCAGAATGAGGTAGTACAATCCTGAGCTGCAAAGGCCCACTCCAGATTGCAGTTGGGGATGCTATTTTTGAATGCTTCCCTACATTAAACAAGCAAAACCCAGCCTGGAAGCAAAAAGCAATGAACATCAGGAAGAAAGAGTTCTAGCCAAGCTCTCTCCTTGCTGTGCTAGTTTTCTACTTGCAGGGGTTTTGGTTTTTTTTTTTTTTTTTAATATACAGCAGAGTGTTAAAAATTGTGATTTTCCCCCACCGGCAGTCTTTAGGGGAGGGGATCTAACTCAGTGGTGGAGCATATGCTTTGTATGCAGAGGAAAGTCCCAGGTTCAGTTCCTGGCATTTCCAGTTTTAAAAAGTGTCGGGGAGCAGGTGATGGGGAAGGGCCACTGCTTGAGTCCCTGGAGAGCAACCGCATGTCACAGTAGGCAGTACCGGGCTAGATGGACAAATGGTCTGATCTCTTATAAGGCGGCTTCCTAGGTTCCCTCTGACATAGTACAGTCAGAAAACTTTACCACCTCATTCTGCTGTATAGGGCCTGATTGGTGAACCAAAATTGCTGAATTCTGAGCCCTTTCCCCTCACTTATGAACTCTAGAGACGCCCAGCAGAAGCTCACCAGAAGCAGAAAGCACGCATGCGTTTTGTTGTCTTCTACTTTGTTTCAGTGTTGTCAAAGGCCGGATCCCGCAGATCGGCGAAAAGGTGTTGGTGAAAGCCGTTTACAACCCTAGCCAGTCAGTGCCCTGGAACGCCTTGAAGGTCCAGACATTGTCAAATCAGGTACCGCAGAGTTCTGTTTGATGTGAAAATTGTTCTTCCAAGTATGTAAGAAGGATTCCTTCCTGATATTTAGTGTTTGAGTTAACTTTGCTTGTGTTTGCTTTGATTTCCTCATGTGAGAAGTGGAGATATCTTGCTTCTACCCAGGTGCCAGCTTGGTGCATGGGCCTTTTATTCAGCGGCACTTCATCTCTTACAATGAAGTAATGAAAGATGCACACGTAATGTGGAAAGTAGGTCTCACCATAGCGACATTCCCATTTTCCTGCTGCTTTGGCATGCAGGTGACAGAATGGACTATTATTTACACACTGATATATGTTGCTTTTCTAAGAAGATATTCAAAATAACTTACGGTATGAAATGAATAATTTGGCTAATAAACAACATACTGTAATACCACTTGAAAACGTATTATGTAGGTTTTTTTTAAAAAAATAGCTTCAGAATAGGCAGATTCCAAACCAGACAGCCTTGAATGCTTCAGTCTCCCGATACTATGGGCCTATAGTGACGGTGTCTGGCCATTCTCTTCAGAAATCTGTGTTGCCTTGCATTAGATGGTCCCTGCATTGTAAGCCTGAGTGCTGGATGTTCTCAGTGTTCTCTGTGCTAACCTGTCTCTGCCAGTGGAAAACAGCATAATTGCAGATAGAAAATCTGGAGTCCCTCCTTGGTTTATGCAGAGAGAATCCCAAGCTTTCTGTATGTAACAGTACCTTTCCCATTGCTAAAAAGGGATGGAATGTGACAGCTTTATGTCTGGCCAAACACAGGAAATGGAGGACAGCGACATTTCGCTGGCTGGATTGGGTAGCACCATGATTTTTAGGGACACTGGGCACAGTTGGGTGGCGGACCGTCCTCTTGGCATGCTAGGTACATAAGACATAGGAAGCTGCCCTATACTGAATCCATCTAGCTCAGAATTGGCAGCACTGACTGACAGCGGCTCTCCAGGGTTTCAGGCAGGATTCTTTCTTAGTCTTACCTGGAGATGTCAGGAATTGAACCTGGGACTTTCTGATTGCAGGGTGGGTGCTCTACCACTAAGCTACAGTCCCTCCCCTGCATATACAACACCATCTGCAAGGCATTACCCAGTGCACATTGGTAACCTTATTTCATTCATATCATTTTCATTTATTACATTTCTATACCGCCCAATAGCCAACCCTCTCTGGGCAGTTTACAAAGATTAAAACCTTAAAAATACAGTATAAAAACCATATAAACATGCAACACACAGACACACACATATATCTAAAAACTATTTTAAACAACAAGAAAAACATTTCATTTTCATTTATTACATTTCTATAATCTTACTGGGTCATTCTGATGATCTGCAGCAGATGCTACAGAAAAAGCATAGAGCAGCCCAGGACTGTTACATATAAAGTATTGAAGCCTCAGTCAGTTTCTTGTAGCACATCACTTCTCTAATATTGAACTCAGCTGGTGAGTGCCAACAGAATTATAGCCCAAACGGGGCTACTGAGAAATAAGTGGAAGGGACTGGCATGTTTGGGGGAACACCAACACTTGAAGTACAAAAAAATCTTTCAGAACATCCCCCACCTAACAGGCCAAAAACAACTCCGTGAGATCTGAGCATTCCCAGTGGCCATAAAATGCTGTTTGGAGAAATAACTGGAAACCTGGGGGGAGGGGGAATGGAATGGAATGGAGTATCAGGAAGTGGGCATGGCTGGCGGGAATAGTGAGCAGCAGCGCTCAACACTAAAACATTTTGTTGCAAGTCCCATTTGAGGAAGTCTAATAATGTTAAGTTGGCACTGTTGATCCCTTTCCTTCATTAGAATTTGGGGGTGCTGCAGATTTTGAAAGTGCACTGTGCATTCACCATCCCAGGCGCATTATATTCTGGAATGTGAGATGTGTGCAGTCTTAATATGAAGTCCATAGTGTAGCTTTTCTGTAGCAGCTGATGTATACCTAGTAGAAGAAAATGGTGTCATGCATGTGGGTGGTATTTCTGATATACTCAGTCGGGTTATTTCCTGGTTGGGCTATCTTGCATTCTGTGCAAGGGCACATGCTGCTGGGTTTCTAGGCAAATGATTCTCCCCCCCCCCCTTCCTCCTCTTCTGCTACATTGCCAGCTCAGTTGGCATAGGAGAGAAATTAACGCTTCCATACTGATTCCTGACCAGTGCACATCCTTTTCATAATCTCCTGATGGCCCTTATATGAGTTCTGGATTCTTAAATCTGGGAACTTGTTGCATAAGAAAAATCTTGTGTTTCTAGCGAGCAAATTCCTGCTTAATGGCATCCTTATGTTCCACAGCCTCTTCTGAAGCCTCCCACCCCTCTGCTCCATGTAGCTTCTTTGGGACAGAAGCAAGGCATCTTGGGAGCCCAACCTCAGCTGCTGTTTCAGCCTCACCGGATTCCACCTCTCTTTCCCCAGAAGCGTAAGTGTGACTGCATATTGTGTTGTGAGAGTGTATGTCTGACGGGAGAAACGGGATGGTAGAATATTAAGCATTAAAAATCTAGAATTTGAGGGCTATTGCATGGTGACAGAAGTAGAGACATAAATCTCTTTGGGAAACCAGGGGGGAAAACAGAGGCAATGCCCTCTTCTAGAATAGTTTTTGCCCTTCCACCTTGGCAGCATGGAGCAAAAGTCTTGGATAAGCACCTTTCTCCACTGTGCCATGAGACCAGGTTGTAGCCCTGGCAAAGCTCACTGTCTGGCAGCTCTAAGATGGCATTTTGCTGTCTGGCTGTGTGTGCTTCCATCCATTTCAGCATGAGATGAGTGTGTGTGTGTGTGTGTGTGTCTGTGTGTCTGAACAAGGTAATAATGATCCTGAGTGATCTTGGGGCCTGGCTTGGAGTCAAATGCATTGTCCAAGTAGTAGAAATGAGACTATGTTTCTTCTCCAGCAATAAGCCTCTTCCAGACATCTCCATCGCTGCACTTGAGTCATCTTGGGAGATACACTGGTCGAGGTCCAAAGGGCAGACAGGACTCGGGCAGATGGTAAGAACTGTGGGCTGTCCTCTATGCTGGCACAAACTCCTCCTCCTCCACCACCTCCACCTCCACCTCACCTCTTCAGATGGCAAATGGTGCAAGTTTCGAAGGGAAGCCTTCAGAGGGAGCACCATGCTTGTTCCTGTGTGTGTGTTTTTCTACATCAGCAACTTACACACTTACTCTGCCAAAGTCTCTTGGTAGTCTGTTCCCTCCCCCACCCCTTTAGAGGTTTAGGCTTTCTTTTTGTCGTCATAATCGTCATCACCATCTTCATAGTTTATACATATTTCCATTGTACAGTCATTCACAATATGATGTCAATCAGTTGATAATTACCTGCATTGGCTCATAACCTTGCGTAGCCATTCCTCCTTACAATGTTTCCAACACAGAAAATAGGGCTTGCACCTAATCCTGCACTTTATTATTCCAAAACGGACCATTTCCCATAAAACATTTGTTTCCCCAACTGCCATCTCTGATTCTAATAATATTTCTTGAGTTTCTGCATGGATGCCAGTTCCCAGACCCTCATCATCCATTCTCTCATTGATGGAATACCTTTTTGCTTTTATTTAAGTTTACGCTTCCTCTTGCACACTGTACCCTTCACCACTGAGCAAAATAATTCCTGATACCATGCATTGGACGCCCCCTTATTTATTTATCTATTTATTTACTATATTTTTGAATCACCCATCTGGCCAGTCATCTGGCCACTCTGAGCGATGTACAGTCCAATAAAATACAAGGAAAAAAACAGAGCGTAAAACACAATTAAAAACAGTACAAAACTTAAAAATCCTAACCCACCCCATATTCCCGCCTGAAAAGCCACATTTTTAATGCACGGCTGGAAGCTAATCAAGGAAGGGGCATGGCGGAGGTCACTGAGGAGAGAATTCCATAAATTGGGGGCTGCCACAGAAAAGGCCCTCCTCCTAGTCCCCACCAGCCTGGTTTCTCTGGCTGATGGGACAGGGAGAAGGCTGTCCGTGGCAGATCTTGTTGAGCAGCCTACTTAATGTTGCTGGAGGCGCTCCTTGAGATAAACTGGACCAGAGCCATACAGGGTTTTAAAGGTCAATGCCAACACCTTGAATTCAGCTCGGCAAAACAACTGGTAGCTAGTGCAACTCTTTGAGCACTAGAGTGATGTGATCATGCCGGCGCCGGGCAGCCTTTAACCAGGCGAGCTGCTGCATTCTGTACCAGCTGCAACTTCCGAACCGTCTTCCAGGGTAACCCCACGTAGAGTGCATTACAGTAATCTAGGGGAGAGGAGACTAAGGCATGAACCACTGATGGGAGCAGATGATTAGGAAGTTAGGGGCGCAACTGCTGCATCAGATGGAGCTGATACAGCGCCGCCCGGCTCACAGCTGACACTTGAGACTCCATGGACAGCTGGGAGTCTAGAATGACTCCCAAGCTGCGGACCTGGTCCTTCAGGGGTAGATGTACCCCTTATGCTAACTAGGTCGGACTATTTGTCCATCTAGCTCACTGTTGTCTTCCCTGACTGGCAGCATCTCTCCAGGGTCTCAAACAGACTGCCTTTCATGTCAGCTGCTACCTGATGCTTTTAAGTGGAGATCTCATGGACTGAAGTGCTCTGCCACTGAGCTGTGGTCCCTCTTTGTTGCCCTTCTGCAGAGTCCACGTCACCAGGAGAGCCAGTGTGGCGTAGTGGTTAGAGTGTTGGAATGGAACTCGGGAGATCTGGGTTCCAGTCCCCGCTCAGCCATGAATCTCACTGGGTGACTTTGGGCCAGTCACTGACTCTCAGCCTAACCTACCTCACAGGGTTGTTGTGAGGATAAAATGGGGAGGAGGAGGATTATGTAAGCCGCCTTAGGTTTCTTGCAGGAAAAAAGGTGGGGTATAAATATAATAAATAAATAAATAAATAAAATTCCATTGATTTAAATGGGTTATAAATAAATAAATAAATGCTCCAGGCTTTTCCCTTTCATCTGTTTGGTGATCATGGCTAAATGGAGCCCCAGCCCCCTTAATGAGGGCACAAGAACCCTTGAAGGAAAGGGGAAAGGGTTGGGGGAATCTTGCAGCCACCACCCTTGTCCTGACCTTCCTGCAACGCTACAAAACATGTTGAAAGAAAACGGACCAGTAAGTGCTTTGCCACTGAGCTGTGGTTTCTCTGTGCTGCCCTTCTGCAGGGTCCAGGTCACCAGGATATGCCCCAGACTTTTCCCTTTCATCTCTGTGGTGGTGTTACCTTTTTTTGTCCGTTTACTTTCAACAAGTTTTGTAGTGTTACAGGAAGGTCCGTATGAGGGTGGTGACTGCAAAATAAGCCCAACCTTTCCCGTTCCCTTCAAGGGCTCTCATGCCCTCATTAAGGGGTTTGGGGCTTCATTTAGCCATGTTCACTGAACAGAGCCTCCAGGTTCAGTATACCATGGAATATTGGTTGTGGGTGACAACAGTGTGGTGGGGTAGGGCTATTGCCTTCATGCCCTGCTCATGGGCTTCCACATGGTGGGCAACAGGATGCTGCACATGATAGACCTTTGGTCTGATACAGCAGTACTCTTCTCAGGTTCTCATTTTGGGAAATCCGGTTCTTCATGGAGATGCACATCCTTTTTTTAAAACCTTTTTTATTTCTGTAAAAGACCAAAAAAACAACAACACAAAACATATAACAATAATTAGCAATTAACAAAACTAAAATGGACTTCCAAATTTTTCTACAGCAAATATAGGTAACAAATAATTTCTCTACTCAATAATCAAAAGAGAAAAGCTCTCTCTTTTCTATTGTCAGTTCATCTTCTTATTCCACAAAACCACAGATAAACAAATCATTGTCTTCTAACCCCTGCAAAAAGTCAATTAGAGGTTTCCACTCTGCAATAAACATACCGGTAGATATTGTCTTTTCTCTAATCAATGATGTAAGTTTGGCCATCTCTGCCAGCTCCACCATCTTGATCAACCATTCCTCCGTTGTAGGCAATGCTGGAACTTTCCATTTTTGTGCATATAATAATCTTGCTATGGAGATACACATCTTAATGGTCTTCAGCTATATTATTTGGCACAGCCACAGGTTGGTAGCTAAGCAGAATCTTGCCTCGTTGCGTGTTGAATGGAGGCTCCTGCTGTAGGAAGCCACACTGGGGACAGTGAATCGCTGCCCAGGGAGTCTTGGCCTGAGTGGTCAGTGCAATCTTCTCCAGATAAAATGTGTAGCTCTATGTTTGAGTGGCTCCAGTAATTTCAGGCCCACCACTCAACCTCTTCCCAGAGTAGGGATGTCAGTTTATCTGCCAAATCCTAATTTGGATGACCAAGTTTGGTGTCCTGGCTGCCTCACTTCCCTAAGTTGTTGCATTTGTCCTTGCATGCTGGAAAGAACTGCGGCTTGGAGGGTCTAGCATTTCAGTGCTATGTGCAGTGATCAGTTTTTACAAAATTGTTACCCTAACAGCTGCTGTGCTGCTGTGCTTTTAGGGATGACTTTGATTCCAAGAAGCGGAAGCAGAGGGGGAATGAGCCATGGGGAGTGAAAAAGCCACGGCATGAACCACCCCAGTACCGGGTCCAGTTGGCTTGCTATGCTGTGAACAGGTAAGACCAGCAAAGGGCCCATTCTTTGTAGGAAAGAGTGTTATGAACCTCCAATGCCAAGGATGGGAACTTGGCATGCCCATCAACTGCCTTCAGGGGAAGGGGAAAATAAGGTGGAGGCAGGAGAACAGGCATTATTTCAGCTACATGCCCTTAGGCTTGGTTACAGTAGGTTATGTAAACAAGTGAGGCAGAGCCTGGCTGTGTTATCAGGCAGGTGCTTAGTAAATGTAATGGCACTGTGCTTTAGATACAGGGAACTCATAGCATTGGGCTTGGCAGGTCAGTGTGTTCCCTGATCGGAATCAAAGCACACAAGACATGCTGGCGAGAGCCTCGGATTCCTCCTCGTGGAAGGGCGGCATCTGGTATACTTGCTTTGCTGGCTCGTCTTTGCCAAGTCTGATTTTTGGTGGCTCCTGCTTGTCTGTCGCCAGCCCCTTCTGTGATGCCATTGAAATACTGAGGCGTTACTGCAGTGTCCAGTTGCCCAAGGAGTTCTACGACGTCCGCCTCTGCTGGCTGGACACCTTCCCGCTCGTTCAGCCGCTGACCCTCCGGCACCCCAGCCGTATCCAGGTGGCCAATCCTGCTGAAGAAACGCCTCCATCCAATGAGAGCCCCATGCAGGATGCTCAGCCGGAGGACGCCAACTCTGCGTTCAGTGCTAAGGTAAAGGATTTGGTGGCTACCCTGTTAATGCAAACAGAATGAGGGCTGAACCATCTACAACTGGCGGATGTAGGAGGTGAAAACCAGGTGGTGCAAAATAGTTTTAATAACCTTGAGCCAGGCTGAATGTAAAGCTTATTTACTCCCCTATTGGGCGTCACCTCTTCTGTTAACCTAGTAATGCTGCGCCCCATCATATTTGTGGGAGACCAGCCCAAGGCTTCAGTCTGCCTTCCCTTTGCAGGTATACTGGAAAGCACAGGGCTGCCTGGGCTCATGCCAGTACAGCATTGCCCTGATTTAGCGGTGGCTGCCCAGGCTGGGCGGGTGCCCTGTGACTCACTGACCTTCTGGCTGCTGCCAGAACTACGGGGAACTGGAGAGCTGGCAAAGCAGCTGATTCCACCGTACTAGATCTCTGTGTGTTGTGCCAAAAATCCGCTCCCAAATTCTGCAGTATAGATGGCTATTAATAATAATGTTTAATGCCTTCCCCTAAGGAGGCTCATGCATCATAAAACACTTTAAGCCACCCCTTAACTTCAAACCAGAGAGCACAAGCTAAGATGCAAGACAAATACAAGCGAGTCCACTCATCCACCAAAGGCATGATGAAAGAGAAGGAGATGTTTTTACCATTCTTCTGAAGTCCATCGTGAAGGAGGCCTGGTGGGCTTCCCTGGGCAGGGAGTTCTACGATGAGGCAATGATGTCGGTGTTCTGGAAAAGTTTGAATTTTCCAACGCCCTAAATTGATTAGGGTCTGAAAGGCTTTTTCCAGGAGCCAAAAGTATTTGAACTGAAATACTTGATTAGGAAAATAAAAATAAAATACATCTAATGTGGTTTAAAATTTCTGTTCAAAGAACCAGAAAGCTTTTTAAAATTATTTGTCTTAGAATGCTTTACGTAAATATTGTAATAGTGCAATCCTATGGCCGCTAGACAGCGTCTAGACAGCCATAGGATTATTTGGAGTCCCAGCTCTGACCTTAGAAATGCGCTCTGAGGTTGGAGCTGGAACTTCGAGCTGGGAGTGGCTGCCCCCGCCCCTCGCAGCTGGTGCGGAAAGTTCTGCGCCGTCAGCTTCTCCGAGGTCGCAAGCACGGCTCCGGAGGTGGGGTTCTGTGGGCGTTCCGGGGGAAGGGGAGGAGACAGACGCAGCCACAATACAAAGTATCCTGGTGGTGCCTCAGCCTCCTTCCCTCGTGCTCCAAAGCGCAACACTCAGACAGCTGAAATCAGCGGTCTTAAGTGTTTTGCGGGATGGGAGGAACGCGGAGGCGACCTTCGCCTCTGCACTCCTCCTGCCTCGCATAGGATGCCCGTAGTCCTCTTGGGTTCGGAGGTCTATGGGCATCCGGATTGGATTGTGCCCTAAGATGTGATAATTCAGTAGCATGCACTTATATTTGTTTAAATTTAAAGAAAAAAAAGAAGGCACTGAACACAATAATTTTAGCCCAGAGGGCTCTGCATTTATATTTTTTATATATACACATGCATTCTTGCTAGGGATAGCCACTTGAGAAGTTGCTAATTACAACCTTGAAACTGCCTGATTTGACTAGCATTGTATCCAGTCACTAATTTTATGAAACAAGGGATTTTTCAAAATGGATTCCCCCTCCCCCCGAAAATACAGCAGTGGACATTTTTCTGCCCTGAATCGCTGTAGTGAGGTTGCAGCCACTGCAATGGCCCTGCTTCTCTTAAGGCGCAATCCTATGCCTGTTTAGATAGAAAAAAGGCCTACGACTCCCAGCATGCCCTAGCTAGCTATGCTGGCTGGGGCCTGCTGGAAGTTGTAGGCCTTTTTTCTATCTGAACGTGCATAGGATTGCGCCCTTACTCACTTGCTTAACTCCAGTGGTCCAAAGTACCTCAATCAGGGCTTTGTTTCATGAAGTGCGCAGGGTGGATCATTTGCTGAAGGTGTTCCCTTGAGGGATAACTGTATTTAATATTATCAGACATGCGTGTCTTTGTAGATTTTCCTGTTTCTGCTAGTCTTGTAGAGGCAGGAACAAGGAGCCATGTAGAGCATCAGCATTTCATTCCATTGGGCAGTATCCCGTGTTAGTCCTACATAGAGTAGACCCATTGAAATGAATGGGACTTAAGTTATTTGTGACTAATTTAAGTCCCCTTCATATAATACTAATACTAATACTAATACTAATTAAAAAAAAATTATTTATTACCCGCCTCTCCATCTAGATCGAGGCAGGGAACAGCAGAAAATATAAAATACATACACTAAACTACACAACACATACTATTAAAACATCCTAAAAGCATCTTTAAAACATCTCTTTAAAACATCTTAAAGGCATCCTAAAATTCCGCTGGATAGGCCTGCCGGAAGAGATCAGTCTTTATGGCTTTTTTAAATTCCAAAAGACTGGTAAGTTGACGAATCTCCTCCAGGCAGGCCATTCCATAATCTGGGAGCAGCAGAAGAGAAGGTCCTCTGGGTAATACTTGTCAGCCTAGTTTTGGCTGACTGAAGTAGATTCTTCCCCGAGAACCTAAGTGTGCGGGGCGGATTGTATGGGAGAAGGCGATCCCATAGGTAGCCTGGACCCAAATGGTAGGGCTTTAAAGGTAATAACCAACACTTTATACTTCGCCCGGAAACTGATTGGCAGCCAGTGGAGTGCTTTTAAAACTGGTGTGATGTGGGCACCCCTAGGTGTACCAGTAACCAGTCTGGCTGCTTCAACAGATCTATTCTATGTGGGTCTAACATTGGATACTACTCATTATCCGTGGGGATACGTGCTTGGCCTCCCTTGAATCCTGCAGTTTCAGTAGATAGTGGTCACATGTGCTCACACTAGGCCAACAGAACTTGTGTGTGTATGTTCTAAAAAAGAAAAGCTGATAGGGATGCTCAGGGCTCTGGTCATATATCAAATGTTGCACTTGTTTGTGGAAGTCACTCACAGGCACATGGAATCCATAAGCTCTCATTGCACCTTCACCTACCCTTTATTGCAGTGATCTCCAACCTTGGGTCCCCAGATGTTTTTGGCCTACAACTCCCAGCATACCCCAGCCAGTGTAGCTGGCTGGGGCATGCTGGAGTTGTAGGCCAAAAACATCTGGGGACCCAAGGTTGGAGAACACTGCTTTATAGCCTCTTACAAATAGATCCTGCATATGGCTCTGTGGACCTGTGTGCGTGTGTATGCACACACATGTACACACACACATACACACTCCCACATAATGTTTTCCCCTTTGCAAAATATTCTGCTGAAGTCCCTTTTTAATATCAGCAGTGCAATATCCTGTCTGCATTGTGTATACCTTGGGGGGTGTGTGTGGAGAGGGAGCAGA